>CM077830.1:22713270-23090770 GCA_039720395.1 Liquidambar formosana | reverse complement strand
GTATATCACGGGGGAAGCAGACACCCTTAGCATTAGCTTTAAATTGTTCAAGTACCTAACAAGGTCGTTCTTAAAAAATATTACAATTATAACCAAGATTAGCTCCTTTTCGAACAAGGATATCAGTGCATCTGTTAGATTCGCGGTACTAACAAATGTGTGAAGGACAACATTACAAGCAAGCTTCTTTTGAATTCGGATGCCCAACATAGAGAGTGGGTCCCACCATTTCCAATAGCCACTAGGGTGGGGCCCTACAATGGATCCCACCCATTGTGTTTATTTGAAATACCCACCATTTTTTAAATATACTTAGGCTGCATTTGGTTTGAGGAAATAGTCAGAATGAGAATGATAATAATCATTCCATCCTAATGTTTGGTAAGAGGTGAGAATGGATGGAAAAGAATATGTGGAAGTCACTTTAAATGGTTTGCACCCCTTAAAAGGTGGGAATAGCCATTCCTCTTTGTTTGGGAAAGAATGGCTATTTCTTCCAATGAGGGAATAGACCATCACAGAGGAATGGTCATTTCATTTCTTTGTGCTACCAAACACTCATTTTTCTTTAAGGAATAGAATCATCATTCTATTCCCTCCTCATTTCATCAAACTAAACATAGCCTTAATAATGCCAATTATCTTAAATTCGAGATGCTCAAATAAACATAAATAATGAAAGGTGTGACCAATTATAGGACCTATCCTAGGTATGTTTGGGCATCCCAAAATCCGAATAGCTAGCATTTTTGTTAATATATTTCACTACCCAAAACGCACACCAACTGTGGAAATACTTTCTCCATCCACAAAATAATTTAAAATTTAATTTCCTTATTATCTTATGATTTTTGTTTACTGTTTAAAAGTGTATATATATATATATATGAGGGTTGCTACACAAGACCAATATTTTGGTGCGAAAACGTCAAACGAGTGACGTGGAGGTAACCTCCGTCAGACACAAAGCAAATGCCCCTCCTGTCAGACGGCAAGTAAATAACCCAAAAGCAACTGAAAAAGCAGAGTGACCTGAAAAGCAAAAACAAAAACGTGAGAAATCAACAATGGCATCCAACCTCACAAAACCATCAGAAGGTTGAACCCAGCTCCTTCATCCTCTCTAGCTCCTTCCTCCTCTCTCGCACTGTTTTCGCGACAGCACCATAGCTCCTTCATCCTCTCTAGCTCCTTCAGTTTTGGGTAACTCAACAATGCCACCGAAGAAAGGTGAGAAATCTACAATTTTTTGCCCTAATTTTACTTCCTGTTTTCTTTTCTCTTGACGAATATGGTAGCCCTAACTCATCTATGGACCAAAAGACTTAATTTCATCCTGTAAAAGATACACATTGTTGAGGATGACATTGTATTCATGAGCGCTCTGCGTCAAATCCATCATTACAAGTGATGATTTGCCAAACGCAAAGAGATTACAAAAAAATATATATATAGTGACAGTCAGATCGGTAAAACAAAGAGAAAAAGGGGAAACGGAAGGATTCAGAACAGTTTAAGTGAGGAAGGAAGATGTGATTTCTACTAGATTTTGTTTGCTTTCTGAGTATTGTTCTGACCCATATGGGCGTGGCTGGACTTAATTTGGGTTCAATTTCTCAACAGCCTTCCTGATTTTTCTTGTATGTATTGGCATTGAATGGTGATTTTATGGGTTAGAAGTGCTTTCGAGATCCAATCTCCTGGTCTTTCGTTCGCTATTAAGCTTGCTGAAAACTTGATGAGCTCGTAGCTCCCCCTTATTATTTATTTATTACATTATTTTTTGATAAAGCATCTCCCCATTAATTAATCAATTAGCTTGTGATACGTTGAAAGCTTGTGGATTAATGGATTTCATCCACCGATCTCGGCAAGTCTGATAATTGCAGTTTAACACTTACTAATATATCAGTCTAAATCTATCTTAAGAGTTGTTCTTTCATTAGCACTGCACTCAAATGCTCTTCCTTCCTTTTTTTTTTTTTTTTCGGTCATACACTCAATGCTCTTCTAGTTTTACTCTGTTTATTTATTTTTCGCCCCCTATTGCTATCAAACCGGGAAAAAAAAGAGGAAAAAAGCCTTACCCAGTTGGTAATAAGATGTGGTAGTCTGGTAGGATTTGAATAGGTTTAGGGTTCCAACGACCAAAAGAAAAAAAAAATGAAAAGAAAGAAAGAGACCGGGAAAATAAAATAAAATAGAAGTGAGATAGAGAGCATAGATAATGTTTTTGAGGCTATCTTTGAAGTCTTTGAAGTCCGTCCCTTTTATTACAACTACCACATTGTCCAAAAAAAAGAAAAACACATTGTCACTATGCATGATAGATCTGCACTACTTGTTTTTGCTCTTTCTTGTGAGTCAATGTGGGGCCTAAACCAGAAGAGGACAGCAAGGGCTCCTATGTTTGTATTCAATTCCTCTTTCTATGTGTCTCCCTTTGTGTGCAAATTTCCATTATAAAGGATTTCCAAATCTCATTACAGCTGACCTCAAGTGGCCAGGATAATGAAAATTCACTCCTAAAAACAATAAAGCATAATTCTCCCCTTGAAAATTTGTGATTGCATTTTTGAAAACTTAGCTTGAGTTTTTGAAGATCCTTGTGATTGCATTTTTGAAAACTTAGCTTGAGTTTGTGAAGAGGTTTTCATAAACGTATCTGGATTTATACCGTTTTGATAGTATTTTTGCCTGATTAGTGCTTAACTGTGATGTTTAAGCTAGATTATGGACAACGTACTTAGCTTAAACATCAAACTTAGCTGGATTGATACACTCGTGATGGCCTTTGTTGCTTGGCTTAGGGCTCGACTTTGATACTTAGCTAGATTTTGATAAATTAGCTTGGGTTTTTGAAGACTTTTTCACAAAGTTATCTGGATTTATGCTCTTTTGATAGTATTTTTGCTTGATTAGCTATTGACTGTGATTGTTAAGCTAGATTGTAGACAACTAAGCTTGATTTGTGCATATTCTCTTCCAAACTTAGCTGAATTTTTGATAACTTAGCTTGAGTTTGTGAATGTGTTCTTACAAACTTAGCTGGATTGATACACTTGTGATGGCCTTTGTTGCTTGGCTAAGGGCTCGACTTTGATACTTAGCTAGATTTTTGATAAGTTAGCTTGGGTTTTTGAAGACTTTTTCACAAAGTTATCTGGATTTATGCTCTTTTGATAGTATTTTTGCTTGATTAGCTATTGACTCTGATTGTTAAGCTAGATTGTAGACAACTAAGCTTGATTTGTGCATATTCTCTTCCAAACTTAGCTGAATTTTTAACATCTCTGCAGATATCTGATTCATCAGAGGTTAAATCTGATTTCGTGTGATTTACAACTTAGCTTGATTTGTGCATATTCTCGTCCAAAACTAAGCTTGATTTGCTTGAATTTTGCAGGATGTTTGAGGGTATCAAAACCTCGAAAGAAGAAGAATTATTATTCTCAATATCGATCCAGCATTGTTTCTTTGTTGAAACTTTTTACAGAGTTGCCACTAAAAGAAAAGCATATAAAAGCACTTGAGAGAACTCCATTTTGTTACCTATTCCAAGGCCTGATCTATAACAAAATGGAGTCAACAGCTTTTAAAAAAAGAGATGATGATGTTGTTAGAATCATCCAAAGCTTTGATAGCAAGCTGAAGCTGTTCAAGTTGGGCAATAAACCTGTAATGCTGAGAGAAAGCGACATCACTCTCATATTGGGGATTCTATCAGGGCCGGAAACATTGAAAATTTCTTATGGTGCTAAACCAACAAATTCTGCTTTCCTGACACGGAGATTTCATCCTGAAGACAAACTTGATAGCCCAACAATTAGAGAAAAAATTGAAGAGGCTATCACTGGGGATAGTAGTGATGATGTTGAGGACACAGTGCGTCTGTGTTGTTTGTATTTGTTTCTCAATTTTTTGTTCTCAACCACTGGACCAAATCTCAGTTGGGCGTTATTTAGCAGTGTTGAGAACATACATGATTTGAAGAAATACGCATGGGCTAAGGCGATACTCAACAATTTAACAGCACAAATACAAGCTAAACATCGTCAACCTGAGAAGGTTACAGGATGTGTAATGGTCCTCCTTGTAAGTATCTTTTTTACAACTAGTAAACTTTTGTTACACACATTCGTTTATCTAAACTTTAAAATTCATATTATAATGTTGTATTGATTTTTTGTATAATAGTATTGGCTTTGTGAGCACACCAACTTGATTAAAGAAGAGCAGCATGAGGATAAGATCCCCAGATTCTTAAAATGGCACCTAAAGAAACTACATTCCAGCATAAAAAATCGAGATCTAACAAAGGTCAAAAGCCAAGAGGTAACAGTTTTTTTTCTTTATATTCAAACATATATCACTTAACATATTCACTAATAAAGTACTTTGTAACAGGTAAGTGGTGGGGAGCTGAACCAAACAACAAATGAGGTTCAAAAATTTTTGATGTTGAGAGAAAAGCTGGAGAAAGAAGCTGAAACTCAAGACACACAAGTTGGTGAAGTGTTTGGCACACAATTGACAAACACGCAGCAAACCAATACACAGCCGCCTGACACACAACAATTAGATTCCTCTCAAGACACTGAATTTGATACTTTATATTCAGCTTCTAGAGACGAGGGAATACAAGTAACAGGTGATTTTCATGTGTTCTAAAAAGATCTAGGAATACAATCTGGATAAGATAATAACAAAAGTGCGATTGTTTTTGCTGTTTGCGCAATGTTTATGTAATTTATCTTCTTTAATGCCTATTGTCTCTTGCTTCCATGTCTCTCATCTGGAGTCTTTGATTATTTCCTGGAAATATTCTGCTTTAGTTTTTCTATTCATTTTATTCAATTGAACAATGACTATTTATTCTTCTTTAATGCCTATTGGCTGGATTTTTTTCCCAAACTTAGCTAGATGGTTCCAAACTTAACTAGTTTATATCCAAACTTAGCTAGATTTTCCAAACTTAGCTAGATTTTTCCCAAACTTAGCTAGATTTTGCAAACTTAGCTAGATTTTTTTCCAAACTTAGTTAAATTACAGGCCACTTCATTTCTAAAAAGATTTTGGAGCATCTATGGTCAATATGGGTATTGTTGGAGTCCTTACAGGCAAGGATGGTGAAATCAGGAAACAATGTTCTGTTGTTAACTAAATGGATGGTTTTCTGTTTCTATGTTTTATTTTTTGCATCTTTATTGTATTTGTTTGGGTGAATCTCCATGTATTTGTTTTCTACAAAATTTGTGTGTAATGGGTTTCGAAAATAATTTGCTACCTTGTGGTGGACTGTTGGTCTTTGCATTTATGTATTTTTTTTTTCAATTAATTTTCCCAGCAATAAGATTGTTTTGTTCCTGTTTAGCTTTTTCTCCTGCACTGAATTATGCCATTATTTCAATGCGGCCCACAAAACTAGAAGAGATGAGTTGTTTCATCATATGCATATAATTTTTTGGGCAGGATCCATCAAATAAGTTAACTCTTCCAGTGGCATTATTCTGATTTTCTGTTCATGCATGTGATACTTAGGGTATATTTGATTAGGAGTAAATTTAGAAGACAATGATAATAATTAAGGAGAAGAAGACAAAGAGTTAGGACAAAGAATGCATGTTGTGAGTTAATGCATTAATTAGTATCAACAGCTAATTGTCAAGTTTACTTGAAATTTATGGACTTTCAATGTTCTCATATCTTTAGAGAAAGCAACTGTGTTGTGGACAAATGTGTAATTAATGCATTAACTCACAACATGCTAAGCAACATTTGTCCTGAAAACAAAATATAACTAACCCCCTATTTAAATTTACGGTTTTCGGCCCACAAATCTTTTCCCTTTTTTTCCACACTTAGCTACATTTATATACTTAGGATATCTTTACTTAATTTAGGGCTTAACTATGATAATTAGCTGGATTTTTGATAAATGGTCTTATAGAACTATCAAATGTAATTTATCTTCCAACTAACAGTTGATTTTGTGTGTAGCTTCTAAAGAGCATGCATTCCATCTTGATGACATGGACCAACTTTTCCATGTTCAAGTTAGTGATGAGCACACAACTCAACAGAGAAGAAAAGATCCTAGTGAAGAAGACAACAATGAAGAAGCAAATAATGAGAATCAGCAATTGAAGAATCTAATTCAAGAGTTGACTTGTCAGAATGATGATTTGAAGAAAGCCTTGGAATTGAAAGAACAAGAGATAAATCAACTCAAAGATTCTAACAAAGTAGTTCAAGAGGAGAGAACCAATCTTGAAGAAACAATCAGAAAATGCAAAGAGAAGATTAAATCCCTAAGAGCAGAAAATGATAAACTTGTGGATGATTTGACTGAAAGTGTATGCCAATTGGTAACACAAGTGAATGAACACAACCAAAAAATAGAACTTCTCAAACAACAACTTGAGGAGAAGATCAAGGAAAACGAGCAGCAATGCAAAAAACTCAATGAGCTTCATAAAAAAGCCACTTGCAACTCTGGAAAAAAACAAAGGTCAATGGTGGCCCGAATTAAAAGCTACCCAAGGAAGAAACCCTATGACCCAGATTTTGAGTACATCCCTGTGAAAAAGAATTCCAAGATTACCAAAGGAAAAAAGAGGAAAAGCCCTATAAAAAAGGACTCCAACATTACTTGGCCAAAAAAGAAGAAAGGTGAGGAAGATGAACCATCAAATATTGAAGACCTTCGTGCAGACAGAGCGGGAGAAGAACCACCCATGAACATTCAGCCTTTGGCTTTGAAGTTACCAAAAAACAATGTGACAAAACAGTTGCCAAAGAAAGACTTGGGGATATTGGAGAACATTCTAAGACTAAAAGGCTCAGGGTAAAATACTATTCAAGCTATTATAAATCTCATTTAATGTTAGTATGTAATGTAAAACATGATTGTTTATATTGACAAACAGGGCAGTGTTATGGAAACGTGATGATATCATCTTGTGCTTCAATGATCTACACCAGTTAATGACTGACAGCTCAATAAGCACGACTGTAAGTATATAAAAAATCCCTTTAATGATATATTCTTATCAACATGTTTTTTTAATAAAAGTTTGCTTAATTTAAGCTTTTACTCTTAGTTTCACTAGATTATAGATGTCATTAAGCATGCTTCTTTCCTGTTCAAATATAGTCCTGAAATGTTTTGAATTCTATGCTTGTTTGTGAGTTCAAATCACATTATGTTGAATTGGTAGTTTTTATAATGAGCTGAGTGTATATATTTCAGCTTATATTGACTACCACTTTGGAAACTTAGCTAGATTTTTCCAAACCTAGCTAGATTGTTTTCCAAACTTGGCTAGATTTTTTTCCCAAACTTTGCTAGATGTTTCCAAACTTAACTAGGCTGGATTTTTTTCCCAAACTTAGCTAGATGTTTCCAAACTTAACTAGATTATATCCAAACTTAGCTAGATTTTTCCAAACTTAGCTAGATTTTTCCAAACTTAGCTAGATTTCCCCAAAACTTAGGTAGATTTTTCCAAACTTAGCTAGATTTTCCCAAAACTTAGCTAGATTTTTCCAAACTTAGCTAGATTGTCCCAAACTTAGCTAGATTTTCCCAAAACTTAGCTAGATTTTCCCAAACTTGACTAAGCTGGATTTTTTTCCCAAACTTAGCTAGATTTTTCCAAACTTAGCTAGATTTTTTCCCAAACTTAGTTAGATTGTTTTCCAAACTTGGCTAGATTTATAAACTTGTGTTAGCATTTTGCTTGCTTTATCCCTTAAAATGTGTTTTAAAAGTGGATTTTGGATAAGTTAGATTGAACTTGTAAACACTTTTTTTTTGAAACTTAGCTACGTTTATATACTTAGGATATCTTTACTTAATTTAGGGCTTCACTGTGAGTTTTACAGGATTATAAATCTCATTACCCATAACAACTCAACTGGATTGTGTACATCTTTTTTGTTAAAAAGTTTTCTTAATCTATGCTTTATATTGTGAGTTTTTCTGTATTACAGGTTGTTGATGCATATATGAAAATATTGGAAGAACAAGATCCCTCCCGCAAATTATTCTTCTTCTCAAGTTTGTCATGGGTAAAATACATTCTCCTATAACATATACAAAATTTTAAAAACATAATTGTTGTTACTTTTTAAAAATGCACTAACATTGCTATATAAATATTAACAGTCAGCCCTTAACAATGAGAGAAATGAGACAATGAGAAAGCATCTGCTTGATAAGAACATTCCACAATCAATTATGTTCGAATATCTCTTCTTCCCAATTGTAGCAGATCAGCACTTCACCCTCCTTGTGTGCAGACCAATCTCAAAAACTTGGATGTTCTTTAACTCCTTAAGGCCTCGTACAACAGCAACCAAAGACACACACCTTGGTTGTGCAGAAAATTTGGTAAAAAAAGAAAGAAATTTATTTACATAACTAATATGAAAAATGAATTTTCAATTGATCATTGTATAAATGAATTTTGAGATATCTTTTTGAACAGAAAATCTACATTGAGACGCTCTACATGGAAAATGGCTTATTGACTCCAGATAAGCCAGGGAAGCTCTACAGCATTGAAAACTGTCCCCAGCAAACACCAGGATCGTAAGTATATAAGGACCATACCAACTTAAATGTCTCTTATTTTTTTTCTTTCAAGTTTGTAAGGGTTCTTTAAGTCTATTGAACTTAAATCTCTGTTTTTGTGTGTGTGTTTGTGGCAGCCTCGATTGTGGCATCATTGTATGCAACATAATGAAACAGATGGCAGAGAAAAGAACCACACCACCCAAAATGACAAAGCACCAATGTGATTCTTTCAGGGCAGACTTGGTGCACTTATTTCTGAACCATAGGAACTTCATCGCTTCAAAAAGCAGCAATTGAAGAACAAATCGCCTTTTTTTTAATGGATTTTGCATTGTACAAGGAAAAACTCATGGAAGAACAGCCACTTTTTTTGATGTAATTGTACAAAACAAGAAGTTTGTGAGTTTTGGGTTGTTCTATTCCGTTTGTTTTGATGATGTCTCCAACCTTTTTAAAATGGAGATATTCAATTTCATGGGGCAACCAAATAGGCCCTTAGTGTAGTACTAGAAATCTTCATAGTTAACTATCTTTCATTGTAAATTCTTCTGTTTTTTCTTGAACCACGTTGATTTGCTGTTATCAATCAATGCAGATATATTAATCAAAATAATTTGGGCTTCTTTTGCTTGTTTTGATGCTGTCATGGAAGAATTTATTAGGGATTTTGTTGGCTGGTCAAGATGGTTTTCCATATTATGTCTATACTAATGTTTATAGGTGTTTGATATGAGTGAGGGGGCTGGGTTAATAATCACAGCAATAACAGCTGTGACAATTTCAGCATTCCTGCAAACTGGATATTTCCAAAGAATGTTAAGATTTAGAGACGGATATTCTCCATTATCTTTTCGTTTGTAATATTTTTATTCAATTTTTGTTTTGAAATCCCACAATCGAAGGGATGGATTGTGAATTGAGACAGCACACATGTTAACCTGAAATGAAACAGAGTTGTTGAAATGAACTTGAAATGAAGTGGCTGGCCTTTGAGAAGTCCCCTTGGAAGCATGTGTCACAGTAAATAGTTCCACTGCAGCTGGAAGCTTCTTCTCATGGCTAGCCTCTGAAAGACTATTAAATGTGAAGTTCAGAATGAAGATTATCAGACACCAAAGACATTCTGAAACTTCTCATCCCTCTTAACAAGCTTTTCTGACTAGGAGTTAGAATGAGTTGATAGATTGGCTTGTTATATAGATTTTTAGGCTTTTAAATTGGTAAAAAAAAATTTCTAACCTCACCTCCCAATTTTATTTTATTTTTTAAAAGGAAAGAAAAATATCTGTGTCAAAGTTTTGTAACTTTTAAAACATGACCCACCAAGCCTCTTTATGTCATTCACGCAGAAACTAGTGGTGGTTACATGTTTTATATACATGACCCACCAAGCCTATTTGTGGTGGTTACATGTTTTATATACATGAAATTGCATTACATGCATAGTGGTCCAGGCATCGATTGGCAAGAGGGGAGGAATTATTCTGTTCACCTAATCCCCCCACCCAAAAAATAATAATAATAAAAAAAGGGTTGATTGTTCATGTCTGGTTTTTGGATCAATTAGGAAATTGCGGGTGCTTACATAGCGTATTCTTCTTCTCTTATAAGTGTGAAGTTGGGAGTTAGAAATTTGACCAATTGAACCTACTAGTAATATAAAAAAATATTTAAAAAAAAAAATTAGGAGAGGGTGGATGTAATGTCTTTGCCCACCTCAAATCCGAACTTAACCCGCTTGCTTTTCAGCAAAATTCAATGTTTTGGGTTTAACGGTTAGGATGTTTGGGCCAATTTACGTGTACCAACAATAAAAACAAAACCGGAGGAAGTGTTTGTGTGCCCAAAAAGAGAAGAAGAAATGAAGTGTTTTTGTGCATGTATGTCCTTCCTTTCCCATGTATTAGTGACACCAGTGACAAAAGTCATTGGACATACATGCCTTTTTTTAGTTTAGTTAGAACTTGGAAAGGCGGTAAAAGTTCTTTAACAAGAGAAATATGCAAGAGGCCCGTGTAAGGACTAGTCAGAAGCATACAAAAAAAGGCTACCACAGAGCCAGTTAAGGCATTAGATGGAAGTGCTTTCCACCTTTCCTTGTCAGTACATATGGCTGGGACCATCCATACATACTGACAATATCAATTTTAGCCCACAGCTCTTGACTTTTATAATGGTTGGATGCAAAAATATGTACCTGATTGCATGATCACAACCCTAAATTCTAAACACTTGCAACATTCACCGAACTCAGACATACACCAAAATCCTGTTATATCATGCATGCCAATTCAAATAGTTTGATTACATCCTATTATATTTCAACTTCACTTTAAAGTAACAAATTTGCAGGCTGTATTATTAAAGTTTAAGAGGAATTTGAACCAAATTGATATTCAAAAAATAGCAAAAACCAAGTGTTGTTCAACTTAACAGCAATCAAATTATTGAACAAATCTGAACTTTTGTACTCTTAGAGGAGAGAGAAAGCAAACACAAATAATCACTGCATTCTTCCAAGTCCAAGCATTATAAGATATACCTCAAAAATCAAATGCATTGTATAACATATACATTTGTCCAAAATCACAAAAAACATAAGAAATTCTAATAAGGAATTTTAAAAACATTGCAAACAAAATCAAAATGTTACAGGCCTAATCTCATTTGTCCACACCAACTACATCCTTGCTACAATTCCCAGACTTCTTACCTTTATTACTCAACCTGTATATTCTCGATTCCTTCCTTTTCACAGGGGGACGCCCTTTGCTTCTAACTTTCAATGGCGATCGAATCCGCAACCTAGAACAACCATCCTCACAAGGGATTGTGTCACCATCATCAACATTAAACTCAAGAGTTGACATCTTCTCATGCAAAATCTCTAAATTCTCCCTCAAAAACTCATACTTTTCGATTGATTTAACAGCAGGATCTGAAATCTGACAGATAATAGTATAAAGACTAGATTGACGCACCATCTCTTCTTTAGTTACAAGGTCTTCATAACAATTTTTGACATAATTGTGATTGCGCTTTATACATTTTCTCCATCGGTCTAGAATATATTCACCCGGCAACTCTCTAATATTCCTTTCAAGCAAAACCTTTAGAATATGCCTGCATACAATACCCTTGAACTCAAACAAGTGACAAAGACATAAAACTTCGAACTCAACTTCACTAAACAAGACATTATATAACACCTTCCTCTCCTTTCCATCCTTTCCTTTAGCCACATCACAAACTTGATATGTTGATACATGCCATTCAGATCCAAGCAAACTCACATTACAACAAATCATACCCCTAATTTCAGCTTGAAATTTTCTAAACATATCATGTGTATATGCATTTTGAAATTGCTTCTCAAATTCAAAATCAGTAATCAAAGGAATTGTTGAGTTAAATGATGAAAAATCAGCTATGTTTTCATTCTCAATTTTCTTCTTCAAAGCTTCATCATATTGTTCCACAAATTGCTTAAGAGTAGTTTTTGAGTTCAAATAACCATCGAAAAATGCGTTCATGCTCTCACTTCTTTGAGTTGTAGACATACCAGCCCAAAACATTTCCTTGACAAAAACTGGAACCCATCGCTTACGATCATCATACAACGACTTCAACCAATCATTTTCACCAAGCTCAAAGTCACAAAGCAACTGTGCCCATCCCTGCTCAAACTCATTTACTGTGATACTCTCATAAACAACAGCTTTTAAGCATTTCTTGATCTTTTTATACTCCTTAAATGCTCCAAACTTGATAGGTATCTTCCTCATAATATGCCACAAACAGAGCCGATATCGTGTGTCAGGAAAAACCTCTGCAACTGCTGCTTGTATAGACTTGCACTGATCAGTTATAATGGCTTTTGGTGCATTAAATGACATACATTCCAACCAGCTCCTGCAAAAAAAACAAAGCTAGAATCAAAATTAACAGAATTGACTTATCTTTCAAGTAACTGAAAATTAACTTCAGATAGTATAAAACTAACCTGAAGAGCCAAATATATCCCTCAACGCCCTCAAATGATAATAAACCACATCCAAATAGAATTGACTGCCCGTGATGGTTAACTCCAATGAAAGGAGCAAATGGCATCCTATACTCATTAGTCAAATATGTTGAGTCAAAACTAACAACATCTGAAAATGACTCATATGCTGCTCTAGATCGTGCATCAGCCCAAAACAGATTTCTCAAGCGACCATCCTTGTCAAGATCAACCACATAAAAAAAATTAGGATTTCTAATTTGCATCCGCTTAAAATATGTACACACAGCTTCCGCATCTCCAATCCCAAGCCTATAATCCCTCGCTTTAGCAAGGTAATTCCTAACATCTTTCTCACCATATTTCACCTGCTCATACCCTCCAGCTGCAACAACCAATGACACATAACTTTTCGATGGCTTAATCCCAGCCCTGTCATTTATCTCTAACACTCTTTTAGTCATTGAATCTAATCTTCTGTGGCAAGGCAAATAGCGTGATGATTGAGGACTTAGGCTATGATTGTGAGGTATACACACCTTGGAGATAACAAATTCTCCCTCACTTCTCACAACAATATTTATCTTTGCTTTGCATCCAATCTTGATAGTTGGTCTAGGATTTAAACCATTGTTTGCTAAGGAAACATATTTGCCATTACGAGAACAAGCAAGTGAATAGTACTTTAAACTTCCATTATCATCACACTTCACACTAATTTTAGCAATCCCAAAGCCTTGGCTCATAGCATACTTGCTATAAAACATACGGACCTCTTCTTCAGAACCAAAACTCATTCCAATTTCAGGCTCTACAATACCGACAGAATCATCCAAACCTTGACTTTCAAACACAGAAGCGCCATCATGAACATCATCCATATCCTAAAAAATGAACAATAATAAAAAATACATGTCATGAATAGCTCAAAAAATAGATTCAACTACGAAATCAGAATAAAAACAAACTAAAAAGAAGCTTGAAATTCATGCTAACCACAATAACCTCAGCACTAACAAAAACCTTTCATAAAATTGACCAAAAATTTATAACAAAAACCAAGCTAACAAATCAAAATAAATGAAGAAATCTAAAACAATTTCAATCTAGCTACAAAAAATAAGTCTAAAACATCCTCGATCAACAAATCATTCAGGAAAATTTGTAAACCCTATTTTGCTCAGTGTAATTTAACTCAATAGAACAATAGAACTTCCATGAAATCAAAATGCCTGAACATGACTGAAAACATACCTGAACCACCACAAAAAACCCCTGATCGAATTGAGAAAAACCTTCAAATTCCAACTCAAATCGAAGTAGACGAAGTAGCCATGAAACACAAACCACCCATTGCCGAAATAAAGCCCTATAAACTTGCCAAAATACATGATATATACGGAAATTGAAATAAGTATTCACAAGGCAGTTAAAAAAGGAATCAATTTCCGAAAAAATAGGCGCGCGCGGGTTGGAATCCTGAAGAAATAAGCGTGATTTGGAAACCTGAAGAAACGAGCCTCTCACAAGCTTCTATATTCTTCTGCGTGTATGCACTTCCACCGTATGTGGATACACACCTAAACAGACTTTCGGCTAACAGCGGGCTTACGGTTGTCGGCCCACAAATCTTTTTCCATATATATATATATACTACCTATAAAAAGATAAATGTAAGAAAAACTTTTGATTGACTAATATACTCTTATTTTAATTTTTAAATACACAACTATCCACCCTTCTGCATATATAGGAAATATAGTAATATGGAAACTATAATTCTAAAACACATACCTTAATATATAAAACACAAATAGGAATTCAAAGGAAACGGAAACTATAATTCTTATATGATAAATAGAAATATATAGGAATATGGAAACTATAATTCTAAAACACATACCTTAAAATATAAAATATAAAAATATAAAATATAAAATATAAAAAATATAAAATGTTTATCTTTAAAAATATTTATGAAAAAAATATAAAATGTTTATGTTATTTATTATTTTGTATAACTAATATTATTTGAAAATATTCATGTGCAACGCACGTGTGCTATATCTAGTATATATATATTTATATAGATATAGGGAGGGATCCGTTTACACTAAGTGTAAAACTTTTTGCTCTTACACCCCTCAATAACTTTTTATCGGATCGATATTTTTCAAAACCAATCGTTGGATTAAATACTCTTTTCATGGAGATCGTGGACACCAATTAAATTTCACACTGATCAGATACTCGTAAACGTCTCATCCATAAATTCCTTTTTCTTCTTGCAAATAAAACTATAATTTAGGCCACTTTATTGATGGAATAGTTCATAATCTCAATCGATATGAAATTTGGCGTGTATGATCTCCATGAAAGCAGTATCTAATCCAATGGTTGGTTTTGAAAAATATCGATCCTACAAAAAATTATTGAGGGGTGTAAGAGTAAAAAGTTTTACACCAAGTGTAAACAAATTCCTTCCAGATATATATATATATATATATATATATAGAGAGAGAGAGAGAGAGAGAGAGAGAGAGAGAGAAAGAGTGAGAGAGAGAGAGTTTTTTAATATTAATTTTTTTTCATAATATAAATCAAGTACTAAGAAGCAACAAGGAAAAATTAATTAAAAAATTTTCAAATTTAAGACAAAATTGGAATATTAAAATGAGTAATGCTGTTCATTCTAAATTTTTTTTCTAGTAATGTTGTGTGGAACATGATTATACTATATATTCTACCCCAACTCCGTTGGCCGTCTTAATAGAGTAGTACATACATAATTTAAATTTGTAGTGGCATGTCCTATCCTAATAGGAATGTGGGGTTTGTAGAGGTTTTGGTTTGAGTTCATGTGGGTGTGTACTCTCTTATTGCTTGGCAAATATATATATATGTTAAGTGGATTATTGCCAGATACACGGGATAGATACAGCAAGCATTTTCCTTTAAATAAAGGGGTTCAGATCCTCTCCAGTCATTTTGGCTCCAGTTGTCTCCATTGCACGGCTCACAACAGCCTACTAAAATCCAGCGGTCATCGTTTCGCCACGTCGTCCTAGTAATCCTCTGCTTTTATTCCCAAATTCCTATGCTAACGACGTTAGGTTACACAAAATAAAAGGAAATAAATCACTTTACATATCGTCATCTTCGCCGGCACCGGCACCGGCACCGGCTTGGGCAATGACATTCTCTCCCACCTCCTCACTAACATGTTCCCTTCTAGAGTTCCAACTCACCTGCCCAACCAACATTAAAGTCTTTTATTTTATTTTATTTTATTTATTTTTTGGACCTAAACAGCACCTTTCTAAATCGTCAAATCCCAACACACAAATTCGGTCAACTGCATCTTGTGCCAACACAATTGACGACAGTGGTTTTTTCCCACCACAATGTCAAACTTTGAAGAGAGAAAAAGAGGAAATAGATTTTTAAAAAACCCAATTCCCGGTCATCTTCTCCGGCGACGGTTATTTCTATCTCTTTCGATGGGTTAGGTAATGGGAAGAGAGAAGGGTTCTCGCCATCTTAAAGCTCACTTGGCCGATGTGTCATCAATTTTGAGAAGCTTAAAATGGGCACCCAAAAATCAGTGAGATTATGCTGGGCGTGCGCTATTGGGTCACTTCTCAGCATCTTTCCCAACGAAATTGATCACCTTCTACCATCATTGATTCCAGAAGTCCCACGCTACAGTTAAAATCTGACGTTAACGTTAATAGATGGAATAATGCGATAAATTATTATATTGTCTGACGTGGCAACTCCCAAGCCACTGGATCAATTTATGATGGCGTGTCTTTATCCTTACCGTTAAATGGATAAAACTGGTGGAATAGGCAACTGGAGAGGATCCTCTCCCTAAATAAAGGTGTCTTTTAATTGTTTTTTGAAAATTTTCCTTCCCGCTTTTGCATGTGGTCGTCCTTGTTTCATTTTGAATTTGAACGCACATTGCTATTTTTCTCCATTTTCTTTGTTCCATGTGAGAAAAGATGAGCATTCTAACAAGAGGCACATAAGCATTTATCAGGATTTATTAATCTGACATAGAAAATTTGAGCTAGCTTAATGCGTTGGCCATGCATGCATTGTCAATGGCTTATCTGTTTTGGGAGAAAATATTACGTATAATTATTGTATCACGTGCCATGATGACGTGATATAACTGAACCAATTAATGCACTCATTTCACATATTATTATACGTTAGTTTTAAAAAAGATAATAGGAAGTATAACATACTACCACTATAAGTTGATGTGTGGCATATACGAGTGTATTGGATGGTTATACCACATCATCCTGCCACCGTTATCCTGTTTTAGATTTTGGACTAATTGCTGCATAATTGATATTTAATGTGCAGTGGCTCATGACACTCATCAACCCAAGGCTTAATTAAAGACCCATAACCAAGATTAAATGCTTCATTCATCACCCTTATATATATAGGTCATCTTTGATAAAACACACAAATTAAGAAAAGCCATCAATGCATTAACTTGTCACGCATTAAACTTTTTCTTTCCAAAAGTACCATTTTCCTAATTGATCGAGATTTGGTTTTGTGTTGAAAATGATTTTTGAAATAACAAAAGGTTGTATAATAAAATATAAAAAATTTATGATTTAACTTTTCAAAGTAGACAAACATTTTGGGACAACAAAAGCAGCAAGAATGGCTTATCCTTATAAGACGAAGTAATATTAGTTGTCCTGCCAGTGAGCCTAATAGCTCATAGACCCATTAGTTTGGTGGGTGGGAACCTATATAAAATCATTGCAAAAAATTTAAACGGGAGGATTGAAGGTGAGGCTGCCAAATAAAATAAGTGAGGTGCATAGGGTGCATAGTGATTTTATTTTAGAGTGGCAGATTTTGGAGTGTCCTTATTGCTGATTACTAATAAGGTGGCGGATTATGTCAAAAAATTTAGGTGCGTTATTTTTAAGGCTGACTTTGAACAAGCCTTTGCGTTGGACATCCCATTTTCAACCCTTTCAATCAGAGATTATTATCACATGTGTGAATTTGCCTCAATTTCGTGTCCCATCAACGCTGCTAAGCTCTACGGACGTTAACTATCATATCATGTCATGAGCTTTTGTCCTAAATTTGGTTGAGCTTTAAGGAAGAATAAGAATTTTTGCGACTTATAGAACATTTTGGTCATTTCAGTTGCAAAATTCTCGTTTGGTCTTGAATTCTTGCACAATCTATTTTGATGCACTCATATCAACTTCAAGAATCAATATTTATGCTAAAATTGAGTATTGTTTGACTTTGAGATTGATTTGGCTTATATTGGTCTGTTTTGGCTAATTGACATTTTTTCAATTTATCGAACTTTGAGTTTTAATTTAAGCTTAAGTTTCAAAATCGATAAGTACACCTATGTTCATTCAACTCCAATTTGGTATTAGAAAATGTTTTGGTATCTAAAGGGTGTTTAATCTTTCGTTGACAATTCTGATAAAAATTATATATGTATACTTTTGAATTTTAAATTTTATCCTTTATGAAAAAAAATATAAAATCTTTATGTATTTATTATTTTTTATATAATTAATATTATTAAAAAATATTCACATGCAACGCACGTGTGCTATGTTTAGTAATAAAAAAAGCCTACAGTTAGGGGCAGAGTAAGGAATTTTCACTTGCAAGGGTCAAATTTATAGTATGAAAAACAAAGTTTAGAAAAATTATCAACAATAATATTTTTTTTCTGTTTTTAATTTATTTAATTTTCTTCTTACTTATTTTTATTTGTTCATTTTCCATTCTCCGAAAATAAGTTTCAAATAAAGTGATATATCCACGATAATAAGAATGTGTTGAGTATTTTGGGGGTAGTAAAGGAGATAATTTAAAATAATGAATGAGCCATGTGTAATATTTTAAGGAACTATTTTTTGAGATTTAAAATGTTGGAGGGTTAGGTGTAATATTTTTCAAATTTTGGAGGGGCTATACCCCACCTTGTCTCAACATAGCTTCGCCCCTGCCTATACTTAAGTTTCATACTGACTTTTACATGAATACCACTAATAAATAAAACAAAGAGGGTAGCATTAGGCTGTGTTTGGTTTGAGAAAATGGAATAGAATAAGAGTGGGAATGGAATGGAATGAGAGTAGATATTCCATCTCAATGTTTGATAAGGGGTGGGAATGAAATGAAAAAGTAAAGGTAAGATCCATTTTTAATGTTTTTTACTCATTAAAAAGGGGGAATAGCCATTCCTCTTGGTTTGGGAAGGAATGGCTATTCCCTCATTGGAGGGAATCGACCCCCACAAGGAACTAGCTATTCCATTCCCTTGTGCAACCAAACACCTACTTTTTTTTGAAAAATAGAATCACCATTTCATTCCCTCTCTCGTTCCCTCATAACATAGTAATAGGTAAAGAAATAGATTTCCAAAGGACTTTGGCTACACCCATAGCATGATTGTCTAGTGGTAATTGGACTAAAAGAGCCCAATAAGTAGATTTCAAGGGAAAGGGCCTTATGGAGAAAACTGTCAACATAGCTCAAGTGGGCCTGGGAAGGGGAAATGAAAATAGAGCTCTTTTTTTTCTTTCTTTTTTTTTGGGCTAAGATTTATTTTTTTTTTTTGTTTTTCCTTCTCCGAAACATCAGATGATGCCAAATGATGCAAAGGAAAATCCAAGGAATAGCAGATTGAGTAAGGGCAATAGAAACATCCTTTTAATATGTGATTAAAAAAAAAAAAAAAAAAAGCCCTACAGTTTAGCTTCAACCGACTTTTACGTATCACTGATAAATAAAACAAAGAGGGTATCATTTCCATGGGCAAACTCGGAAAAAAAACTCACTATTGATGGTATGTGGATTCCACTGAATGGAGCGGGCATTTCTATGTATATATGATTAATTAAAAAACATCCTTCTATTTCTTACTTTGTAAATTGAGGGAAATATCATAAGCTGAGCATTAATTGTCACAATTGGTGGCTCATGAAGTGGCCAAGTTTGTCTATAAAACATGGGTAAATTGCACTTAAGGGTCCAGAGTTTGGGGTAGGTTTCACTTAAGGGTCTCAAATTTTAATTGCGTCAATTTGGTACCCAACATAAGTGTTGACCAAAATAAAAAACGGACGTTAACAGCAGTTCTGAAATGACCGTAATGCCCTCCACGCCCCTATCCCTCTCTCCTCCTCCTTCCAACCCTTGCCTTCGCCGTCGACCATTCTCCGGCGAAGGTCCCAACTACCATTCTCCAGCAATTACTCCATCGCCTCAAAATCAATCACGCGTGCAACAATTCTCTCTCATCAACGACGACACACCGATGAACGACTTCATTCCCAACCACGAACTGTCATTCATTTCTGGCCGCCGATGCAACCACATCAAAGGCCACACCATCTTTTCCGGCGATGAAGCAAAAAAAAAAGAAAAAAAAAGGGAAACAACAGCAACCACATTAAAAGGTGTTTGGATCTGAGTTGCCGATGATGGCACTTGGCTCGCACGGTGGTGGACTCGACGACGGTGGAGCTGGGTTTCATGGAGATGGCGATGAAGGGTGTTTGGATTTGAGTTGCCGATGATGGCGCGATGGGTGTTTGGTTGCTACGAGATTGACAGTGGAGGCGTTGGTCGCTGGTGAGTAGCCCCTTGCCTCTTTTCCTGCCGTCGAGACCCCCCCGGCGTTGCCTCTTTTCCTACCGTCGATACCCCCCATGCGATTGCCTGCAAACCCAATCGTGACGCACAAGATTGAGATCTGAAACCCAAACCTTCGTCGCCGACGGCATGGTGCATCGTCCACGGCCAAATTTCGCCGCCTTCCTTCTAGGTTATACCCATTACAGATCAACGGTGGGTTGGGGTTTGATGATGGTTGGATTTGGGTTAGGGTTTGACGATGGTTGGATTTGGATTGGGGTTTGACGATGGTTGGTTGGTTGGTTGGAGTGGTTGACCTTCATCGCCAGAGAAATGGGGGAATGCTCCATTACCAGCGATGGGAGCTTCATGTGGTTTGTTTGGGATTTGAATCTGCCATGGTTGAGTTTGGGGTTGGGTTTGGGTTTGGGTTTGGATTTGAAGATGGTCAATGGCAGCCTGCAACTGTAGTCGGAGGAGTGGTTGACCTTCATCGCCGGAGAAATGGGGGAATACTCCATTACCAGCGATGGGAGCTTCACGTGGGTAAGATTGGGTGAGGGGCAAAATAGGGATAATATAATTTTAATTTGGTCACAAGCACATCACGTGCAAAATTTCCGTCAAGTCAACAAACGGTTTTGACGTCAGACCCTAAATTGAAACCCAACTAATAATATGGGTACCAAATTGACGCAATTAAAATTTGAGACCCTTAAGTGAAACTTACCCTAAAATCTGGACCCTTAAATGCAATTTACCCATAAAACATCAATGTCTAGTGTTGTCCTTGATGCAGTGATTAAAGGCTTTTTTTTTTTCTTTTTTTTTTTTTTTCGAAACTTTAGTTTTCAAGAGTCTGAAGAAATCCTCCTGGGATCAACAAATTAAAGGGTGCAGTGGCCATCCATCTCATTGAAAATCAAAAAATTAGAGCCAGCACATTTATGTATTTTTATTGCTACCACTAATCAGCTTCTCTTTGAGGAACTCAAGCGTCTCTCTGTGAGTACACTAGCATTTTATAGGCGACCTAAGAGTGTTCTTCTATGTGATTATTTTTGAAAATATTTGATTTATTTTGACAAGAAAACTGGTTTAGCCAAGAGTAAAACGACTGTTATTGTAGATAAAGTTAAAGCCAAACTTAAAGGTTGACATTTAAAATTGCTCTCGATCTTTAGCTGGGAGGCCGGGTTCAACTTATTCAATATGTAGTATTTCCAATGTTGTTACATTACCATTTAGTGCATCCTTGGCATGTCTCTCCACTAAATCAGATATAGGTTTGAGTAAAAAATTATATTTGGTTTGGCAAAATTTCTACCAGAATGCTAATTACAGTGGCATGGTCTAAAGTGTGTACTCCTAAGTCTCAAGGGGGTTTGGGTTTGCGCTGCACTCACTTTGTTAACAAAGCCACTCTATTGAATCTGTGCATGGAGATTTTCACCAAGAATACTACTAGTTCTGCATTTTTACAAACAAGGTTTAAGCTCTCGCTCAACTCATCTATTACTTATTACAAAGTTTCTTCTGTTTAGCCGGGTGATAAGTCTGTTTTTGCATATTTCAAATTGCATGCCCAATGGCTAGTAAAGGATGGTTCATCTATTGATCTTTAGCATGATAGATAGGTGGGTAAGCCTTTGGTTAGTTGCAGATTCCTAGAAATGTTACTGATGCTTTACATTGCTCTGTTAGCACTCCTATTCATGATCAAACTTGGAATGTTCCTTCATTTTGCTCTCTTAATTAATTGCCTTCCCAACGATAACTACTAGAATTTTGGACATTCCATTACTAATTGAGGTAGGTGCAGATTCTCTGATTTGGCCTTTTAGTCACACGGGTCAACCTGCTTTCTCATATGCTTATTGTTACTTTAAGCCTTTTTCTTCTTATCACATTGGGCTAAATATCTTTGGTGAAAGCATATTCCCGCTAAGGTTTCTTCTTTGGTTTGGCGGGCTCTCTTAAAAGCTCTCCCCAGTGATGATAATTTGCAGAGATGGGGGCTTGCAATAATGTCGTGCTGCTGTTTGTGCATTTCCTTGTGGTTGTGAGACTTTACCTCACTTATTCTTGCATATATTGTGATTTGCTCATGCTATATAGAGTTGGGTTGCTTCACTTTTTCATGTGCATTTATGTCCTCAAGAAACTTCTACTCTAATGGATTTTTGGCATGCTATTGTCTCTAAAAATATGAGTTCTTAATTATATCATTTATGGATTGCGGCTCCTATGTTAGGATTTTATACTACCTAGTGTGCTCAAAATGACGTGATTTTTAATGCTTATAAGCCGCATTTGAAAAGGTTTACTATGTATATCCTCTCTTTACTTTCAAACATATATTGGGAAAATCAGTAGTGGTATTATGGATAACACTCAATCTAATCTGATGGTTTTGAAGTCTCTTTACTCTATTTTATACCATTTTCTCATTAAGATACTAGTCAATTTATGAAGATGACATCTAAAGATTTATAACAAATAGTCATAAATCTACAACACACAACAATGATAAAATTTAAAATAGTACATATGCAGCACACGTGCAATCACGTGCGTTGCACATGCACACCAACTAGTAATAATAATAATAATAATAATAATAATAACAAAAATAAAATAAAATCCTCCTTGCATTGATAATTGATAAAATATATACATGCATTGGTTGGTACTATTCCTCTACTAATTATATAAACCACTATCATAGGGAACCCCAGTTTTCGGAAGCCACAAATCACCTTTAATAAGTTGGGAGATGGTGTAGGGTATTGCATCAGATGTGCCATTTAGAGCTTTCTAACTTTGCCATTTCACTCTCACAGTCTTAGTGGCCCCCGGTCCAGTATTGTTGAACTCGTGGTATGTCAAATTGTCCAGAAGCATAACCCATGGACTCCATCCAGTTGGGTTAATAATGTCATCTAGCTTAAATTCCATTACAATCACCGTGGAGTACTGTTTCCATGGCTGTCCCAAATACCCTTTTGTTTATGTTTTTGTTAGCTTTCTTTGTTTCGGGTGAAACAGTTATGTTACAGTTTTGAATTGAAAATCCTATACCATACTTTGGTTTATAATATGACTGAATGAATTGTGATCGTGAAAACATGGTTCGGATAGCTAACATAGAGGTTGCACTTTTGAAACATTGCAACAGTATTGCCACAGATGTAACCGACGTTGCCGTAAATGTCACACTCTATAAAATTTCCAACCCGTTCTAAGATAGAGAGTGTCTTGGTACCCCACAAACACACACACTAGAAGAAGGCTAAGCGATCTGATTCGCTCACCATTGCAGCTGCTTGCTTGTCGTCTAGTCCGTCTAGTTTAGCAGAATTGGTGAATGTGATAAACTTCGCCACAAATCTGTCAGCCCAGATAGATAAGAACACCAATAATAGTACATTTTATAACCAACAATAATAAACACCTCTTTACAAATAAGCATTGAAAAGAGAATATGCAAACATGTAAATTTCAATTTGGGTCAAGTTAACACGTGTTGATATAAGTTATATCACCATATATTAGGGATTGTACCCCGTGCACTAACCTAATGTACCCCGTAACCCATTAATGCACAAGGTACAATACTCAATGCGAATATTGATATAAATTATATTAGCATGTGCTCAGCTAACCATCATCCTACATATATATATATCCACTTGCACCCATTCTTATGAAAATGGTGAGTCTAATGAATATCCTCTTTACATAATCCATAAGCTAGTCTAGTATATCTATATGTATGTCTATATATGTAGGTTTAATTTGATGTACATGACCATCATATATGGCACAAAGTTGTTGCCCTCTCTGGACTTTTTGCATAGAAATCCATCATGGCATCATCTAAAGTAGAGCCATTTAGAAAAATTGGGCCTATAGCTATCACCATAAATGACTGCATGAAAACATTTTTGAAATTTATAATCCAAATATTTACTACATTTGTTATGCAAGGTGGCTGCAATTTTCTCTAATGACCTCATTTTATAACACAATAGCACCACAAACCCAAAAATCTTCTATCCCAACAAAGAATGCAACAAGAATAAACATGGAATAGATTCTCTCCATTTAATTAATAAACAGTTCCATAGTACATAAAACTCACCAAAACATCTGGAATCCACATGATATAAATGGTCTTGATTTCATTAAACCATCCATTGGAATGGAGATGACCCTTACTCGAATAAGGATATCGGGTAAACATGTTAACCAATTAATTAATCACCATGCATGAGCCTAAGATCAAAATATTGATTACAAGGATTAAAACTTGACCTAGCATTCCAGAATACATAGTTCCATCACTGGGGCGGTTGCTGTGATTGGTAGTAATTATTGTCTTATTCGCTCCATGGCCAATAAAAATTATGTTAGTCTTATTCTGAGGAATTGTCATGTTTCCATTGTACGTCCCTACTTTAACATGAATGATGTATTGAAAGGCGCTAAGAATTAGAGCAGCATTTATAGCTTCTCCAATCATTCTGTAGTCCCTGGTGCCATCAGCAGCAACGGTGGCGTCGATTGGGATGGAGGATGCAACGCAAGGGACAATTAAGAGAAGAACAACAAAAATTCAGAGAATGAGAAACGTAAGCTTAAGACTGTAGCTTCCCTAAGTAGCCATGGACAACAGTGCATGGGCATACACAAAGCTACGCAGACGTGTATGTGGGTGTGTGTGTGTAATATTTCATGCATCAAACTCTGGTTTAAAAGCCTTATGAAATAAATGTGAAGTGGAGGTAAGATGGCGACATGCACACGCAGTTGAAATTAGAAAAGAAACTTGAAAATTCTATGCGCAAATGAGACATTAGGAATAGAGTGAGCCTTGGAATAAAATTAGCAAATGAGAAGTGGAGGTGAGAGTACGTTGAGCTCTTTTTGCATGCATCTATACGTGATCAGTGTTTCAATTAAATTTGAAAATCATGCAAGTTAAATTAAAGGCTTAGTTAGTCCACATTAGTGCATTGCTATAAAGGACTTATCTTAAGAATACACAGCCACTTTTCACAATTTGTATGTCAATATATATATATATATATATATAGGATTATGATCAGGTAAGCACGTGCTAATATATCTTATATCAAAACCTGCATTGGGAGTTGTACCTTGTGCATTAGTGAGATGTGAGGTGTATTGAATCAATGCAAAGGGTACAACCCCCAATGCATAATGCTGATGTAACTTATATCAGCATGTGCTGATGGGATCACCTCTGTATATATATATATATATATATATATATATAGATATTATCATGCAATTTGATAATTGCTCTAAGAATTTGAGTAAAAATCTAACTTTCATTTGTTAAGAGTTTTTGTTAAAATCTAATTTTCATTTGTTTCCAAATGAAAAAACATTTACTAAAGTTAAAATTGTCTTTATAAATTAAAATTAAAATGAGAGTAGAATGGTCGATGAGAAGTTTTTCTAAGGTACAGACTTTTTCAAGATATAAAAATCATAATTTTCAAAAAAAAACAAAAAATTAACTTAGAATTTTTTTTAATAGTGAAAATTCAAGCATTCAACATTCATTACTTGATTTCCCCACAAATCCTCAAAATCTCAAAAAAAATATAAAAAAAACAGAGCAACATCTAGAGAGAGAAAGAGGGTTCCTTCATCTGACCGCAGACGAAGAATGTAGATCGGCAGATCAGCACCCAAAAACGCAGATTGGCAGTGGATGGACCTCCGACCATGGAATCTTTTTAGATCACTCAAGACTCGATCGGCATTGGAGAGATCAACACTATATGTCTATATCTAAGAACCATTTCTGTAGTGATCGACTGTGAAGATGGGAGGAAAAAGAGAGAAGCAAGGATTTATATTAATGGTCTGTACTCTGTAGTGTAGAGAAAGAGGGAGGGGAAGAGAGAGAGAGGATCTACAGTTGTACGTTGCACAGAGAGAGAGGGGAAGAGAGAGAGCGGATTTACATTTTACCCTCGTCTAACGTTTTGGTCTTACCCATTTGATCTTATAAATCATTTTTTCTTTTTTTCATTTTTTGTTGCATAGTTTTATTGCAGCTACGAAATCAATGTGCAGAGTTCGATGCAAATCTACGATCCCTTTGGCATTTCACACGTGTTGATATTAGTACGGGCGTGTCAAAAAAAGTTTAAATTTCATGGTTTTCAAGTTCGGAATGCTCTAAAGAAACCAATATCAATAAATTCAATTTCAATCAATGAAGTCAGCCCTAGACTTCTAGAGTAAGTTTATCCAGCACGTATATATAAATCGTAATGGATCCTTTTTAGTCTCGACACCAATGGCCTATGGGGCATTTAGTCATCCAATTGAAAACTGCACACACGCACTGATTTTTTCAAATGTACATATCCTGAGCTTCGCTCAAGAAAGAGGTAAAATTGTAAGTGCATCTTTTTCCTGAGCTTCGCTCTCATTGGCCTTTTCTATAAGCCATAATCTCCCAGTCCACCAGCCCATAAAAGGATGGAGGGTGGCTCAAACAGGTTTGCAAACTCTTAACCTTGAGAGGTGGACCGAGCTGGTCTTATGACCTCTTACCAAGCAAGAGGCCTTAGAAATTCAAATCTCACCACTCTTCCTTAAGGTCACCTTTATGAATTTTGTCTCGTAATTGTCTGATGCATGTAAGATAGGAGACTACATGTGCCCAGAGGAATTAGTTGAATACAAAGCATTTGGAACCTCCTAAAAAAAAAAGAAAAAAAAAAAGTATTTTTGGCCATACCCCCATTCTCTAAAGAGGTTTTTTACAATCACGCCAACAATATTTTCTTTAACCTAATAACCCATTTTGCCCATTTTCCAACCAAAATACCCTTTTATACATATAAACCTATCTCTATAGAAGTCATAAATGCTCTCTCCTCCAATCTTTCTCATGGTTCTCGCCGGCAACAACTCCCACTGCGATCGAGTTCGCCTTCCTATGATCCTACCGAAGACGGCAACTCGCAAAGCCACCCCATCCATACCCAACCGTTGATCCTCTCTCCTTCAAAACGCACCTATTTCTCCAACGAAGCTCACCGTCGATCTTCCTTTTCCAACGAAACTCACTGTTAACCCACACCATTGTCGTCAAAGGACCACCACCATCAATTAGATCATAGAAAAAGAGGTAGGCACTACTAGATCTTGAGAAAAATAAATAAAAATAAAAATAAAAAATGAAGAAAGAGGTTTACTTCCACCATTGTTGTCCAGCCCCACCATGCTTTCACTGTCACCAGCTAAGAAGTTGTAGAATTTTGTAAATAAAATAGTAAAAATTTAATATTTTGTGCTTTAAAAAATTTATATTGAAAATAATAACAATTTAAAATTTATATAAAAAATAATAATAGTTTACCATCGAGCCCTAACTTTCACAAACCAACCCACCATCTACATAGCACCAAACTCAAATCATCATCATCATCATTATCGTCCAACCTCAGTCACTCCTATTCCATCGCACCTCACAAAGCCACCCCATACATCTATACCCAACCACAAACCTCTCTCCTTTGAGACTCACCTCTCCGTTGGCCAATAGATCCACCTTCTCCATATCCTCTAACGAAACTCATCGTCGATCTCTCTTTTCTAACAAAACCATAACGGCCTAACCCTATTCCATTGTCTTTAACTCACCTCTCTGTTAGCCAATAGATCACCTCTCCATATCCTCTAGCGAAACCCATCGTCAATCTCTCTTTTCTAACAAAACTCACGATAACAGCATAACCACATTCCATCGTCGTCAAAGGACTACCATCATTGACCAGATATGAGAAAAAAAGGACATTAGATCTGGAAAAAAAAAAGAGTACAATCGTTATCGAAGAGAGTCATCGGCGTCAGAGAAAATGCCATTGTTGGCGGCCAACATAGAAGGTCGTCAGTGTCAAGAGGAAGCCGTCACGTGTGGTGGCCTTAGTGACCGTTCCATGGAGAGCAAATGTCTATTTGAAGGTCACGTTTGGAAGCTGTTAAGGGTAAGGTAAGGATTCTTCTAAATATATAATTCCTCACAGCTAATACGAATACAAAATTATGGGACTAGATTAAAAAATCTTTTATGGAGTTCAGAGTTAAAACCACCCTTCTAATTGGGGTTATTACTAATTCGCCACCCCCCCCCCCCCCCCCCCAAACAAAAAAAAATAATAATAAATAAAATAAAATAAAATTGCAAACTCCCAACTACCATTTGCAGGCTTCAGAAATGCTGAAATTCAGCATCAAGTCAAATGCATGAACATTAAACCCCCAGCATACTTTAAAATTGCTTGCAGTAAATTAGACTCACCTTCAGAGCAATATACCCACCCCCACCTCAGACAATAATAATAATATTAATAAATAATTTAAAAATATAAAAACATCCCCATCCTGCCGTGCAGCCTCACTTGTCACTCGTGACAGTGCCTTGGCAACACATTTGCTATTCGCCCTAACACTTGCCATTCTGTGATCAATACTTGCAACCTACCAGGAACACAAATAAAATGTAACTTTCTCTATTTCAAATTTCCAACAAATTGACAGTCCCAAGTGTTTGCAGTCTCTTCTATTATCTGACACACTTGCGCTTATATATGAAAAATAATAAACAAATCGATACAAGCTTTCACTCATGAAACCAAAGTTACAAATTGATGTGCAAGATATTGGGTTAGAGTGTGCGGCGCAGGTGGATTCTTCTCCGCCAAGCAGGGATTAATTGGCTGTTGCCAAAACTGTGCAGCAACCAGCAGAAGCTACAGAATGACTCGTCCATTAGCCTTTGGGTTTCAGTTAATGTAGTAGAATTAGTAGTTAATGCCTCCACTCAGCATGAATGTACATAGAGGGCCAGGGCCAGGGCCATGGAAAGCAAGCATCAAATAACCGAATGTCGCGTGGAGAGCGGTTTAATTCTTTAAGGTGCAAAACTCACTTCCCCAAAGCAACATAGAAAGTTAATCCATGCAAGGCCAGAAATAATTGCACTTCCAATTAATACTCTCTCTCTCATAAAACTTCTTGAAATGCTAGATTCAGCTCCTGTGCTGACTTTGCAACCGAACCCCCTTTCCTATGGATAGAAAAGAAAAGGGGAAAAAATTGACATCTCCAGCATATCTACATATAATACAAGAAAAAAAGCAAACAGACTATGACTTAAATGAACAAAATACACACCTGGAAAGAGCAGGCAGGCATCGCTTGACCTTCTCAAGCTCAACGAAGCAGAGATTGCAACGCTCCAGCCTATGAAACCCATTGCACAGCAGCAAACAATCTCAGTTAGAATCAACATTAACATTCAAAAATTGATGATCAATAGTTTCCTAAAGTGAAACACACCTTTGCTCTGCCTCAATATCAACACCAACAGATGATGATGCCGATAATGTTGAATATATCACTGAACCGAATATTTTAACCAGTTTAAGCAGCATTTCCAGAGAAATACCTAAATGCCTATATATGGACAGGTTGTTAATTACAGGCATAATCCACTAACTGCTGTAAAAATAAAATCATACATCACACTGCAAAAACAAACGTACAGCCTGAAATGTAAAATATCAACTATTGCAATTGTTTTAGTTGGGAAACATGGCACAGTTATCTCACCGACGGAAATGTAAGGGCACTTTTGAAATTGGGAAAAAGGTACTCCTTTTGGCACTAGTGTGTGGTAATGGTGGTGGTGGTGACAAACAATTATAGCCAATTAGTTCAACAAGCCCTTATCTATTAAATTTTTCTTCACTTTCCTTTTCGTATTTTTTTTCTTTTTTTTTTTAAATTAAAGGACATCCTCTCCAAGCCCAAGCTACCCTTAATTTAAACTATACATTGAATTTGCTCTAACTGAAGCATAATCCAATTTTTAGCAGCTGCTACTTGTTCTCAAATGGTACAAGTTAGTTGTTGCTATTGTGGTTGTTAATGGTGTAGGTGGTCATGGTATCATAATAATAATTATTAGTATTATTATTTTCCATAATGTCTTTTCCCAACTATTTAAGAAGCTAAACACATGGGCAATGGAGTGAGGGCAAATTTTTGGAAAGATGTTTAGTGTGGCAATAAGCCTTTTATGGAGAACTTTCCGCATCTCTTTGTAATTGTAGAAAATAAAGAGGATTAGGTTAGCGACTTCATGGTTTTGGATGGGGTTAATTTGCATTGGAATGTGAACTTAAATCGAAACTTGCACGATTGGGAGTTGGATAGTGTGCTGGAGTCTTTAAAATCTTCACATTCAGCTTTCTATGGATATGGCTAATATTTTGGTCCAACTGCTAATGAGTTATTTACAGTAAACCTTTCATTAGGTGTCCACTATCCACAGAGTGTGTTCTTACCACCAAAGAGAGTTTGGATTGCCAAGGTGGCTTTCTTTGTTTGGCTGGTGGCGAGTGATAAATGTGTAACATTTGATCAACAAAAAGTAGACAATACCGAATAAGTGCACCATGGGCAACTGGGCAAGGAGGCTGCGGAGTCAGTGAACCATTTGCTTCTTCATTGCAATATGGATTGGAATTTGTGGCTGTTGCCTTCTTATGCACATGATTTACTCCCCAGATGGTGAATCAAGGTTAGGAGTAAAATAATAAAAAGGGGTTGGAGAGGTGTACCGCATGCTATTTCTTGGTGTATATGGATGTAAAGGAATAGAAGGATTTTTTAAAATGTAGAGATTTCTTTAAGTGATCCTAAGTCCATGTTGGCACGAGCGTCCACACACAAAAAAAGCAGATAGGAAGGGTTATACTTTTTTTTTCTTTTTTTCTTGTTTTGGAACTATACGAAGGATAGGGAGGGTTGTACTTTTTTACAGTTTCTTGATTCTCATCAGCTCTAAGTCTCTAACTAGAGGGGTTGTGCTTTGTATATGTCTCATGTAGATGGGTTTTTCCTTATTTTTGGAATACAATTATCTTTACTTCCTAAAGCGCACACAAACAGACACAAAGCTGCTTTTTTTTGGAACTGTACAAAGGATAGGGAGGGTTTTTACAGTTTCTTGATTCTCATCAACTCTAAGTCTCTAACTAGTAGGAGTTATGCTCATGTATGTCTCATTTACATGGGCTTTTCCCTATTTTTGGAATACAATTATCTATACTTCCCAAATAACATATAATAAATATCTACATTATCCAAAGTCCATCATTCAGCACCTTGTTTTGGTATTTTTTTTTTTTTTAAAAAATTATACAAAGAAATATTGTACAATAGAAGGTCCAACATTCAGATTGAAGGGCTTGTTTGGTAAACATAAAAACTTGGCCAGCTGAAGATGAGTCTGACTGGTTTTGACTCCACCAATGTTTGGTAAGTCCATTTTTTCTATAAATCTGTTCAGCCTTGAGCAGAAAAAATAGTGCAAAAACACTTTTTTTTTTCAAGCCAACTGTTAGTTGGTTTATCTAAGAACCAGATAGCATTAAGGGATTGGACCCAGCCCTGAGACAGTTTTGAAATTTACCAAACAGGCCCTAAGAAAAAGAAACGTTTCTCACTAACTTAAGATCTTGACAGTGAACCAGGATCTAATCAAACAAATTAAGTATAAACAGAAATAATTTAAACAGAAGGTCCCAACTTCATAAACAAGAGTGTTTATTTTTTTAAAAGTTCAACAATCAATAAAAAAAAAAAATTTTTCATCTCTTCAGCATGTTCTCAATAACCATCCCAAGTAGCTTCATGCTACTATTCTACCTCATACTAGCAACCAAAAAATAAAAAAACCTATTCTGCCTCATATAAGCCAAAATCTGTATTGATTCCAGATTTTCCATCTCTTGTTTATTATCATAATGTACACCATTTTAGTTCAGATTCATATATGTGTGTGTGTGTGTGTGTGCACATATAAACACACACATAACTTTCCATGAATAATAACCAACAAAAATGAGAATATTTTGTCAATTAAACAACACTTGCTCTAAGCCACACCTTAGAATTTGATAGAATTAGATATCTAAGTTCAGAAGGATGAGGTTCAAGTATGAAATAAAGGATTTTAGTAGAAATGAACCCAAATCCACGATTCATATAGTGTGAATTAAGATTTGACTAAAAAATTTAGGAATTTTAACACTGAACATCTACTTTAGGTTTTATATTCTTGCAAGTGGCAGATGTGGAATCTTAGCGTAGTAGTTGCTGGTAAGAGTACTATCGATGTTATCTACAAATAATGCATCCTGCTTGGGTAGCCCCCCTCAAAGCAGAATAAAGCAACCTCTACTCCGCTACCATCCTCCATGCCTCTTCTTTTTTTCTTAATGAATTATTCTTGTCATATAGAGAGGAATTTTTAAACATAAACATAAAAATAAAAATTTTGAAGATACAGAGCAGTGGTCAGACCAGATTCCCATTTCTCCACCTCCCCCCCCCCCCCCCCCCCCAACCTTCTTTATTAAATAGAATAAGGCAGTTTTCCCTGACCAAGACCGTGCTTTACGTTCCATCCAAATAGCGAAGATTCAGGGGGAAGTAGTAAAAGGGAGTTGTACATTAGTACATAACAAGACAGGAGTGCTTCAATACTGAATAATCTTTAACTGTGGACAATTCGCCACCCACCAGCACCCTAGCCCATCCCCTACCCCCCCCCCCCCCCCCCCCCCCCCCAAAAAAAAAAAAAAAAAAAAAAAAAAAAAAAAGCCAATGGTCACTCCCCGGGTCCACCCTTTGATTATGGCTGGGGAAAAAAAGGGAAATGCTTACTTTTCATTGGATACTTCAAGTGATGACCCAAAGGAACGAGCCTCCAGAGGGTAAAATAAGATTAGAGGCACATTGAGTGATGTGCAAGTGCAACTACTTTATATGCAGTTATAGAATTGTGGTGTGAGCGACCAAAGAGTAAAAATTAACAATGATAACAAAAGGGAGGGGAGGGAGGGACCCCCTGTAGCTGTCTAGTGGAAACAAATGATGTGTTCCTGCATTAATGGATTAGAGGTAATTTGCTGCCTAGTGCTAAGTGGCTAGAACAATACACCTAAAACAAGACAAGACCACAAAATTCTTACCTATCGATGGCACTCTCTAGAAGGCATGAAAGGAGTGGCAGGAGACAAGCACAAATATCCAGTGTGACGATGTCAATTTTTTCTGTCAAAATGCTGATTACATCAGCAAGTACCTGCAATTTACAGAAGAAAACAAAATATAGGCTCTTTGAAATGAGTCCTGTAAAGTGACATTTGTTTCCATATTCAAATTTCTATTAGGAGGAAAAAAAAATGGCACCCCACACAGAATACTTACTGCTTGATCAGCCATCTTCTCCATTGCACCAATAGCCCCCTTAACATCATTCCTCTCCCAATATCTTCGGACTACCTACAAGAAATTATACAAAGCCTAAGCAATCCTTTAATGGTGATAAATATAGATTCAAAAATAACAACAAACTTGAGATTTTTAGTCATACGATCACCACTAATTTAAATGACCAACAAAGTAATTTGAGTTTCAAAAAAAAAAAATGTTGGAAAGGGATGAAGGGATGTAGTTGAAAAGCAAAGAACAGGTAGATCACCTCTACCTTAAAACTATAATAAACCCCAATCATAGGTCAGTCAATTCCTAAGATTACTGCATAATGTTGTCCAAAATATATATATATAATGAATTATTTACAATGTAAGAAATATGCCAAGAGATTTGTAGAAATAAGAGTAGGAAAATCCAAAACCTGGATCATGTTAGGTTTATATGAAAAGATTATCAGGAATTTTGATGGATAATAATCATAGTAAGCAACAGTGAGCTATGAAGTGGAGAGGCTCTCAAACAAATACCAGTAAATGGGATACTATACAGGAAAATTTGATGAATATAATGGTATTGATATAGGAGATGATTTACAAAATATCAAGATGAGAAGAGAAAACCTTAAGCCCAAATGGTGCCATTGTAGAAATTTAGATGGAAATTTGATTGGCTTAGTTGACTAAGCATTTTTTTCAAGAAAATAAAAACAAAAAGCAAAAAGCAAAAGAAGAAAGAACCAAAAAAGGAAAAGCTTGGCATTAGACAAGCCCAATCAAAAAGATCGAAGACAAACTTTGCAGGCAATAATTTAAAAAGAAAAAATTTAAAAAAATAAAAAAAAAAAAATAAAAACCCAAATGGAAGAAGTTAAATGATAGCCATGACCAATCAAAAAGAACACAGAAGACAGACTTTGCAGGTTAGTAGTACTACAAAAATAAAATAAATAAACACACACACAATAAAATAAAAATTAGAAGAAAAAGAAAAAAAACAATAACCATAACAAAAACAAAATAAAAAATGTAAGAGAACTAAAGAAAAAGTACAGATTCTTGCATAGTAAGTCAGGTCATTTTCCTAATCCATCAGAAATAATTAACGAAGAAGCAGAGAAGAAAATGAAATAGCCACATGTTTCATATTGACTTGAAATTAAAATGTTCGTATACTTTCTCCACATCCAACTTGCAAATCAAAACCCAAAAACCCATTTATTCGAATCTAATCATTCATTCATAATAAGCGCCCCATCCAAAATTTGTGATTCCCAACAAAGGCATTTTGACTAGGAGTCACCAAGTTGCCCACAATCTTCTTGGGCAATTATTTTATACACAACCAAGTTGCCCACAGGCCAAACCATCCAGCTAAGACCTTAGCAATTATTTTATACACTCCCCACTAAACTAATTAGGGAAAATTCCCTATATCCTCCACTCCATCTTTTGATGGAATCAGCGAGATAAATAGTGCACTCATACCTTTTTCAAAGATGCTTTTCTCAAAAACTACTCCATTTACTCTCATCAAATCTCCTTAGACATACCAAAAATTTTGAAAAAAGGACATAGTCATCCCGTTTGGCCAGGCACTTTGAAAAAATGCTTTCTCGTTATGAAAATTTTTTTTTTTTTTATGAAGTCGTTATGACAAATTTTAGCTATTATATGATCAAATATTCACATTTTGGTAATACTAGTTGGTTACAGGTTGGTGCTTTGTAGTTTTTGTATTTAGTATAGTCATAAGCCCCAGGGGAAAGCGCCAAGGGACTTTTAGGCGGAGCATCATGTTTGTGTTCCTCCGGGCAGTCATGAATAACCAGGCCATCTCGAAGAAAGAATAAACCACTAATTATAGTTGCAAACCAAATAATTGGAGGGAGAAGAATATAATGATTTATGGGATCAACAAACTATTGGTTTAAATGAGAAAATTTGATTGTTGCTTGTATATCGTAAATAGTAATACAACATATAAAACTATGATTTTTAATAGTAATGGATGATAACAATTGGTAATCACTAGATGGATGTAGCTAATGCGTCTTTTCTCATACAAGCATGCATGCACACACACCCCTAGGCAGTCAGCTATTTGAAGGCAAGGCCCTAGGAATTCTGCCAGGGCCTTTGGCAACAATTCTTACATGATATGTGAGTCGTGGTGTGACTTCTCATCCCAAAACCCTAGGCTTTAATTTAAAATAGAATAATTACACCCACTAAGTCCTACAGCCCCACCCAAAAAAAAAAAAAAAAAGCTTCGTGAAAATTGTATCGACTTCTGAGAATGAGAAGACACAAATGATATCCAAAAAAATCTATACACTGTAACTTCTCCTTTCTTCATCTAACATCACCTGTAACTTTGCCAAACGAGACTGCATAAAGCCAATAAATTGATCATGCTGTTCCGTTATATCCGCAATAGCATCTTCATCACTAGCAGACACTGTTTCCTTTTCACCAGATGAAGTATATCCTCTCTGTTTAGACTTTGAACATTAAGACAAAAACACATGTTAATTCGGAAAAGAGATGAAAAGAAACAACGTAACTTCGAAGACATAAGAAAGAACATTAAAGAGAAATAGTTATGCATCCTTAAAAATAAATAAAGTTAAAATTAAAAATCCTTAATATTCAATACTATGTGAAGTCATACATGTTGATATGCAGAATTTGAAGCTCATGAGGGAAGTTTTTCTTTGGCATAAAAGCTTCCATCACAAAAATAAAAAGGAGGGGAGATTGGGGGTCTCTTCCCCCAAACCTCTAAAACTTCTAAAAGAGTCAGAAGGCTTGCCATTTATTAAATTGAGAAAGTGACAAAAATATATATACACATGAGTACACATGCACCATGTCCCCCCAAACCCCAATCTCCACAGGATAAATACAAGAAATAATTCCAACTAACATGACCATGAGAAGTGATGAATTTAGAAGCATCAGATTCAGTGACACAGGGTAAATATTTGAGCTGGGGGATGTCATATGAAGGGTATGAAAACGAAGTTATCTATCTTTTTCAGATATGGGAAAAGAATCCTCATTGTCGATTTGAAAATGTTACAGCTCAAGGAAGAGGTCGGCTACAGAATTGAAGAAGTTAGATGGGTCCATTACCTATGACAGGAAGGTTGGGGGCTCTATTACATCAACTCGGGTACGGGTGTTGGGTGTGGATACATGTCCAGGTGTCAGATTCATCTACTTTCCAAAGATTTTTCACTATTTTTAAGTGAAAAATAGTGTTGGATTCGTCGGGTGCTAGTATTTGTCCAGGTGTCGAATTCATCTACTCTTCAAATACATTTCACTATTTTGAAGTGTTCGGTATGAGTACCCACACCCATGTCACAAGTGTCCACCACGGATACTTCACACATTTTGAAGTGTCAATGGTAATATAGGTGGGAGGATTGAGGAAAGAAGGCAGAAGTAGAAAAGGGATGGGAATTTCATCTTTATCATTTCATGAATCTTAGCTCAGATGGTTAGGGTGCTAGGTATTGATTCCGAGGTCCTTCTTTCGAGTCCCACGGGCCACATGCCCAACGCACAAGCCTTGTGACTTACTTGGCACATGTGTTGAGCATGCGGTGCATGTGCCCGTGGAGGTTTACTGGTCGGCTAAGCTAGGAGTTGATCATGGCAATAAATTGGGCAGGTTCCTCCTCGTATCAAAAATTTTTTTTTTTTAAAAAAAAAATTGTGTGAGGGGTTGAATCCTTTAGATAAGACAAGATTGGTGAAGATTGCTTTAAAAAATTGGAGGGTTATCATTTTTATTTTATTTTTTTAAAACAAAGAAACCCTTCTTGCTTTAAACAATGGCAAGTAATGTTCCTAGGGATTGCACCTAGAGTTGAAATTCCAATCCAACTTTGAGAATGAAAGAAAAAGACACATAATAAAACAGTTGAAATTGTATAGCATGTGCAGACGTGCCACAAAATGACATGTTTCCCATCAAACATAGTTTTTGTAGTATAAGCAAAAACACCATGTAGTATAACCCATAGTTTCTTTAGTTTCTGTTAAGTCCACCTCTCCTTCAAGAGTTAGGCCCTTTTGGAGGTTGAGTTAGTGTCCATTCTCACCAATGAACTTAGGCTGCGTTTGGTAGGTTGGAATAAGAGGGTGAGAATGGAATGGCCATTCCATTCCTAACATATTTTGGAATGGAAAGGAATGAGCATTCCCTAGTGGGGTCTATTCCCTCCAAGGAAGGAATGGGGAATGGGATGGCCATTTCCATTCCATTCTTTTTCTCATTCCATTCCCATTCCCATTCCATTCCATTCACACAAACCAAACACAGCATTAGTGCTACTTGTGATAAGGAAAGGAAAAGGAAATGATGGTGATTAGGAAACGAAAAAAGAGACAACAGTGAAACAAGTATACGACCCAATAGTGATCATACCACATGATACGGGAGGATGTTAACCACAGATACTGTTCCAGAGGAATCACCGGAAGTAGGCCCCTCATGAGTAGGAGATCTTTCTCTCTTCTCCCAGCTTGAAACAAGCGTGCGCGTCCTTCCTAAATATTTTATATTATACAGTGATTCAGGCTTCATTAGATTATTCAAAACTCAGAAGCAACAAGTGGTGAACAAGAAAAGACATACCTCCTTTTTGACCTTCAATAGAACATGCATCTCTGTTTGATCTATGCACCCGAGTATCATCTGAAACAAAAAAATTGCAGACAAAATATTATGAGTAGAAAAATTCATCACAAACTATAGATACATACAAGTAAAATATTACAATAAGAAAGAAATTCAAACTGATGCCAATAAAAAGGCCATCAATCAAACAATCATTTTAAGCAAGGGAAAAGCCTAAAAATCAGTTGGAAGAAAAATTGGCAAAAAATCTATACGCCATGACTGCAATTAATGTGTGAGCACACACATTCCTTTTATAGCTTAATACCACGAGTCCATGACTTCCCTTTACTGCGCCACATGGATTTCATTCCTTGTTTCATAGTTTTGCTCAATCCTTTTGGGACTTTCATCCTTTCCCAATTCAAATGGTTCAAAAAAAAATTTTTTGGACTTGGTTTCGAATCAATATCTTTCAAATTAATATAAGAAAGATGACATTATGTTGGTAGATTTTAACAAGTGCTTCAATGAACCAACATCTCAATAAGAAAATCAACAATAACATTGATATATTGGAGATAAGAAGATCAAAGACGTCATATTGATTGGTATTTCAATTTATTGAGATATATATATATATATATATATATATTGATAATGGGGGAACCATCCCACAATAGGCCCCTTAGACCCACTCATGGAACCTAAACCTCCGAGAAGACTAGCACAGCAACCCACCACCACGGCCCTCCACTTAAATCTTGGATTGTCCTAGTGGGGAATCGAACCCGTGACCGTGCGCCTAACCACACAATAACAAGTTCGCCACACACACACACATATGTATATAACTGCATTTTGATATCGATGTTAAAATATCTACCACTACTCAAGATATTTAACCTGTTAAGATATCAACATATCCATCAACATAACATCAGATATCTAAATCAATGTTCTAAAAAATAGATGACAAAGGAATCCAAAGTTAGGCTGAAATCACCCAAAAATCCTATAACAAACAAAGGACACCACTATTTTGTTAATGTTTACTCCCCAATTTCCAGACTAGCTTTTGGTAAAACAAGGAAAACTTCTTTGCCGGATTGATGAGGACAAAACTAAAAATGTTTCAAGGGTACTTTGGACCCCACCAATGCATCAAACGCCACACCATAGGTGCCATATAGAGAGAAGTATGTTTTGGTGGGGAATGATTGAACCTATAGTGTTCAAGCCTACTTGGATATGGGGAAATATAAAATTCTATGTTTAGGGGGCATCTTGGGGGGTGTTTGGCAATCTTCATATCCGGGTTTTGTGGATACAACATGGGCCCGAATGACTAACTGGAATGTTTGGTAAGTGCACCCATGTTAGATATCTGGATTTTAGTTTCCCATTTTAAGGCTCAAAAGCAAGTTAACATCGGTCCAAGGGATACTTGGTTTTTAGAAAACCCAGATAGAAGTTCTTGAAAACTGCGATGTGGAAAACTTTTTCCTGCGTGTGGAGAAGTTTACTCTGTATCTTCTCTCCCCTCATAGTAGGACAAGCTACAATGCAATCCTAGAGAGCTCCCAACAGATCTACATCTTCTCCATGCTCTCACCCCAAAGAGTCCCCTTAAGCTTTTTGATGTGACTGAAGAAGGTTTGACATTGATCAAGATCCAGACGGAAAAACATGTGCTCCATGGCGTTTTTTAATTTTCTTAATGGTCAACACCGTTGCCAGCAGCTTCATCTTCTTCTTCTTCTATTTTTATTGTAAGCAAATAATATTTTTCTTTCTTTCTTTTTTCTAAACAAAACTCTTGAGATTGTCGATATATTGATGGGAACTGAGGATTCATGGGGTTCGGGTTTTAATTTCTGAAATTTAAACAAAGAAATTTTTTGATTTGATGCTGACTTGTATGCTAGGGTTTTGATTTACAATTTAACTTTAAAATCAAAAGGTTTTGATTTGATGAAAATTAGGGATTTGTGGGTTATATTTTTTATTTGCAAAATTTCGATGGAAAATTTTGGAGTTGATGGAGACTTGTTAATTATGGGTTTTGTTTATAATTTTTCTCCTTTCCCCAGCAATCTATCTCTGTGTGTTCTTGACTGTTGAGCACACATTCAACTTTGCTTCACTTTTGTTTCTCTGCTCTTCTCTAGATGAGATGTGAACCATATTTTGGAACCATGTTACAATTTATTTTGAACCAAACTACTCATAAATTGGAACCAGTTCAGTTTGAAATTAGTTTCGATACGAACTAGGTATCTTATTTGGTTTTGAACCTGCTTGGCCCAAATCATGGGGTTGCCAAACAGGCCCTTGGTAATTTTATAGGTTTTGGTTTGTTTGGCATCAAAGTTAGTAGGTAATTTGCTTATGAGTTTTGTCAATTCCTATCAGTGGTGGGAAATAGTTGAGTCTTTTTAAAAATTTTGAAAATCTTATTTTGCTGGAAATTTCCTCCTCTAAGATATTTCTATTTTCATAGACATTCTATTTTCTAAAGTTGCAACTTTGAGCTGTCTTAGTTATTAAGAAGTCTTTCAATTGTTTTAGAGGTCCTAAATTAAAACAAAAGAGTTTCTAAGGTTGCCACTTTGAGTCTTATTTAGTTATTAAGAAGTCTTTTAATTGTTTTTGAGGTCCTAAAATCCTAAATAAAACATAAGAGACCTATTCTAATTAGTAGTAGAATTTTGAAAGTAATTCATGTGGCTATCTGCATAAGCAAGACTTGTAGACACAATTACAACAATTAATTAATATGAATTCTCTATAGCTTTTTTCATTCAATTAATGGCGAGATTCTTCTAGATAAGACTTCTACAAACCCTTATTGAGACTCTAAGGCTACGTTTGTTATGAGGGAATGAGGGAAGGAATGAAACGGTGATTCCATTCCCCCAAAAAAGGTGAGTGTTTGGTAGCCCAAGGGAATGGCATGGCCATTCCTTTGTGGGGGTCTATTCCTTCTTTGGAGGGAATAGCCATTCCCTCCCAAATCAAGAGGAATGGCAATTCCCACCTTTTAAGGAATAGAAATCATTAAAAGTGGGGTCCCACCTATTCATTTCCAATCCATTCCCATTCTTTATCAAACATTGGAATGGAATGACCATTCGCATTCTCATTCGATTCCCACTTCCATTCCATTCCCTCAAACCAAACGCAACCTAAGGTTTGTCTTCTTATTCTTCTTCTTTATTTAATTTTCAACATTGTTGTACATATTTAAATTCACAATGAACCCTTTCTTTAACCTCAATTTTAACCCTAAAACCTTACAATTCACTCTAAATCCTAAACCTACCTTTCTATACAAATTAACTTTGAAAAACATAAAAATTCTCATTATGTCTAGAAATTAAAGCAAAATTTCTTTTGATTCGTTACCTTACACTTCCTCAAACCATCAGCAAATTAACCCTTAACCCATCTGCAAATCCTTAGACCACTGTCCCTCTCCCAAGCGCCAAAGAAAACAAGATTCTAACCCAGCTATACTTGATTGTGGGCAATCTTATAATCTACTTTAAGGACTCTCCTACATCAATTTTGGTTCAGAGAAAAAGTTCATTCGCTTGAAGTACATGCAACTAAAAAGTGAGAATGCTAATGCAACCATAAGTTCCAACAATAATTCTAACAACCAAAAAGCTATTTTGGCAATATTGGAAGAGATGTACACCACACAAAAATCAATGCCCATCGCACAAAAATCATTAGTAGAGGCACTCACAAAACTTGATAGTTGATTTGAAGAAATAGTTAGACAATTGGAAAAGAGTCAAAGGTAAATGGTCAATTGAAGATGAAAGTAAGAAGTATCAGACTATCTATCGCGAGGTCACATGAGAAATGAGGTAATTCCACCATCTGAAGTTAAGCAAGAGTAACAGTGAAAGAGGTTAATAAAGCTACGAGTGTAGAAAAGATCAAAAATTTTGAATGAGCCTATACGTGACAAGAAGGGTATGGCTTCAAGTTGAAATTACTGATTTTTACACAAAATTGAATCCGAATGAGTTTCATGATTGGTTCATGTCCATGGAAGACTACTTTGATTGGTATCGTGTGTCCAAGAATAACAAGGTTTGCTTTGTGAAGCTAAAATTGAAAGGAGAAGCACATTTTTGGTGGCATAGTATTGAGAATTAACTCTATAAGACCGACCGACCGACCATTTATAGACACATGGAACAAGATGAAGGAACACTTTCTTCCAACCGATTATAAACAAGCCTTATATAAAAAATTCCTGTCAAATGAGGTACTAAATGATTGAAGAATACAAGATTACAAGGTGAATTTCACAAATTGACTATTAGAAATCGTGTGCAAGAAAGTGAAGCTCAACATGCTGCCCATTACAAGGTTGTGCTTTGAATGGAGATTCAACTTAACATAGTAGCCACACACACATGTCCAAAAGATGATATTTATAACCTTGCCCTCAAAGTTGAAGAAGCACACAAGACTTCCAAATCTCAAATGATGTCTTTTCTAAACCAGACAGCAAGTAATCCTCCAAAAGCAACCAATTTCAGCAATTCTAACTGTTTAAATGGTGCGAACAGCAAAGGAGGAATTTCTAATTTAGCTAGTGGAGATAATAAATGAAATTATGTGGATAATGGTGCAGAACAGAGTGATGTTACTCCTTTGTGCTATTAGTGTGATGGTCACGATCATGATGGCATGTGTCCAAATAAAGGTGTTGGCTTTTACATAGAAGAAATAACACCAAAAAGATGTAAAGAGTGATGAAGAGCATCCAGATAAAGAATTTGATTAAAATGGTATGACTGAAGGTTATAGCCTCATAGTGCAACCATCGTTGGGAGCTATGTTACATGAACACTTCAAAATGTGTGAAATAACCGTGTCAGATACATGTAATATGGGTGCAGGTACTGCTGCCGGACACTTCAAAGTACTGAAAAAATCTTTGCAAAGTAGACGAATCTGACAATTGGACACACACCCACACAACACCGGTAATTGAGTCCATGTGACATAGGTTGGCAGTACCAAAGACCAGAGAAGAAGAAAAAGAGATGAAATCTGGCCTTGTTATTCATAAAGATCCATAAGGACACATCATAAGACTGAAAGAGACAAACAACTAGACATACTACTTTGCAGTTCATGTTCCAAATAAGTTCAAAAATAAATAAATAAATAAAAATAAAAAATAAGATAAATTCAAGAAGAGTCTTTCTACACCAATAGCTTTGATTGATTTTTCCATTCCAGAAAAATTTAACATAACAACTGGAAAAAATTAATATAACGACCAGAATCATTAATATTTACTGCAATCCCACAAAGGATGAGGCAATACCATCCACAATATTCTTATTCTAAGCTAAAAACACAAGTTCAAAACTGAGAATTTTTACTAATTACTACTTCGACACTTCAAAAGTCTAACTCAATTTTTTCTCCAATCGGACGAGAATGATGAGAACAAAATTTAAAACATTTGCATAAGGTAATGACCATAATGTGGACCCTCACTTGTGCCAGAAATGCCCCACCATAGGTGCAGCATGGAGAGAAGTATGTTCGGTGGGGTATGATTGAACCTCCAGGCCAAGCCTCCTTGGATATGGGAAAAAATAAAATTCTAGGTTAAGGGACTATCTGGGTAATTTTATAGATTTGGGTTTGTTTTAGAGTCAAAGTTAGTAGGCATTTGGTTATGAGTTTAGTCAATTCCTATCCTAGTCAAGAATTAGCTGGGTCTTCTTTAGAATTTTTTTTTTCCCCCAAATGATAGAAGAAGTCTCTTTTAGAATTTAGAAAGTCTTATTTTGCTACAAATTTCTTATTCTAAGAAGTTTCTCTTTCCTTAGACTTTCTATTTTCTAAAATTTCTACTTAGAGTCTTATTAAATTACTAAGAAGTTTTCTTAATTATGTTGGTACGAGTCCTAATTTAGAAAGTAAGAGTCTTACTTTGACTAGTAGTAGAATTTAGCAAATAGATACAGGCTCATCTGAATGCCAAAAAAAAAAAAAAAAAAAAAAAAAATTCTTGAAAATCAGTTTCCTCACGAATTAGTCTACCCTACTATTATCATTGCCTCAATCTCCATATATTTCTAAGAGCCTTCTCCATAGGGACCACAAGGAGATCTCTTTATTTTAAGTTACAGCACTACTGTACACTCTTAAAATCCACAACCAACCTTGCCTTTAGCCTCAATTTTAACATTAAAACCCTTACTGCTCACCATAAATCCTAAACTTACCTTTCTATCCAATTCAACCTTGAAAAACCTAAGAATTTACATTCTATCTAGAAATTACAGCAAACTTTTTCTTTTGATTTGTTACCATGTTCTTACCCAAACCATCACCAAATTAACCCTTAATCCATCTAAAAATCATAATACCACCATCTCTTTCACAAACCTTAAACAAAACATGGTTCTAGCCCACTTATGCTTTATTGTAGGCAACCTATGCTCCACTTAAGGGCTATCCTACATCACTGAGTCTAGTCAATACCTAAAAAACATGTCTTCAACTAACCCATTTTTCCTATAGTTGCCCAACCTATAACATTCTAAGGACTTTAATTAAATAAATAAATATTTAGCCCCATAAAATCTCCTTGACCTTCAATAGCCATAACTTGATAAAGAACTCCAACTTCTTAAGTTCTCCACTCAATATCCTATGCATGGAGATTTTGGGCTGCCTCTTCTTATGCCATTGCACTACTTAGGATGGTTACAAAGTTGCTCCGATTTCACTTAAATGAAAGCCTCAAAATTTGCGTCACTTCGAAAAACCTTTGTAACACTCATCCCAATTGTCAAGGCCAAAGCAACCTAAGCAGATGGTAATTCTATCTAACAAAACAGTGCAACTCATTAGAAGTCCATTCAATTTACCATTAAATCAGAATTCAACTGGCATAAGTTATTTCTTATACTTATAACCTAGAATCAAACTTTAGGCTGAAATGTACCAAACAAAACATATTAACAGATTTATTAGGTTAGTTCGATTTATCATGTAAAAACTAAAATTAATAGTTTTAGAATTCAAGGGCCCACAAGTAAATAGGGCAAAGGTTTCACGCTAAAAGCCTAAACAAATAGATTCCATATGGGGAAGGGTGGAGGTACTATCAACCCTTAAGTGGCAAGGGCCCAACAACAAGCCTCCGCGAGCAGATCTCTTCTCTATTTAAGCTGGACTTCTTCATGTCCATGCATAGTAAGGTGGTTCCAAGGCCGGATCAGTTTTCCATAGGTGGATCAGTTTTCCATAGGTGCCAACCTAGATTTGAACCAACCGTAGTTGATTCCCATCTTCATTACCCTAGGATAGAAGTCAAAGAACCAAGGCTAGCTATGTACCAGACCAAACTAACCCGGGAGGTTGGCTTGGGTCTTAGGTTGAGCCCAACCAAGTTGCCCTCCCTACACTCTCAAAAACTTTATTTTTTTAAAGAAGCTCTGGCACAAGATGTTTGGAGCTCAAAACCGTTCTCACAAATCGCTTTAACTCCCTTCAAGTGTACTATCCTCAGTGTCTAAACAAAGAACCTTAATCCACTTGTTGAAGTATTGACTAAAGCATGATATTCTCTTTTTAAAAAATTAAATCAATAGAATTTTTATTAATTACGAGGGATGTGTAATAAGCATCTGTAACATGAAAAAGATGTAAATCAAAAAGAGAGCACTCATAAAATGACCAATAGAAATAACCTATCATAATTGCAATTGGAAAATCCAGACACCGAAATGCAAGAGTAAGAAGGGTCCGTTCAATAACAAAAATGTCAAACTATTAAAAAAAGGAATAAATAATATAAATGATTTCTCAGAAGACAAAAAAGGTGCCAGCCAATGGCTTACCCAGAAAAAGCTAGATAAATGTGAAACACTTTAAGATTCAAAATTCATAACTACAAGATAATATATCTGGAACTATAAAGATAACAAGTGAAAAGAGGATGCAGGATAAGACACAGATACATAGCATACTAAACTTAAATCAGCAGAATATGCAGACTGACAATTGGACAAACTAGTTTCCATTGATATCCAAATGCCCTTATTGTAGCTATCAGGCTGGGTCATATTTTAACAAAATTTCAATCAAAGAATACAACTTCCAACCTATCCAATTATCAAAAGCTGGATATAGTCCTAACTTACAAGCAAAAAGGTAAGGGAAGGTTGGACAAAACTTGCCTATACTAAATAATAAATAAGCAGCTGAAATGACAGATAAATATTAAACAAGGTAAAAGGTATACTTCTGAAAATAGAATACATACAACTGTCATGCTGGTAGCTAGTGGGTGGCTCTTTCATTGAATTTATTTCATGTTTACCAGATCCAATAAACCTATCGTCCTTCACGTTCCTTTCAGATGCAAGAATTCCTGGATTTGAGCTCTTAACTCCAGGAAAAGAAGTCCGATCTGCAGTTCCACTCAATTCAGTTACCTTAGAACCCACTGTTTCAGAAAGGCCAGAAACAGTTGTCCTATCCATTTCATCTCTGCCATTCAGAAACTTTCGAAAATCAGTTGGTTTTGACTGCAGAGAGAATGGCATTGCCAATCCACTGACACCAACTTCTTTTCTGGATTCTGCTGCCACTTCCAATCTCACATTATTTCTAGGGACTATTACAGGCATCACATCTTTTCTGGATTCTGATGCCACTTCCAATCTCACACTATTTCTAGGGACTATTACAGGCATCACATCTTTTCTGGATTCTGCTGCCACTTCCAATCTCACATTATTTCTAGGGACTATTACAGGCATCACATCTGACTTGTTGAATACTGGAGCATTGACAGTTGAATGGGCCTTTGGAGCATTCCTCTTTGAAGCTGTCGCACTAGGGACTGCCACTGAACTAGCTGGAGTTATCCGTGAACCAGTGTTTAAATTCACCCTTTGAGGAGTGCCGGGTAAACTTCCTGTGGCTTCATTCCAGTACATAGAACCAGGAATGAGAAACATAGAACACAATGAACTTTAAAAAATTAAATTAAATTAAAAATAAATAAAAAAATGACCAAGTAAAATGAAAAACAAGAACAAAACAAGGAGAGAAATAAAATAAGAAGTAACATACATGCCAAGAATTTTGACTCCTTAACAGCAGGATCAGAATTTTGCGAGACTGAGAGCCTTCCCATAGATTTTGTTTCCTTTAACAGAGGATCTGAATTTTGTGAAACGGATAATCTGCCCAAACTAGCCTTTGCAGTATTTTCAGTCAGTACTGACAGGTTCGCACTTGAAGTAGATTTAGACTCTGGATGACCATTTGATCGCGTAACATTACCAATTGCATATGGCTCTATGCGCTGTGCAATAGGTAAAATGTTGCAAACCATGCATCAGTAGGAACTTCAGATGCACCAAACAACCCCAACACAAGCAACCCAGGAAAAACCAACGAAAAGGAGAAACAGAGAGAAACAGAGTAGTACCGATATGTCTACGACCCATACTCCAACACAACTTTGATTATATGAGCAGCCAAGAAGCTTTCCCTCATGAAAATTAAGATCTGATAATCTAGACCATCCCACATCCACAGCATCATGGCACCTTATTGGTTCCCATGAGAAGACCTATAAAGTAGTATTAGAAATTAATGTAAAACTAGACATAGAACGATCATTACCTTAATACATCAATTGTAACTGTATGGTTGAAACACAGAAAGGTATTACCTTCAAACTTTCATGCAATCCACAGAGTAAGGTTCTCCCATCAGGGTTAAAGGTCATACAACGCACTCCGCTGGTCTGGAGCAGAACCGACAAAATCAGACCATAATTATCCACGTAAGTATAGAATGCAGAAGAAAGATATTGTGTCAGCAAATCAAAATTGACCTATTTATTAAGAGCCAACAGCAATGACACCTTAAGGAATATATTTACCTCAGGTCCAGCTGAACCGATCAGCTCAAAAGTTTCAAGGTCCCAGAATTTAACAGTTCTATCAGCTGAACCTGCACAAGGGCAAAAACAAAAATAAAATCACAGATACATAAAATGAAAATTAAAACATAAAGAGAGATAAACTTGACGTAGTTATGTGACATTAAACAAGGTAAGATCTAAGAGGGTCATGCCAGCACAAAGCATAGGAGAAATCAACTATTCTATTTCAGAGTTGCATTGTAGTAGAAACATAGAATAGATCTGAGAAAATCTTTGAAGGTTAGAAATATACTGAAAGGTATAGACAAATATAATCATTAGTTGTTACGGAAAATAATTCACTACAAACTAAGTTGTCCTCGTGCTAATTATTGCAAGTAGAATATTCTGAAAAAAAGGGAAGGTAAAAAGAACATGGATATTGGATAGCATATTTAGAATCTCATTCTTTAAACAAATAGTTGTTAATAGACTTGTGTTGATGTGCAGGATTTGAGATGCTGAGCCCAGATAAATGGGAGAATAAACTATGAACACCAGCAATCAATATACTAATTAACGTCATCCTTGCCTTTAAACCTTAATTCAAGAGATACTTTATAGGATCAGTTTACACTGGGTCCAACCCCTGGTTATATGACATGCTGCAGCAGATGAAAGGACCACTTCCTTAGCGTCATCTTTTTATAACATAAGTAATCCATGAGAACTAGAATCAAGTTTCTTAACTTAATGAATAACTTCAAGTTTTCAAACTACATGACACAAATGAGCAAATTTACAGAATAAAAAATCCCCCAGATAACCAACAGAAAATTTTCAAATGGAAGGACAATCACATAGTCACAAGTAGTGAAAGCATCAGATGAATAAAAATAAATACTTTTCAAGGACACTCAAATGGTTAAAGCAGCACAGTCTGCATCAATATACAGTGGCATATAGTTATTTCCGTATGGCCTGATCTTCCATGAATAAAGACCAATCAAGAAGCTTAAGTAATCTAGACACCAGATTTTGTTGTATAAAGGCCATTCTGGACACTCACAAATTTCAACAGACACCATCAACGATGACAAATTAAATAATGAAGGTATCATTCATCTTATGATTCCAGCATTACAAATAATCAAAAAGCCCTGCTTATTAATATTTCCAGAGAAACGAATTTCATAAAGTTGCAATTCCTCAATTTTTCTGTTCTGAATAGACCCATTGTAGCCTCTCACAGGTTTCTAAACTCCATTCACACTCTTCATAGCCTCACGATGCAGTCTAAACTCAATTTCAGTATCAATAGACTCGTTGTAACCTCTCACAGGTCAACGCAGCAAAGGATAATTCACAGATGGAATATTTGAAATGAAGTCTGTATGGTGAAGATGATGATTTCTCCATTAATGAACTGACATATTTCAGAAAACATTCTAATCCAATGAAGAATTATTAGTGGTGTGGTGAGCTTGGAAAGCTATTATGAATGGTTTCAAGGACTTTATTCGAAAAGTGGCTTTTAAAGTGGGTGATGGGAAGAGGGTCAGATTTTGGTCCAATCTGTGGTGTGGTGAGGTTCCTCTCATCTCATGGACTTGTTTTCGAATTGGTATGTGATTGCCGCTAACAAAAAAGCTTTGGTGAGCAAGTATGTGGTTTGGTAAAAGATGAGTGTAGGCATTCGAATCCAATCTTTGTGAGAAGCTTCCAAGATTGGGAATGGAAGAATGTGTCCCCCTTTTTGGATAAGGTTTATGGGGTATTAGGTTATTTTTGCATAGAGAAAGAGAAAAGTCTTTTGCGTGGAAGCTTGATGTTAAGGGTGGTTTCATGGTTAAATCTTTCTTCTGTGATCTTAGCTTGAATGGTTGAGGTTTTGGGGTACAAAACCTCCCTCAAAAGTGGCTTTTTTTGTGCAGACAGCTTTGAAAGATAAATGCTTGAAACCTTATTAGGAGAAATTGGACTTTTTAACTCAATAGGAGAAACTTTTCAAAGCCAAACCAGTGTATTATGTGTAAGCAAGCAGATGAAATAGCGGATCACCTCCTCCTTCATTGTAGAGTGACCATAGAATGGTGGGATTTCTATCTTGATACTTTTGGTGTGCAATGGGTTATATCTCAATCAGTTTTTTGTTCAGTTGAAGGTTGGTGGTGTAGGAGTAGCCATGGGTTTTCTTCTATGGCTTAGAAGATGCAGCCTCACACCATTTTTTGGATGCAGTGGAATAAAATGAATAGAAAAATTTTTAAGCCACTAGGGCTAGCCTGGTGAAGGAGGTGGGTAAAGGGTAAGAGTAGGGTAGGTTAGGGGTTTGATCCCCTCCAATTGTACCCCAAAATAATAATAATAATAATAATAAGTAGAACAGAAATTTTTTTTATGGACTTGAGCACTCTTCTGGAAAATTAAAACGTGGCCTCACTAGTTCACTTTTTGCTTGGGTACCTGGGTGTCCTTCCATGGCTTTCTCGAGTCTCTGAAGTTCTAGTTTGTTATGTGCCCATATTTCTTTCTTATTTGTATACCCCACATGTACAGGGGCCCCTGGACCTTTTTTCTTTCAATATAATCATTTAATTCATCAAAATGAATAAATAAATGCTTGATAGCAGACAATTTAGTGAATAGGGGTTGGTTTTCCTAATAGGTTCTTAATGATCAAGAATTTGGGCCTTTTTTTTTTTGGGGGGGGGGGGGGGGGGGGGGGGGGGGGGGGGGGGGGACCTCAAGAAAAGGGTGTGGGGTTCTTGTGTCCCTCCTAAAGTTGCTTTGTTTTGGTGGACGGCTACTTGAAATAAGTGATTAACTATTAATCATCTTAAGAACAGAGGATTGTTTATTCCAAATAGATGTTGTATGTGTACAAAGAGTCAAGAAACAAATGATTATATTTTTTTCTTTATTGTTCAGTTGCAAAGGAAATTTGGGATGTCGAATTGACTATCTTTTTTTTCATTGTTCAGTTGCAAAAAAAAACTTTCGGATGTCTTCCCTTTGCTAGGTACTACTTCCATAATGCCAAGATTTCTTAATGATCTTCTAAAATCTTGGTGGTTTTCTGCTGGGAGGAAGAATTGCAAAATCATTTGGAAAGCAACTCAACCGTCATTTTTGGAGTGTGTGAAAATAGAGGAATAGAAAAACTTTTGATGATGAGGAGCTAATTGCTTATAAGTTAAAGGAGTCCTTAAGATTCATCTTCATGTGCTGCTCTCCCTTTTTTCCTAGAGGGAGACAAATTTTTTTGGAGTTTTTGGACTGCTGTAATTTGTTTAGTATAGGTTGAGTCCTTGAATATGTCATGCGTACGAGGACCTGTTTTTGTCACGTTTCTATACTAACATACCTTTACCTTCATCAAAAAAATAAACGACCCTATTATAAACAAGATATACAAAGAAAAGTAACAACAGTCTTTCACGAAGGAATATATAGAAACCAAAACCCAAAAACAAGAAACAAAATTCCCCTTAAGAAAACTATGCACTTGTAAGTGGGGCAAAACTAAATTGTCCATCCACAATGAAGAGTCCTCTTTCACATACCCCTTTGTAATCCAAGAATACAAGAGATATAAACACCACATCCTAAATGTTAAAACTCCTAAATTTGGCACAAACCCCTTGCCTATGTAGGTTGTCATGTTCCACGATAGAGAGATTTCAAAAACCTCTTTTGAGGCTCACCTCAAACATGACAATTACAAAAATGCTTCAAGAGTTTTAAACTACTGGTGGTTCAGTTAAACATAAGCCCAAGAGCTCAGGATTAATCAAAAGAGTGCCTTTCACACCTTTACAATTTTTTGACCATCTTTCACATTTTTTTTTTTTTATTAAGCATATTTCTCATTAAACTTTGTTCTTTCTACTTTGGTATCTCTATGTAAAATATCCATAGAATTTATTTTGTGATATAAATGCTGACCATGTTTTTTTATAAAGATAAGCTAAAATGCTCTTAAAATGTTTAATATGTTTAAATTTATTTAAATTATCCACTATATATTATCTTTATCTCCTTATATTTTTTTTAAATATCAATAAAAAACCTAAAGGCTTAGGCACAGGACAGGGGGTTGCTATGTTGAAACTTAGAACAAATTTCCTTATGCTTTTGCCTAGTGACACATGGTTTGATATGCATGTCTTATACAATACATTCTTTTCTTGTCATAAGAATGAAATAAAATGCTGGTTTGAGGACTCAAACATCCCCTAAGCTCAAATTGTCTATAAGGAACCATAAACTACAGAACTATCACATGGTTTGGTCTAAAGAGGTTGGCACGTGATTTTGGAATCTCAAAGTACATAACAGCAAAGATTTGAACCTTTCACTGGTTCATTATAGTTCTAAATTTCCCAATGCATATATTCCCCTTTTATCACAAATCGCCTCTACTTGTGCTGAAATATTAAACAAGGAACCATAATTGCCACAAATAAGTTCAAATAAACTGCATGAGTGATGGAGATGAAGTTTCACTAGATTAGAAAATAAGAAAAAGGACAACACAGTATACAAGAAGCATTTCCACCCAATCTAACCTGTAGCCAGCAGAAACTCATGGGGATGAAAATCAATGCACTGAATCTGGCCCTCATGGCACTTGAAGTCATGCAACAGCTTTCCAGCGGTCAGATCCCACAGCTGTTTAAATAGTAATTTTATCACCAATAAAATTTAAAAAATATATATATATATATATATATATATATATTATTTAAAAACACTTCCAAATGATACCACAAAAGAATACATGCGTATAAGTCTGTCCCTAGGTATGTAACAAAGACATGTTGCAAATCCATGCATTAAATTTGGCCCCCACGACAACTGAAATATAAGAAACTCCTCTCCAGCAATCAGATCCCACTGCTCTCGATATGTATGCATGTTTCCATTGTTTTTTAATATCTGTCTTTAGCTATATGACACAGACACCTGCACAGTTTGGTCCCCAACGTGGATATACAATGTGTGTGTCTTGGTGAGCTCAAAAAGAAATGGACTGTGACAAGAAACTGGTACATGCAATGCCTCTAGCTCCACCAGCAACTTGTACGAAACTCCACTGGCAATGCCTCAATTGAAATCACCAGGTTGGTAGAGCACAGCCATGTGCATTAGGCAGTATGCCCAAAATGATGTCCAACATCCAATTGGAAGCAGTGCCAAAATAACATGTCCTTGTTACATAGGTATCTCAAGATAAAAGGACAATTTTCAATCTTATATCAGAACACAATGCAAGTTTTGGATGAATCCTTATCAAGTACATGTTAAATCAATGCCACACACATGTGAATTGAGAGGAAAAGCAATTCTTACCTTCACAGTGTTGTCCTCCCCACCAGATACAACCCAACGGCCATCTGGGGTAAATCTGATCGCATTGACCCCTCGTGTGTGGCTTTTGTATGTGTGGATACAGCCCTTCTTTCTGATATCCCATATCTTGAGATTTGTGTCAAGAGAGCCAGATGCAAAGAACTCTCCAAAGGGATGGAAGTCAACAGATATGCAATTGGATCTGTGACCAGTAAGTGTACGAACAACTACAGGCATAACCACATTCCAGCAGATAAATTCTGAAAATCAATACAGGCAACATAACATAGAAAATGAATGCACGTGTTCAACAAGGTTCAATATGCATACTCTTTGCCTCCTCTAAATCCCAAATCTTGATTGTACCACTTGCTGCTCCTGCAGCCACCAGCACTTCTGAAGAATCAAAACTTACTGAGTCAATTCCACTCGTATGGCCAGACAAACTCTGCGTGAGAAGCCACAGGTACTAGATCAGATGAAGCACAGCCTTGGGTCATAAAATGTTTTTTAAGTGTCATTAACTAAGATCTTTCTGGTAAGAAATGTTGCATCAGCAAACTCTATAAATTCCAACTGGCTGGATATTGGGAAGAGAGAAAGGTCACTAAGTGCCTTGAAGAAATGGGGGTTAAAACAAGATGTTGCTGCATATGCATATTTTCACTCATTACTAAACAAAATTGACTATTTTGTGCTAAGAAACAAATTTTGGTAAATGATAGAAACTATACGTAAAATGCAGTTGTGCAGTAGGTGGCAGCGGGCATTCATCATTCCCTCAAATTGTCCAAATAAAGTGAGTGAGGTGCAAGGGTGGAATTTACTGAAAGGAATGTGGGCTGGGAAAGAAAGAAAAAATAAAATCATATAATCTTTTAGGGAGGGGAAACTGACCAGAATGGCGTTGGGTTTGCCGATAGCCCACAGATTCACCTTGTGATCTTCTCCACCTGTGACAAGAACTCTCGAGGACTTCCTCCCAATTTTGAGGCAATTCACACTTGAAGAGTGTGCTACAAATTCCTCTGTACAAAACTATGGTCAAGGCCACAACTAATACTCACAAACCAAGTTTAAAATTTTAAATTAAAAAAGAAAAAAAACCCAAGAGCTGTATGCGTAAGCAAGAGAGAGATCTGCACAAGAGAATGCCTCCCAAATTGGACAAAAGCAAAAATGGATCAAGCAAATGTACTACATCTTACGCAATCACCGGCAAAAATTAAACCCTAGAAAGAAGGATACGTAGCTTGTAAGCACGTTTGGTCGTCATGGAGCGAAAGAAGCAGAGAAAAGGAGTGGTTGGCGAAAATCAAAGCGAAACCCTAGCGGCAGCTCTCTCTCCTTCTTCTTCAAATCTGACGTCGGTTTCTTCATTTCATTAGTCTACTACTCAGATCCCAAACACTCCAGATCTCGAAAGCCCACCACGTCTTCATCTCGTCTTTCCCTTCACTGCAACAAACATGAATCATTTTACCGTTTGAAGAAGAAAACAACTACCACTAATGAAAACACACAGATCAGATAGAATGAGAAGAGACCGACATTTTAACTCCTGCAGTCGTGGTGGGAAAGAGAGAGGGAGGAAGGGATTTTGGCTTCTTTCTTCTTTGTCTTTGACAGGTACTCGGAGCCTCCTCTTCTTCTCTTTCTTCTCACTCAACAATTTGGCACCATAGAGTGTACTTATAAAATAAGCATCCAAAAAAATAGGAAGATTTTCCAGTAATAATCACTAGAATGTGTAGAAGAACTGCAGAGAGTATTTTTTTAGGTGCAAAGGCAGTGACGGCTTCGTTTTCTTCTTTGCTTCCGACACCGCATTCCGTATTTCCCCTCACGCATTCACGAGAAATGGCCTCAAAACGCAAGCCAATGTTTGGTAGAGAGAAGGCGAAGGGGGGGCAGTGAGCACGGACGAGAAGAGGTGCTTTCCACGATCTCTCTGCCGTGTGACCGCTAACAATGATAATGCTTATGTTCAAATTAATCTCCACCAAAATATATATATAGCACAATATAATTAGGCCATTTGAAAATTACCCTCTGCCTCTCCGAATATCAGACGCACACCCTTTTACCCCCTGGGAGCATTGACTCTCCCTCTCCCTCCCTGAAAAATCAAAATCAAAAAGAGTACACTGGGTACCCCACCATAATACCGTCTCATTAACTCTCCCTACCTTTCTAATTTTCTCTCATATTTTTTTTTGTTTTTTGTTACTTACAGGTTACCTGCTCGCTTCTTCGATATTAAACTAGCGTTGTTTCTTTTTCAACTTTAATGATGTGGGAGCCACTGAACAGTGCGGCAACTTCCTTGTGCTGCCTATAAATATTTTGGGAAAATTACTTTTTAGTAAGTGCTTCCCAATCTAATACCGATTTATAGCAACTTAACAATCAATTTTTAACAACCCTTTTTTGGTATTAGTTTGGGAAGCACACAACCAAGTGTATTTTTGCCATGGTTTTTATTTATGCTGCTTTTTTCGGTTAGCAAACTGAATAAGATATAAATGAGAAACTAAGAGTTTAATATATCATGGGATATAGCACACTCTTACTATCCGCTTCTAACCTTAAAGTAATCTAATTTAAAGGATTATCCAAAATAATACAATCATAACGAAAGTCTACTGATTTTTTTTTCCAAAATCTCTGCTCACTGGTTCATAAAAGCTATGTTGAATCTGACACTCTTGGAATCTACTCATTAGCCACTAACAATAAAAAAGAATGGTGCTCAAGGGGTGAGTCTCAAGGACCTCACTCTTGATCAATTCAACAACACCACTAGCATCTTTATCCACACATAAATTGTTGATATTGCACTTAAGAGCTAGATCATCTCTAAGTGCCCATATTTCAGCATCGATGCTAGATGTGATATTGAGCTTCCTCACAAAACCCTTCACCCATCTCCCTATATGATCACAATTGAGTCCTCTTACACTAGCCTTCCTTCTTAAGGTAACCAATGGCGGATCCATCGATATTTAACTTGCATGTTGCTTTCTTAAGAGGTTCCCTTTTAACCATCATCTATTTAGATGTACTTAGGGAAGCACATTTACCAAATACATGATAAAATTCAATGGCCTTAGCGCCACAATTAACCTTATGCAGTAACAAGGTTTACTCAAACATGAATTTATTTCTATTATGCCTCAAAGCAACACAAGCAAAATAGAAGATGATATGAAGGGGTACATCCTGTGTCACAGAACATTGGTTTGGGTACTCAAACAAAGGAGCAACCATTCTTCAAGAGACAAGTTAGAATGTGAAAGGATAATTGGGTCAATAAGGGTCTAAAATTCTTTAGTATACTTACAGCCCCTAAGGATATGATCCATGGTTTTAGTCTTAGAAAAACAAATGGGGCAATTATTCGAAGGTATATGGAGTATGGAGTTGCAGGGAAGTTTATTATGAAAACAAAGCCAAAGGAAATGGCAAATGCATGGTATAAGTGTTAACCTTCCAAATTTTGCTCCACATCCCATTAGGTGGTGTGTGAGTTTGGATATTATCAGCGAGCGTGTATGCAGATTTGGTGCAAAAACAACCATTATTAGATCCAATCCAACAAATGCAATAAGATCCAATAGCAAACCGTAAGGTGGGAGGTGGACCAAGGAGATTTAAAATTTTTGTGGCAAGTCAAAAGATAATTTGTTAAAACACCATGTCCCATTACCAATAATCATCTCATGAATTTTAATAGATCTTCCCTTGAATAAAGAGGCCCCTGTATGAGATTTTTGAGGATGCCTTCGACATTCTAGTGATCCTCCCATAGCTTAACATCCCTCCCATTTTTGACATTCCATTTTGTGCCTATTGAACATGGAGCCTCTCCGTCTTGTAGAGTTTGAACTAGTGGTGTATCTCTCCTATACTTGGCCTTGATGGTGTGGGCCCAACTTTTATCTTCATGGATTACATTCCAATTCAATTTGGCCAAGGAACCTTAATTGGCAACTTGCATCTTTCTAATCCCTAACCACCCCCCCCCCCCCCCTCCCCAATTTTCTTATGTATGCTACTATGCTAAGATGGAAGGTGCAAATAATTCGGTTCGAACTAACCCGATTAACAGGATAGTTTGGTTTGATTTGTAATGAGACAGAAGTAGGGCTTCACTTGTAAGATAAACAAGACAAGTTTATAATTCATTTTGGGCACGTTAATTTATTGAATCAAGCTCAAATAGAATAGTACTCAGCTCGATAAACTCATTAATTTTTTAAATAACCTGAACTACTCGACCTCGACTCAAAATTGGCTTAATAAAATGCTAATTCATGCTCACTCGTAGGATAAATTAGCAAAACTCAAACCTTACTCTTGAGTTCATCAATTTAACGGACCAAAGCCTGAATAACTTACTACTTGACTTGTTTACAGCCCTCAAATCTTGTATCTCATATCTGATTTGCAAATTAATGGATACATATCCCACAACAAAAAGGAGAAAAAAAAAAAAAAAAGGATAGATGGGTAAAGAAGAAGACGACTCATCACTCATAGATCTTAGATCTTTCATTTAGATTAAATAGGTAAAAAAGTAGGGGGCAGTAGAGATGGAATGATGTGGTGGGTGCAACTTTGATGGCTTCGGGTGTAAAAAAAACTAGGAGGCAAAGTAGAAGAAGAATGAGGTAGTGGCAACAAGGACGATTGCACCATCAGCGATCGTGAGTGCATCATTGGCAACGAAGAGGGACAAGAACACAGAGTCCTCAAAACTCGACTGGCATCAATAACCCAACTTAGAATGTACTCGAATAAAAGATACAAAACAGTATGGCTCGTTAGATCTTATGAGCATCAATGGATATAAAAAGGTATAAACGAACCCTTCCCTATCTATCTATATATATATTATTTTGAAAAACGTGCCAAATTAAACACGTGTTAAAAATCCTACAGCTTAACAACATCTCAAAAATAGAGTAAAATATTTAAGTTGGAAAAGGTGTGAGGACCATAGTTGAGCTGTGTTTAGATTAACTACATGTGCTTTAATGTTGTTTATGGCAAAATACACCATTGGAGAGTCAATGTTGTTAGTCTACATTAGCGTACATTGTGATTGCATTGGAACCACGTAAGTTACATGTTGGCATTTTCTTGGATGTACTATGTATGTTTGGCATCATCTTTGGTGAGCATATTTAATGTTGTGTGGAGTCATTTCATGTGTGTTTGATGTTGATTAAAGTTGTCGTTGTGTTAGGATGCATTTATATGAGGTTTGGCCTTTGATGTTGATTATAGTTGTCCTTGTGTTAGGATGCATTTATATGAGGTTTGGAGGCCATTAGAGGCATTTTGGCACTTTTGTTAGATTTAGTAAACTAAAAGTTTATTTAGTCAAGTACTAAATGTCTGATTTGGTCGACTAAATAACTGATTTAGTCGACTAAGCTTGACAACTGCACTAAAATAAGAGGGTTATTTTCATAATTTCAAATCATTAAAATAAATAATCTCATGGGTAATTCCAAAAAACAAAAATAATAATAAAAATGATAACAAACATTTTCGAAATCATAGTGGGACTATTTGTCCAATTTTAGACATGAGAGGAGAAAAGAGATTTTCATTGAAAGTTCAAAGGTTTTACTATTAAGGGGGGTAAGTGGGGCTATAATAATAAGTGGCATTATCTTCACTTCTTGAATGAGTGATCTCGAGTTCAAGTTTACAGAAAAACATTATTACCTATTTGTTGATATTAAAGGGAGGTAGGGGTAAGGGTAAATTCCTATCAATAGTCAAAAGAAAAAAAAAGGAAAAAAAGAACTATAATTTTCACCGACAAAAAATTAAAAAAACAAAAAACAAAAAAAAGACCTTTTTTTTTCTTCGTTCTATGATTTTATTCTTTCGTTGAATATCGTTTTAATGGGACCATTTTTAAGATTGTGTTTGGTAAAACATCTCAAAAGAATGCATCCATATTTTCTTGAATGTTTTTTTATTTATTTTTTTTTCCTTTAAGAAAATTACGGCTTTACCTCCTCAACTTCACTCAAAAACACGTTATACTCTCCTATTTTGTTTTCAAATACTTTGAACTCCGAAAAAAAAAAAGCCCATTTTTGAACCAGTCATGTTTGAAAATTAACTCATGACATTAACGAAAATAACGATTTATGAGTATATCTTTATCATATGCTGGTGAAATGACAAAATTGTCTCTATTATAGGGCCATTTTCATCTTGAGAATGTTATCAGTGGAACACATGACTATTTTCTATAAATAAACCAAACATTTAACTGATGGATTGATATAAACTGTCATTTCCCAAACATGAGTGGGTTAAAGTGTTTGAAAATAAAATAAAAGGTGTGCAAAGTGTTTTCGAGTGAGAGTTGAGAGAGCAAAACTGTAATTGCTCCTTTTTCTTTTTACATTTTCCCTTGTTTATATTTTAAAAGTCAAAATTTTAGGTGAATGAGTATAAAGGGTAAATTACCCGAACCCCAGAACTTTGAGTTAATTTCTCAACACTAAAACAAGTGACCTCTGGTACTCTTAAATTTTGACCCTTTGCCTCTGTCAAATTTGAATGTTTACTTATATTAAATTGATGGTCTATTTTTGTCAAGTTTAATGCCTAAAACCATTAGAAGAGGCTGGTTTAAGCATTAAATTAGTTTAGTAGCATTACATGATGCCCACATATGTTGGAGGGTTTCGTGTCATTTACTTTATCATGAGGACTCGAAGAAATAAAATATTTGACGAGCAAAGCAGAAGTTTTTGCTTCCCAGTTTCCACTTGAATGGAGGTTGGTGTCATGTCTGGGTTTCACATGACATAAGCTGCATTGGCGGCCCTTTTACTCTTTCTACTTTACTTGAATGTAACCGTTAACTCGATGAAAAGAAATGGTCACTACTCACTAAGTCTTCAAGTACACCTCATTATGTGGAGGTGAATATTTATTTCACCGGCCTTTTGTCTCAATTGTCTCTAGCTGCTGCTGCTTCTCGGGCTTCTAGGTCCAAATTTGGGTAACCATAAAATTTTTAAATCGACAAATTTAACTGGGTGGTGTTATTGTTAGAGATTTTTTGTTGCTTTCACGAATAATATTAGAAGGCAACAGTTTTTTGATCCCTTTCGACTCAAAGGCCGAATTGACTCCCTCCTATGTCTCTCATCTGAATTCCGAAATCCCTCTCTATATCCCCCATATCTCTCCTCCACTCTACGACGCTAGCAATGAATCCTCTCTCTCTCTCTCTCTCTATATATATATCATGGTACACCCGTGAGTGACAAGTTGTGAACATCTTCTTACTGTGATGGCTAGCTTCCTAATGACAAGATTGCAGCAAGAATCCTGCCTTTTTATAGAACAGTAAAGGGTGAAAACATGGTGCCCATGATTCCTGTTTTAAATGTCTTCCATGGGTCCCTTCCTAAAGTCGATTTGTATACCATTAGTTCGAGGAAATAAAATTCAATTTCAACGAAAAGGAAATCTAGCACAGAAGGTTGCAACATAATGTGATTCATGATGCCATTCCAAATTGAGTATGATATATTTTCTGACACTTCTCCCTTACAGTGCAAGCTTAACATAGGTCTATCATGTCGGCAACAAATACGGGCTCAATAGGCCCAAGAATAACAAATGCTCAAATACCATGTTAAGTTTCCAACTTACAAGCCTAAGCTCATTAAGTACTGGGTCCAAATAGGTATATTAAAACATGTTTAATTTGATATTTAATCGATGTGAGATGTAAACTTCCCAACAAAGTCCGTACAGTGCTTATGCCGAAAGACGTGGCCATTAACCTGCAAGCATGTTTGCAAGCTAATACTCCTTCCATTTCAAATGTATTGTCTTGTTTAAAAATATACATTTTTCAAAAAAAACCTCTTTTAAATGCTTTCATATCTACCTTTATATTTTAATCTTCCAATTTTGCCCTCGAAGTGTAGTACAATCATTAGTTAAGCTTGTCTTATCCATATCACATAAATAATATCATGGTTATCAGTATTTTAGAAAATTGATTAAAATGAAGTCTTGACTTTTTTACTAAAACAATAATTTTGAAACGACCCAAAATGAACAGGAAGATAATAAATATGAAATGGAGGGAGTAATTAAGAGCAATGGCTGCCCATCAAGCTTGTGCATGGAGTCCGAGATCTTTCTCCTCGACTGCCATTCGCCAATGCCAACATGCCATCCTCATCAAGAGCAATGGCCACACCTTCTCAGAGTGAGGGAGAGAGTCCGAGAAGGAGAGAGATGGGAAAGTAATATATGACACCTAGCTCACTCAATTCGGGTAAGGCGAACTCATAATTTACCTTATAAGGGCCGAGCAAATGTATCTTTGACAATGGCTCCACCCATTTAATTAACTTTGACGCTTCTGTTATGTAGAGCAATACTTGTAAGTTGTAATCATGTCTCTTTTAGCTTGGTGGGATCTCGTTTCCTCCTTCAGGGAGTTCTAGAGTGCAAACTTTTCAAAATCCATTAGCAGCGAAAGGGTCGGATGGTGAGAACAGAGCCTCACCTACAACTAAGGGTTGGGAAAGGCATTACTGGACAAATAGAAATGAAGAAAGAAACAAAAAACATAAAACATAAAAAGAGCTCTGTTAAATGAAAATAAAAAATGTCTCGACCAATTTCCTTTAATACGTATTCCTAGACGTGATTCACCATGGCCAAAGCCATTGCAATTTTACCTCCAAAAGCAAGTTAGGTACAGACCAAACTGCCTCTCTCTTGTATCTCAAATTTTGCCCCAGCAAAATCAGGAAATTCAGCTAAGTCTTTGCTCGTATAAAGGAGGGCGCCTATCATGATCTCTTGTTTAATTTAGGTGTGGGTTAAAAGAAGCATGATTATTGTGTTATCGTGTTGAGTTGTTGGTTACATGGTGTTCCAAAAGAAACATAGATTGTGGATAACAGTAGAGTAAAATATATATTTAAAGCAATCAGACATGCTCAATCATCAAAACAGAGACAACATAAGCCAAGCTACTCAGATGGGTTTACAAAAAAAAGACACGAGAAATAGTTTTAATATCAAAAACTTCAACTGTTAGCTCTACCAGCCACTATGTTTTCCTAACATTACAGACAAGTAATAGTGCAAGCAGCACATTAACCGACAATACCACATTACAAGGATAGAACAGAGGCCACAAGTCAGATGAGTATGGGGAGAGATGAGTTCCACTTAAGTGCTTCCCCTTCTAATGAGTTTTGATAAAGGTGGATCAATAACCCAGGCTGGGAATCAAGGCTTCGGCCATCCCCACAGAAGGACAGCAAGTGATGATATGGGTCGCCTTACATTACCATATTTTGAGTTACAATGAGATGGCATAAACATCTTAAAGCATTTACCTCAAGGAAGCTTGCAGTGCACAAATGCTCATTACTTAATCAACTTCCATTCTCATCACTTGCTACAGAATTAAAAGCATTGCAAGCAACAAAAGATTGAAACAGTTTTTTATCAGCTTTCTGGAGAGCATCTCTTTAATGGAATTACATTGGGTATATTGTGTTAATCAAGCTCTTATGGCTAAGTGGTCTTGGAGATTTGGTAGGGGTGACCAAGGTTTGTGGCAGGATGTGGTGGTGTGGAAGTATGGTGTTACTAGTGAAGGGTGGTGGACTAATGATGTTAGTGGTTCTCATGGTTTGGGTCTTTGGAAGGCTATTATGCAAGGTCTTAACATTTTTAAGAAGGAGATAGGTTTGAAAGTGGGTGATGGTAGTAGAGTTCGGGTTTTGGAAGGATGTTTGGTGTACCAATGTGCCTCTTATGTACGAATTCCCATCTTTGTTTGATATGGTGCAAGACAAGAATGCTTTGGTAAAAGATTATTTAGATGTTGTTAATGGGGCTATTTTTTAGGATATCATTTTTGTTAGACGTTTCAATGATTGGGAATTGGAAAGTGCTTTACCTTTTTACTAAGTGCTTTACGAAAGCAAGATTTTGATGGGTGAGAATGATTCCTTGGTGTGGCGTAAGGACTCTAAAGGGTTATTCTCCGTAAAATCTTGTTACAATATTTTAAGGACTCTTGGTGATATTTTCCTCCCGGGGAAAATTGTTTGGATTGCTTCGGTTCCTTCTAAAGTGGCCTTTTTTTAGTTGGTTGGTGAGTAGGGATAAATGTTTGACTTTGGATCATCTTATTAGGAGAGGTGTTAATATGCCCAATAGATGTATTTTGTGTAAAGAAGCGGAGACGGTGGACCATCTCTTTATTCATTGTAAGGTGGCAAGGAGTCTTTGGGTGTTTACTTTCAATGTCTTTGGCATTCATTGGGTTCTTCCTTCGACCACTTATGTTCTACTTTCTAGTTGGTGGTTTAAAGGGGGTGGTAAAGATACTAAAGCGGTTTGGAGGATGGTTCCACATGCAATTTTTTGGTGTCTTTGGAGAGAAAGGAACTGTAGGACTTTTGAAGGGATTGAAAAGTCTATCATTGACCTCAAGTCCAAGTTTACTAAGGATCTTTTTTTGTGGTTCTCTAGCTATGCTAAGATTAGTAAACCTTCTTTTGTTATTTTCTTAGATTCCCTTAAGATATAAAAGGGGTTTTTTTTTTTTGTGCCTTGGTGCTTTTTTCTTGTATATGTCTCATGTACTTAGGCTAAGCCTTTTGTGATTAATATACATTTTACTTCATAAAAAAAAAATGTGCTAGAGAATGAACAATGCTCGTCTTCTTCTTCCTTTTTTTTTTTTTTTTTTTTTACTTCTTTAAAGTTTGTGTTTGTTTTTGATTCCAATTGATTCAGCAATGATCATTGGAGTTTTGTGTTTTTAAAGTAAGGTTCTAATTTTTTATTTTTTATTATTTTATTTTATTTTTGGGGTGGGGGGGTTGTAAGAAATGAATTTTACTAATGAAAAAGAGGTAGAAAGAATAGATAACCAGAAGCCCAACCGAGAGAAACTCAAAAAACAGCCCACAAGGACCCAACAAAAACACAAGCCCCTCCCTTCAAAAAGGACAAGGAAAAACACCCTTTACAACCAGCTCACAAAGCAGCCAGCCCTATACACAAGCCCCTCCCTCCAAGGAGGAGGCTGTAACTTTCCTCCACAAATATGGAGGATTAATAGCTTGTTCCTCCTAGTGAAGTCTTCACTACAGTCTTAAAATTGCAGCCTTTTTCTCACTAGCAAGACCAAAAGCATGCCCCAATGAAGCCTACCTCATTAAACTCCTTTTGAAAATTACTTCTAAGTGAGTCTTTTCAACATCCACACATTTGAGCTTCCAAATCAAACCATCTTCCCAGGACTTCAATGGGGCAGACCAAGGGTAGATACCCACAATGAAATCCTCAGGATATCAAAAAGAAATATTCCAGCTGACAAAAATACAACACTAGAGGAGGCCTTTGAGATTATACTTTTTCAACTAAAATCATACCACACTAGAGGAGGCCTTTGAGATTATACTTTTCCACCTAAAATTGGATCCACCCCAAGTAGATTTCACAGTCCGAGTCCACACTATTTACTCTCCAAAAGTACCACCTAACAATTTCACTTCATCAAAAAGCTTCAAAATTTTCTTAATTTATCCATACAACCAGAGCTGTAAAGATTCCAATTGATTAAGTTAAATTTCATCATCACCAGGACAGAGTCCCTCTGATGCCATCCAACAACCCAACACCAACTTTTACCCTATTGAGCTGCCTTCCCAAAGGTTCACAGCCCTGTCTTTCATGATCCTGTATAAGTTAATGGCCTCCTCCTTTAGGCCCTCTATGGACACACCAAGGATTTACTGGAACCAAATCTATCCCTTCAAGAGGCTCATTGTCACCTCACCAGGAATCAAATTCTTTGAAACTATCCCTTCAAGAGGCTTTTATCCCTATTGTTAAGCAGGCCACCAACTTATTGACTTTTGAATGCACCTTCCCAAACCATCTTAGACAACTTTATCTGATCTTGGTCAAAATTGGTACTATCTAGCTTCTCATGAATGCATTTATTCCTTTTTATCTTCTAAATTTAATTCTGAACATCCTCCTTCCAACTAGGCTCATTTTATGGTCATGTTATTTCTTGATTGCCCAACATTTGTTACCACAAAACTTCTTAAACAAACAATAACTCTTAACTGTACAGCTAGTTCACCTGATGTTGTGACAAAGATCAATTAGAGCGGGTGCGCCTAATTTGTGGGCCAATCTCACAACACAGTCCCCAGCTAGCACAGGAACTTGCATGAAGGTAAGGGTAGCCAACTGAATCAGAAAGACAATTTTGGGATAAAGATTGATAATGGTGACGTCTTCATGGGCAAGGTCTCTCATTTCTGTTGGGTTGTGAAGTGAGTGTGATCAATGCTCACAATGTACCCATGGTTAAGCACTACAACCGTTTTGGTAGGTGTACACGAGGTGGAAGGAGATGATGTGAAGGAAAGCCTCTTCCATGCCATTCAATATGGCTAAGTAGAATTTTGAAAGGGGTTTTGAGAGAGTCAGGAGGTTTAGTGGTAAAGGTGCTTTTTTCAAGTCCAAAGGGGGACATGGACACAAAGGGAGGGGTGACATTATTGACAAAGTTAATGAAAAGGTTGGTGTTTTCAGAGGACTAGATGTGTTGTAGTGACCAAGGCAAGGTGCTGCTTAAAGGAAATATGGCTCAAATGGGCCCAAATGAAGCAGTAATTTTTGTGAAGCTGACCACCAAATGTGTCATTTCAATCTAGTAAAGTATTTGTGCCTCTTCGAGAAACTCAATGTTGGAGCATCGCCCTTTGCATTGAGGGATATGAGTTTCGCCATGCCAGGGGCGTTTGTAGAATGCTCAGCCCAGGCTGTTGTAAGGATTAAAGCACTTTTGAAGACCCCACTGTCAAGTGAAGACCCCACTGTCAATTGCTAATTTTAATTTGGGTCAGCCTGAAACTAAGGTATATATATATATAACATCTCGGATTAAAATGTCAAAATAAGGTCATGGTGCTTAGCAAGTAGGTGGAGTTTCCAATGTGGGCCATGAAAAGAAAGTTGAGAAATCGTCTGTTGCCTTGGAAGAAAGCTAAAAGGAGAATTGGAAGAAGCAAAAATGTGAACATGGAGGTTAAAAAACCTGTTTCTTACATTAATTAAAAGGGGCATTCAGGAGACGCAAGTGGTTTGAATAAAGTGCAAGCTAAGAAGGAAAGAGAGTTTGCAGCTCTGATCTATTAATTTTAATATGATAACTTCAAATGTTAGAGGGATGGCAGTCTCAATAGAAAACTTCCACAAAGCCTCTTTTAAAATCAATAAAGGAGGATGAAGTTGGAGCAGGTTGATATTTGGGGTGGTTAAAGGCCTAAACCTTTTCAGTGGGGAAAATTTGAAGGTGTAAAGGTTTTATAGACTGAATCATGTTGTCAAAGAGGGATGGCAATGTTCTCAGATACATGAGAGAGAACTAGAAGGGACCACGATATTTAATATCGACGGTTCTGTTAAGAGTGGCAAAGCTTGACACAACCCATGAACACAATTTGAACCCAACATGGCAGTGTCAACCTGCATAAACCGTGTAATAAAAAGGTCATGTTTAGGTCAACCCACATACCCCATATTGACCCATTATAAAATCGTATCTTGTTGACACAATCACAACTCGATACCTGTTTAAATTGCGTGTGCATGGTTGACTCCCACACACACACACACACACACACACACACACACACACACACACACACACATATATATAGAATCCCCTTCTTATGAGGTTAACCTAATGTAACTTTAGGTTAGGTCACCCTCCAAAACTTTACTTAACTTAGGACCTGTATTTTGCGAAGCCAACCTAAATAGTCTTATTATGTAGGTGATGCATGCCAAAAATCAAATTGATCCTGAGATTGATTGCTATTCAATCCAAACTAACATTTTTAAATTGATGACAATCACTCATTTTGGACATTATGGATGAAGTAGCTCTAAATCTTAGTTCAACTTGATTTTTGGCATGCATGACCATCATATTAAGCAATCTAATCCAACAGTTGGCTTTGAAAAATTCAAGTCCCATGTAGAGTTTTGGAGGGTAACCTTATAAGAAGGGGACTCTATATCTATGTGTGTGTGTGTGTGTGTGTGAATATATGTATGTACATACAACCTGTTTTTTGTTAAATAGGTAAACCAATTAATTTGGATCATATATGTGTTAACTCAAACACGACCCACCACAACCTAATTATTAAAAAAGTTACGTGTGTCGTGTCATTTTGTGTTACCTGTTTGACAATCAAATTGCATTTGTGTTTGAAATGTCGACATGATTAATAAAGGAGTCGTGTTCGGGTTGACTCATATCCTTAAGCAGTTGTATCTCAAGTCTTGAAACAACAAAAACACAACCCACCATCATGAATTGCCACATCTAACTTTGACACCTCCCAAGGCCACTTTCACTTGTTTATTTGAATATTTTCTCTAAATTGGTGGACACGTTTACTTGTCTTAGTGGCTATAATCAGAACGTTAAGAACTTCACATATCTTAGAAGAATTTGATAGATATTATGGCACTATTAGCTTTGTCATTGTAGTTCTTATAGCTTCAAACCATACCACGCCTTGTTGGTGTAGTCATTGGTTTTTGCTGCACATGACCATGACAATGACTTTTATCTTGTATTCTCGCTGTCTACTTTTTCTACCTCTAATCATTTCAAACATGGATTTATCACTAGCCCTCTCCTTTCTCATCTCGTCGGTCATTTGTCTCAACATAATCATTTCAGCTAAGTAGCATAGAACATAATCTAATTACATGTCCTTACATTCCTTGTATTATTCAAAGTCATTAGAAATACATTTATTTTTCTTCCAAATACTCCATAGAGAACAAAAGGGATAAAATTAACGTAAAAATCTAACCATTCTTCCTTGATGCCTCCAATCACTTTCAAAATCTCAAACCCTAGAGGACAGAAGTGTAATCCCAGAATTAGAAAGTATATGTGCAAAGACAATCTAAAAGAAAAATGGACTAATAAATAACTAGAGTTGGATTCCATACGATCAACTACTCCCTACCTCATAAAAGTCGTATGGTCAACCTGTCAACCATTATGATCTTCTTTGAAGTTGCAGTTTTGTTAAGAAGCGCCACTTTAAACAAGTTCAGGAGGATGAAATGAGAACCAACTCCAGCCGATTTATAAAGTAAATTCAGATTCAAATCGACCATGGCTTACGAGGTCAACAAAAGACATGAACAAAAATTCACCTATTTTATACAGAAATCTCCAGATCAAGGTTTGAATATACCATTTTGGAAATAAAATCCAAAGAATTGAGTAAGCAAAAGTTGTTGATGGTTCTTGCTAGCACGTTGCAACTAATGTAGGGTGGAGCCGACACTCAGTAAAGGCTTTCAAGTGCAGATCTTGACTTTAGGCTCACTAGGGAAACAATAGACATGTATGCACTGTGCACTCATAATGTTAAGCACGAGAGCGTAAGGTGGTGTTGATGTGGGATATTATGCTTTTGATATTGTGCTTTTGATAAGAGGGCAAGAAAACAAGAGAGGAGAAGACACACACACACATATATAGATTTATATATTCTTGGTTGTTGAACCCTCAAGCTAATCCTAATAAGCAAGAGAAGATCATGAAACACCTCTTGATGTAGAGCATGTTAAGAAGCGGAAGATTAAGGTTTATTTGAGATATTCTAGGTATGGGAATAATTTTTTGGTTAGGGGTAATTTAGTAATTTTACAGACTTTCTATTTTACATACTTTCTAATTTGGTTAGGCTTTCTATTTTTTAAAAAGTTTCCATTTTGTGTTATTTCCTAATTTGAGTCCATTAAGAGATTAGAAACTTTTTATTCTAGTAGAGTTTGAGTCCTAGTTGGTTTCGATATTGGTTAAGCTTGTTTTTATAGTGATTTTACTTACCTAGCAAGTTTTCTAGAATCTATAAATAAGGGCTATCGTACTAAAATGAATTTAGACTTTGATTAATGAAAACTGAGTGTTTTGGTTTGGTTATTGAAGGCATGCTTGCCTAGGTTCTTTCTTCTTCTTCTCTTTTCTTCAATTCTCTGTAATGTTGTGTTTTCTAATTAACCCACAATCAGCCTCTATTTTCATTGTCTTCTCAACCCAAAACCCTACTCCTACAACCCTAACCCTATTACTACACCATAAGCCTTTACCATAACATCCTAAACCTTAAACTAGCTGCCGTCCAAAATTCCCAACAACCTTTTTACTAAAATTCCAGCCACTATTACCCTTAAATCTTGATCTACCCTAGCCCACCATAACAGCCACATAAAACATTATTCTAGTGTTGTGCCGCATCACCTCTTTTCCTAATTTGCTGATTTTTTGGTGTGAAGCATAGGTTTTTCTCTTTTAAGGGACTTTCCAAGTAAATCCTTGTATTGTGGTCTTATTGATCAAATTATGATATCGCTTTCATTGGTTTAGCCATACTTCATTGGCATATAGAGGGGAACGTAAAGCTTCCCCAATAGGGAGTACTAATAACTCGGATTCAATACAGAAGCAAAGCACACAATATGGCAGAGTTTTTGCAGGAAAAAAAAAAAAAAAAAACAGAATCATTACATGGGCGAATAAGCCATCTACAGACAGACTTAAAATTTGTATTAGTTAAGAAAAACTGGCTCCTGATAGAAATAGAAGAGGAGCCATTTGTGAAAGAAAACAAGAGAAGCTAGAATAATAGAGAATAAAAAACAAAAATAAGAACTTACTCCATGTGAAGTACATACAACACTGCACACGTTGGCTATTATTTTTGTTGAGACAGGAAAAGAAATATGGGTTGGTCTGATCCGGTTATTCATCCACCCGCCCACCTAAACAACTGTTACAAGGCCTGCTGAGTGTCAATCAAGGTATTCGAACTCCTCCTCCTTGAGATGAGCAAAGAATTTGACGGAGCCACGACCTTCGATTTCTGTACGAAACTCCACCTTGAAAGGAAAATTGGCAGAAATGCGCTTACCCTTCCAAAGCCCAACGTATTGCTTAAGCACCCCTTCCATGCCGGTGAGATCCACCTCGGGGACCCTCGGAACGTGAAACACTTTGAGAGGCCCCTTCACCCTAACCCTAGCTCCGATCTTGGACGTTGCTCTGTTCAATTCCTCATCCTCTTCCTGTGCTGATACGGATGTTTCAGAATCTGATCTCAACGCGACCTCGCAAGATATGGGCCTCCTTCTGTTCTCCTTGGCCTTTGCGTTCGTCCTCCTACTACTGATGATGGCTATATTTCTTATTGCCGTTCCACAAGCAACACCCACAGCAGGAGGTGCCAAAACACATGAGGATTTCAGCGTCGAATTGACAGCGACGGAGGTGTCTGCCGAAGGGAATGATGATGAACAGATGAGGGTATTGGGACGATTCAGTGATGACGATAAAGCCAGAGTAGTCATCATTCTCTCACTCTTCTTCTTCTCTCTCTCAAAGACTCTCTACCCACTCGTCTGATTTCTATTTATCTGAACCTCCAGCCAACCGACTTCTTCTAATTTCCGTTCCTACCTTCATATATTTCGAATTTTATTTTAGGCATCCTATTCTCCCATAGTTTTGGAAAACATATTAATTAATAATTAATAATATAAAATACATGTAAATTTTTAATCTGACTCTTAATTTTTGGCTAAACTACAAAAGGGCTTAAAATATAGATTGTAAAATATCCTACATTTTAATGGTCAAATGAAAAACAAAAACTTGAGATTAAAAGGTTGGGGAGTTTCTCGTATGTGACACTTATATCCTAAACAAGTGTCACAGAAATGATGCCGACTTAATTATTCCATTTCCATCAAAATAAAGCCTCTTTTGTTTGTTTGAAATCGGAACAAATAGAATAAAATGAGATTTCAGTAGTGAACCATTGCAATAAGAGAGAGAAAAAGAAAAGAGAGTAGAAAAAATGTGAAATTATAAACCTCTTAGAGAACTTTAGTCCTATTATCACCCCGGGCCGTAGTAATGGGACTGAGGCTCTCAAAAGACTTATGATTTTACTTTTCGTATGCTCTCTTATCATTTTTTCTCTTATTGTGGTGGCTTATTCTTAAAATCTCATTTTTTGGTACAATAAGAGCAGTTCAAATCCTCAACATATATTATACTCTTATCCTTTATCTACTAGGTTAACTTCTATGGCTTATTTTTGAAATCTCATTTCATGTCGTTTGTATTCCAAATCTTATCAAATAAACAAGTCACAAGGGTGGTGTGAAAATTTGTAAGATATGATGGGAGGGTGTGAATAGTGAGATTCTAGATGCCCCTCGTGATAGATATGGCTTACTATTACTTGTTAGGGGGTTTGCAGTCAGAGAATAGGCAAATAGATGGTCCAAAAAGTGAGTCACGCCAGTGGATGAGGAATGAGAGGTGGCTCCTTTCTCTCTCTCTTCCCAACAAACTGTATGGATAATGGGAAGACCCAATACCTTCAGACTAGAATCATCATCTTCATTTAATATCTAGTCGTAATGAAAAGACTTAAAGGCAATAAAAGACACCCAATCCTTTTCGCTGTACACATCTGGTCAGTTCACAGACGTACCAGGAGAGAACTACAGGCACGTTATGACTGTTGCAAACCCCACTACTTTTGTCTAAACATGGAAAACAAAATCTCACCTCCACTTAATTTACAAATTATCCACTCACCACTAAGTTCTAAATATTTTTGTGAGGGTTACTACTATTATTATTTATTTTTTTGTCCTACATTACCCTGAATCTCCCATATCCCCTGCCACCCGGACACCACTAACTTTCAAGGAGCCTTCGCAAAGGACCCCTTGGAAGTTGGAAATGGGAGGATTGGCTTTAGGAGCCTTTTCCCCCACACCCCACCATGACTTGAAGTCTTCCAAAATCTTCTCATATTTAACACCGTTGATGAGGTTATTGATATCTTTAGCTAGCAATGCCCAAAAAGAAGAGGACTTTTATTTATTTATTAATTATTTTGAAAACAAGATTTTTTTTTTTTTTGGTTTGTTTGTTTGTTTCACCGAGAGCGAAAGCTATGGATAAGTGATGAGAGGAAGCCCAACAGTTGATGTTAACAGGCTTTGAAAGCATTTTTGTGCATGTGCTTCCTCTACAACCAATCTATTATCTTTCCAAATCTTGCAATATTATATTGTTTAATTACTTTGACTGTTATCTCTGCAAATCTTAGGGGTTCTTATCTACAATTTACCCAAATTAAACTATAGAATCTATTTGAAAAAATAAAATTAAAAAAATGGATAATTTGTTTCCTACTGCTGATGGTTTTGGGTTTTGATTATTTGGGACTCAGCTTGCTCTTCAGCCCTCCCTTTTTTAATTAATGGTGTTTTTTTTTTTTTTGGCTGCAAAGACCAAGAAAACAACCTAGAAAGCAAAGCAAAGCAAAACAAAGGTACAAACCAACCGACCGACAAGAAAAAATAAAAAAAAAAACAACAAAAAAATGAAAAAGCATGAAAAAATTAGACCCAACTACAATGGTTAAAACGACATGCTGTTAGGGAGAGAAGAGGCATCCAGGAAACCCGAAAAAACCCTTTTTTATCTAAGTTGCTTCACAATTAGAGTTTATTTGGACATCCCATGAAAATTGGATGGTTCGTTTAATTTTTACATTTGAAGCGATAGATTTGAAAATGGGGACGTTTGTACAATTGAAACTACTACCACAAATGATGATACACGAGCAATTTTATAATTTCTTGATACGCCTCCATTTGAAATTTTCAATACGGTCGAAGATGAATGCAATCTCTCCATTTAAATGGTCCCATGCATCATGATGAACTACTGAAAAGACACTATCATTTTCCCTTATTTACGTCAAATAAATAATAACTAAGATAACTGGGTATATAATAAGCCTCTTGTGGGATTTTTAGATGAGCATGCTATAACTAGTATTAATACTAATCTTAAAGTTAGCAATGTTATCAATGTTAGAACTTTGTGTCAAAAACATTTTACCTAGGGAGCTAATTAGAGATATTTTGAGTATTCCCATTCTTGTAAATGATATGAAGGATTGCTTTCGCTGGGGTTATTCGGCTGATGGAAAATCTAATTCGGTTGAGATCCATCCAAAGGCTAGCCTTATGAATTGGATGTGGCATCGTAACTTGTTACTTCATGTACATTTTTTTCATGTGGCCATTGATTAGGAAAAGCTTCCCTACTAAGGACTTTCTTAGAAAGAGGGGCTGCCAGGTTCCTGATCATTGCCTCTTTTGTGGTAAGAATGGAGAGGATGTTAAACGTATATTTAAAGATTGCGCGATTGTTCGTGAAGTATGGGAGTCAGTAAAGGAATCATGCCTTACTCCAATTATATTTGCAAGTACTCTTATTGATTGGCTTAATTGTCTGTTTATTAATCACATATATTTTTGGGTTAAGTTTGATATTTTTTTTTTTTGAAAAAGTTGCTATTATTCTTTGGTGTCTTTGGAAACTCAGAAGTCAAGTTCTCTTTCAGGTTTCAAAACCCCATCCTTCATAGGTTCTTAATAATGCTCATTTGTATTTTAACAATATTTTTTTATGGCAAACTATTTATATTTAGGCTTTGAATTTATCTAACATGGGTATTAGTAAGAATGTTTTGAATTTTGTAGGTTCATTAAGTGGGAACTCCCCCACCTTCAGGATGGGTGAAGCTGAATTTTGATGGGTAAAGGAATTCTTCTAGAAAGAAAACATTGGGTAGATTTTGAAATTTCGGTTTTATTAATACCTAGAAGGGGGTTGAATAGGCATTCTCTGAACTTCTTACCCAATTTTAATTTCAACTAAATTAATCTCTTTTACCATAAGTAATTCAAACACACAACAAGCATAAATAAGTAATTAACAATTGGTACAAGAGATTTTTACATGGAAAACCTTAGATGGGAAAAATCACGGGACTTCGTCTAGTTGAAGCAAATCCACTATGAAATTAATGAGTAAAAGATACACTTAGTTGCCTTCATTCCCACGATTAGACAATCAATCTCCGTCTTCACGACTTTGGTCGCAACAAACCTCTTTCATAGCCATGCTATCAATCTTGAACTCATGAGCTCGATTACCAGTCACAACGATCTCACAAACACTCAAGGTTGTGAATGGAATATGGTTTGCATGGTCTCTAAAGCATATGAGTGAAAACCTAGGTTAATGTGCTCTAAAGAGATGAGAGAATGATGAAAAATGAAAAACCTAATCGGGAGAGGCTTGCCTCCTCTCTATTGATAAAGCCTCTATTTATAGAGACTAAGAGACTCCAAAAGAAATGAGTACGAAATAGGATTAAATAGGAAGGTTTTAAGGAGATGAAAACCTGTTTTTTACGAACCCCAATCGATTTGGGGTTACAAAGAGTAATTGAACAATCTAGCAATGCACCAATCGATCAGGCTCCAACCCTGATCGATCGGGGTATGGCAAAGCCTAACCGGCATTTAGAGAGCACTACAGATCAATCCAGGTCGATCGATCCGAAGTGTTAGTAAAGACCAATTTGATCCTGAAACACCTCAAATTGAATCTAAACACTCTTGAAGTTAAGAAAATGATTTAAAATGATTTTCCACCTAAGGTATAGGACAACTAAAGTCTTTTACCTTCCCTACGAATGAGTATAAGCCGTATAGCTTTGAAATCTTCACTTGGATGAATCTTTAAAGCTTTACACAACTTGAAGTAATATGACACAATAAAACACTTTTTACACAGAATATGCTAACACTAAAAACATGAGCTTACAGATTTGTTATTCATAATGCAGAATATTTCCTTATTTTGACGTGAATATTTAACCTTCATAATGTGTCAGTTCTGATGGTAGATACAGCTCTTAGGAATGATTTACTTCAAGGTTGGCACAAAGGCTACCAACAGGTTTAAGTTGAAGGTGACTCAAAAGTCATTGTCACAATTTATTAGAATACTTATCATTCTCTTTGGCGCATTGCAATAATGATTCACAACATTTGGAAAATTATAGATAGATTTGAGACCATTTCATTTAGGTATATATATAGATAGGCTAATAGGGCTACAAACTGTGTTGCTAATATGGGACATTTTTATTATAGTTCTACTACTTGGGAGCACAGATTTATTAGAAGGATGTGAAATATTTGTATAGAAGATTGTTACAGTGTAGTGACTCCTCGATGTACTCATTAATTTCTTTTAATAAGATTTTCTTGGGAATATTATAGATAGCCTTTTGAAACTTTAGGCCAGAATCACTTTTCATCTTCTTTTTTTTTTATAATTTTTTTATATATTATTATTTGGCTAAGGAGACCATACAACTAGAAAAGAAAGGAAAAAAAGGAGGAGAAAAGAGAACAACAAAATAACTAAAAAACAAAGAAATAACAAAGGAAAACTAGACCCACGAGCAATGGTCCACCACGCATGCTTCCATTACTGGGGCAGGTAGAGAGTCTGAATCAAGAAAGCCTGAAAAACCCACTTTAAGAGTCCATTTTTCCATTACATCGCAACCCCATTAGTAGATCTAGGAAACTTTGGCACTGAAACTTCATCAATACGAGAAAGACCAAATCTAATATATGAAATAATGACTTCATAGTGCTAGGGACATTGCTCATAAGAATTAATATACTTGACAATAGCCAAAGCATCAACCTCAATCCATATTCTCTTCCAATGTTTATCTCGAGCCTTTTGCATTGCCAACTTAGCAGCTTTCGCCTTTGCTACAGTAGGATCCACTCCTACAAACACCTTCAACCAAATACCCACTATTATGCCATAATGATCTTGACCTACACCTGCTACACCACATTTATGAGACCCAATTGCTGCGTCAAAATTGAGCTTAAGAAAAGCCGTAGGAGGGTGCTCCCATGAACATTTGGCAAGAACTCCGTAGGAGAAGGAACTTGAGAAAATTTAATAAATTCATTAGATCTGACTATAACATCCTTCATCATCATCCCTATGGGATGAATAACAATTCCTTCAAAAACTAATTTGTTCTTGCTTTTCCACATGGCCTCACAAAAATAAGCTGCCCAAACAAGAAACTCAAACTCATTTGGGATATTGGCATTAAGTTCATCTGTTGGACTCAACAAAGCTTTACACCAGTCTAAAGCAACAAAGTCATGAAACACATCTATTCTGATTCCCCACTTAGTAAACTAAATAGATCTTGCTATCGGGCATTGGAAAAAAAGATGGACAGGAGATTCAATTTCACCTGAATAGAGGGCAAAATGGATCTTCAGTTGGAAACCGAAAGACAAGCAGCCCTCGCATTAGGATGGCCCTGAGAAAATCCTCTATGGGAAGATCTTAGCTCTTTCATGGAGCTTAGTCTTCCAAAATTTATTCCACACATCATGCTCAGGATCAGTCCACTAGCCCCATCTTGGAAGTTGATCAATAAAATTGGCAGATTTAACTGAAAAATTCCCTAATCTAGATGCTACCCACACAAGTCTATCCTTCCTATCAAACTTGGCAAGGGAATTTGGAGAATAGCTTGCGCAGTACCATCAGCAAAAATGTCTTTGACTAAGTCTTGATTCCATTTTCGTTCAATAATGAGGTCTTCCACAAACATAAGAAAATTATCAACTCCTTGTTTAGGTATTACCTTATAATTATCAGTTAAAGGGACCTAAGGTTTTGTCCATATGTTAATGGACTTCCCATTCCCCACAACAAAAGCAAGTTCCCTTATTAACAATGTTCCTTGAGTTGAGGATGGCTTTCCAAATAAGAGAATCAGAGGAATTTTTTTTTATATGGAAGAAAGAGAATTTGGAGCAATATTTTTTTATAAGTTAAGAACCTATAGCTTATCATCTCCTTTTGCAATTTGCCATCCAAGTTTAGCTATGAAGGCACAATTCACATCCTTCATTCTATGAAACCCTAGACCACCCCAATCTTTTTAAACATAACTGATCCCAAGCTTTTAAACATAAAGATTTTTTGTTCTCATCAGTATGCCCCCACCAAAAATTGCCTGAATTTACTATCAATATTAGAATATAGAGAAGTGATAAGAGCAAATGAAGACATTGCATACATTGGCATAGATGAGACAACTACTTTAATCAATGTCAATCTACTAGCAAGTGATAAGAATTTTCCCCTCCATCTAGCAATTTTCCCATAAACTTTCTCCAAGATAGGTTGAAAAGAAACCCTCTTAGATCAACCAACAAAGATGGGAAGAGTAAAATAAATAGCATCCTTTTTAATCATTTTGAAGCCTAAAGTGGACTTATTGAAGAAAAAAAAAAAAAACACCCAGACTTAGTATTGTTTACCTCTAGTCCTGACCAATTGCCAAAGAACTCCAAGCTTTCTTGAATTGTTTATGGTTTTTTAATGTCAACCTTCTCAAAGATCACCAAATCATTAGCATACATAGGATGAGACACAACTGGACAATTTTTTCTGGTAGTTTTAATGCCACGCATACCCCTTGTTCCTCTTCCCGAAGAATGATACGAGAAAGGACTTCAATACACAAAATAAAGAGAAACGGTGAGAGCATGGTCTCCCGAAGCCTTCTCTTTAGAACAATGTATCCCATCGGACCACCATTGATGAGAACAGAAAATGTAGGGGTAGAAATGCATTTCATAATTAGGTTTATGAAAGAATTATGGAAGCTGGTATTCTTCATCACCTTGTTCAATAAGGTCCCAATGCACTTTATCATAGGCTTTAGCCATATCAATCTTAGCTGCCAGCAAAGAACCTTTACCAGTTTTCTTAGCAAAAAGTATGCAAAATTTCTTGAGTAAGGACAACATTCTCTGTAATATTTCTCCCTGGGATGAAAGCAGCTTGATGTTGAGAAATTTGTTTTATTCAAAACAGATCGCAATATATTAGAAAGGATTTTGGAGATTACCTTGTAACCAACATTGCATAAGCTTATAGGGCGAAAATGGCTGACTTGGGATGCATTTTGAGACATAGGGACTAAGGTAATGAAAGTGTGGTTTAGCTCTCTATCCATGTAACCGCTTCTGAAGAAGGACTGCACCATATCAACAACGTCAAAATGGATAGTGTACGAGGAATAATCCGGACAGTCGGTGGAGCGCACTTGCTTACGATTGTCCGGTGAACTAAAGCACCATATGAAGGAAGCTTGAGAGAATATTAGTGACGATTGTTGAGAAAAACAGCCCTGATGAACAGGGTGAGAATAGCGTCGCTAGGAAAAACGATGAATAGTGCCACCGAGTAGAGAGATGAACAATGCCACTAGTTAGAGCGATGAATGGTGCCGCTGAGCAGAGTGACGAACAGTGCCTTGAAAACAAAGAAAACCATCAAAGGAGGTTGGGGCTTGGTCCGGCCTAAAACCCTCCAACGCCCAAATTAGATCTCAATGGTTTTTGAAAAAGACAAAATGAGAGAATGTCTAGGGTTTCATATGACAGGGAACCTACCTCGTTTTGCGTGAATAGTGTCCCTTTTATAAGAAAAAATTAGGTCTCAGGTCAGGTTGTGTCGCCTTGACCTGACCATAGTTAATTTAGGGTTTTAGGCCCGATTACGAATAGCTGTTCAACCATGGTCCAATTGCTCAGAGTCCGTACTGACAACATGTGGGTTTTCTTTGTCGGATCCTTCTAATGAATATCCAAAAGGCACGTGTCGGACTCACGACCAAAATAAAAGGACGAGAAGAGTCTTCACCGAATGTTGAACCCGAGAACCAAGTTTAATGATGCCATTTGAAGTGATTTTACTGTTGCCCGAAGAGTTTAGGCACCGAGAATCCATAAGAGGACAATGGTCCATCCCAATTGCATATATTTTCGATGCTTGGATTTTTCCTTTTATCGAAGCTTGCCACGTGTTGAGTCTTAATTGGTCGTCCAAAATGAGCATGTACAGATAGTATCCTAATAGGATTTATAAAATATAGTAGACATCCTATTTGGCCTAGGAGATTTTTAAGATGGCATACAGAACACAACCTGTTTTATTTTTTTCGTTGATGGAATATGGAGAAGATTAGAATTATCTTCTTTAGTTATACATGAGAGAAAAGGTGTTCAAGATCTGTAGGACAATTATATTGAGTTTAGTAAAAAATATTAGCAAAATAGCGAGTAAACAAGTCAGCAATTTGACGTGCCTTGTACCCATGAACTATCCTCTTTCTTCAAAAAATCAATGTCATTTCTCCTTTTCCTAATAACAGTAGAGAGATGGAAAAAACGAGTATTAGCATCACCTTCCTACAACCATTGAACTTGGGATTTTTGCCACCCTAAAATTTCCTATCTTTTCATCTGTTTGTTCAAATCGATCTAGAATGAGTGTTGTAATTTAAGAATTTCTTCTGTAGGGTCCTCTTGCTGTAACTCATTCAATTAGACCTCGCAATCTTTTAGCTTCTCTGAACACAATTACTAAAGTGGGACCTATTCCATAATCAGCAATTCTCTTTTAGTATTCTTAATCTTATTGTAGAACTTAAGCAGGTTGTTCCCAGGCCTTTCGAACTACTTCAATGTTAGACCTATCTCTAACCCACATAGCTTCAAATTTAAAAGGGCATGGAAGACACTCAGCAACAGTATTCATTAGAAGTGGGCTATGGTCAGAACATGTAGTAAGGAGGTGAAGAATAGTAGCTTTTTTCTTGCTTTGATACCAATTATAGGACTGAGTGCTAACCATTTCACCTAAAACCAATTGGTGTTAGAGAAGGTGCCCCTCAAATCTTTAAAAGGCAGCGCAGCAGTAAAGCACCACAATTAAAGTGATCGCAACCGATATGATGCTAACTCTCACCTTACATCCCCACAGGCCTAGGCCAATAGGCCAGCCCTGCCCTTTTGTTAGACCAAGAAAAACCCAAATTGATCATCCCACATTCCCCAATGAAGCCACCAAAACCTCCTTTAGAGCTCGAAGCAAACGGATGTCCCTCTCTTTTCTCCTAGTTGATTAGTCACATTATTAGAATCGCCAATACATAGCTAAGGGCCAACATAGGACTCTACTAGTTTGTACAAGGGAATCCCATAGATGAAACTACAAATGTTTGTAAGGTAAAGCATAGACACAGGTCAACAACTAAGGATAACTAGTCGGATCAGAAAAAACAAGAGTAGAGATATGATTCTAATTGGCTAAAGTGATTTCAATATCAACCCCCATCTTCCAACAAAGGCATAGGCCACCTGCTTTGGACATAGTAGGGGACAATCTCCGAATGAGAAAAACCAAGTGCTTGAGTAAGAGCACGCATCTTGTCCACTCCAATCTTGGTTTCAGATAAAAACAGCCCATCAGGATTACATTTGCACACCAAAGCCCTGAAATGACGAACTATCGAGACTTGGGTAAGCCCACGACAGTTCCAAGAGATAATGATCATAATGTAGAAAGAAGTTTCTCCTATGCCAAGTGGAGGATCAATAAAAAGGAAGGTGCTGCTACTAAGCATAGAGCCTCAAAAAAATAACATTTAATTAGATCTTTAGACAAACATGTGGTGGGGATGTAAAAATAACACTGGTAAAAGAGGACAAAGAAAAGGTAGGCTAACAATAAAGAAAATAAAGGTCACTTCCATTTAGACCTTTTATCAAATAGATGGGGGTAGCTTGCTTAAAAAAAATGGGAAAAAGAGGTCAAAGAAAAAAGTTAGCAGAGGAGAAAGGTGAGATGAAAGGAAAGGTTTTGACAAGGAGGGAACTAGGAGTAGAACAAATAGGTAGGTAATTAGGATATAAAGGAAAGGGAGTAAAGATTTATGGCAAAGTGTAATTTAACCAAAGCATCAATTAATATATAAATAGCGACAACGATGACAACAACAATGGTATTAGCAATCGGACAAAGGATATGTGGGAGATTAGGAAGAAAATGAGGTTATGGGAACAGTAGCAGTAGGCTAGGGAAATAGTACAATGCGGAACATAATGAGTAACAAAAATCATAAATCAATTCCTCATAACCCATGAATCTAATTGTGGTTCATACAAAAACAAAAACATAACTAGAAGAAGCAGATTTATACTTACAATTTGTCCTTAAAACGTATTAATGAACAAAAAACTAGCAGCACAAGTGTCCTGCCTCCACGATATCCACATCAAGCAAAAGCTTCTAGTTGCCTTCTAGTTCTCTTTAGGGTTTGCTAGTGAAGAAGAAGAAGAAAAGAAAGAGAGAAAGAGCCTCCTTAATAGGTTCGGCCAAAGAGAAGAGAGAGTGTGTGTGTTATTTGCCTTGCACATGCTAGTGTGCTTATATAGGCATAAGGGTAGGGCAGGCCATAGTGGGGAATCCTACCTTGTGTGGGATTTGCAACTTCTAATAATTGCACTCTAACCCCTCCATCTTACATCCAATGCAAGTGTGGCCCAAAAGAACCTTTCTCAATGCACTCTTACCCTTTCTCTCACAACTTAAAGTCCCATTTTGCTTATTGGTGTGTGACCCATTGGGTTCACAACATCTAGTAGTAGGTAGTGGCATATAGAGTGCCCAATGGAACACTTTCCATTAAGGGTCTAATTGGAATGCCTTCCAATTCCTTAATTGATTATAACCAACCTATATCAATTTGGGCTTCTATTAACCATGAGTAACATCTAGCAATGGCTCATGATGTGATCCTAAATGAGGTGAATATAAATCATACAAAGAACTCTTCAGTTACAGTTAAGGTTACAATTACATCATTCCATCTTCACAATGTCTTTGATTAAATTAATAGGACATGGAAGTCTGTCAAGTCCTTAATTTACTACTTTTATGAACCTACCTAAAATATTAACTCATTAGATGTACTATGAAAACCCTTTTCATAGTCATCCTACTATGACTATAGATTTACATGAGTTATATTAATGAGTATTCTTGTGAAGCATTCTCTCCCTTTTCCTGAGGGTGATAGATCTCTTATTGATCACTCATATGCCTTTACACATGAAATAGTAGAACCAATGAACACCCTTGTACACCCTAGTGGAATATATAGTCAGTGCTATTAAACCTCCAAAGCTTCATGCATAAGACAACCATGGTGTCCTAGGTCTAAATATTACTTGTACCATTGCAACTATGAGAAACTGATTGACAAGCAGGTAAAAACTCCATTCAGTTTATCTCAAATTAAGATGGTCACATTCAGTGTACCTGTTCATATAACAAGCACCCACATGTTTGGTCTTAGTGTTTCCACACAAATAACTTAAGACTAGCTATCCTCCTATAGAGCTAATTTAACATGTGCTAGTCCTATGGTTCATTATTATCCATCACAATGAACCTTCAATTAGAAATAATTTAGGAGTTCAGTACAAAGATATATATATAGTTTCTTAATCATAACACTTTGTGATTTCATATTTTCAACTCTAACTCCATGGACATATCATGTAAATATAAAGAATAGCATAAACACGGCAGAATAAAGCTTTTATTAATTAATAATAAATGTAACATATAATAAATGAAATCATTAGATTGTTTTTTATCCCTAAAGTATCATCTCTATGATTGGTTATGGGGCATACTACTAACACTATCATCTACAAAATTAGATTAATAGCCCTTTGAAGTTTAAAAATCATTTACTTTTCACCCCTCTCTCATTATTCTACTTTCTAGAAGTTTATCTTTTTCAATCTCTGTCAAAGAATCGGTTTTAAATTAAAGAGAAGAATCCAACATAAGTTTTCTCATAATCATCACTAGAGAAATCATAACCATGACAAGTTGATCCCATTGGACTAATACAACAGACAGCCCTTACCACCTTCATTGGAGGAATCATAATCAAGTCCCCTAAGCAAAATACCACAATTGGAAAACTCATAAACTGCAAATTTTTTGTACTCCAAAAACAAGAAGTCATCGAATTTTCAAAGCCTCATCCACTATTCATCCCTTGGCTTATTTTATTTTTCTTCTTGTGGTGGTTATATTTGGCATGTTCTATTAAAGGAAAGTACCAAAATAAAAGAGAGGGAAAAAAATTTAGAGAGAGAAAGGGTAGCAGAAGAGTTTAAAGGAGTATTCTTCTCTCTTTTTCGCCCTCGCTAAGAATAATTGCTTTGAATTTCAACAAGAGTTTATATTAGTTATAATGAGGGCTTGGGCAACCAAGAACTAGAGAAGCATAATATGAAGATAAGCCCCCAAAACCATACAAAAGCAAGCTCCATTTCTAACTAGCAAAACCCCACCTAGAACTAACTGAAAACTACCAGCAAAGTCCTCCCGAATTCTAAAAGTAACTAGTTGATTCAAATTTAGGTTTAGGGTTGTGGATTCCTTATTGGTTGTGAAGATGTTGTTTTTCATGGTGATGAAAGCAACCGCGCCTTTGGTTCCAATTCAATGTCTGCTTCTGCCAAGCACTGGTATTTCTTTAAGGTTGATACTCAGTCATTTTGCTGAAAGGTTATATATGGTTGGTGATAAAATTGAGGAAAAGATAAGGAAAAAGAACTTGATAACATGGGGTAATCTCGTACTTTTGCAATATCATAGAAAACAAAGTGGGGTACTAACGTCATTTTGCATCTTAAGGCATAAAAATCTAAAGGGCATTATTGTCATTTCAATCATTCCATTAATGGCATCGGTCCAAAATCCATTTTCAATAGTTTGGGGACAATTTGTCTAATTTTGTAGATGATGGGTGAAAAGTGATTCCGACCTAACGTTCCAAGGACAATCTATAATTTTCCTTATTTTCTTTCATTTTTAAAAATAAGTAAATGAATAAACACGAAAAATAAATATGCTTCTTGGATGAGGTAGAAAAGTTCATTCTAGAAAATACAACCGAAAAAATGGGAAAAAGAAAAGAGAATGCCATGCACCAAATACCCCAATGCTCTCGCATTGGAGTGGATTTTATTTTTCACTGTGGGTTTAGACCACTAGAAACCTTATTGTCTAGAGAGTTTAGTTGGGTTGGGATGCATAAAAATTTGGCAAAGAAAAATGGGAGGAATACAAATTGATCCAGCTACAGTAAATAATTACATATTAACACAAGTGATTACTAACTTCATAATATATATTTACTAACTTGACTACTAAATGGTATTGATATATAATTATTTACCCGTAGTTGGATCAATCTGTAACTACCCAAAAAATTGCTATATGGAAAGCCCTTGCTAGAGATTAGATTGGGCCCTACTAAAGAAGATGATGATTCACTAAAGGACAATACTTGACTCCACCCCAAGGTGGAGGAGCTCCTCCATCCAATGACTTGGCGCATTGTTAAATCAACATGTGTACAAAACATATGCTTCTCACGTGACATTTAATAGTCGTATACTCTTATTATGATTCGTGAAAGTGGGAAAAACCTTGGACAAACTTGAACCGATTCTTTTTAAGCCCTAACACAGCTCGTCTCCTATTCCCCTCCACCTCCGACGAGCCCCTCTCTTTCCGGTCGGACCCAACGCCGGCAAACAACAATCGACAGCCACCATTTGAGTTTGTCTTTCTTGTTTTGGTCTCTCTCGTTTGAGTTCGGCTCTCTCATCTCTTTGGTTCCTTGGAAATTTTTTGTCACAAGGACTTTAAATTTCTGTTGCCTCATTCAGATCTAACCAGGGTTTCCATCTTTGAAGTACATTTTCATTCTCACTTCTTATGTATCAACCAAAAAAAAAAAAGAAAAAAAAATCATTAAATTTTTCCAAGAATTAGTGCTCCTCCATATATAAGTAATAATAATAGAGGCTATGGTTTTGATGGATAATCGATTTGACTTGGTGATAATAAAGGCTATGGTTTTGATGGATCACCCGACTGACTTGACTGTGTTGTCTTTGGGTTTTCATTCCCCAATGTAATGGAAGTTGAAAATTGCTCATAAAGTGTTCGAATAAATTACTAAAAACTTCTCTAAATAAATTTTCCCAAATCCTTGAACCTTCAGTGTTTCTTAAATCCTTAAATCCTTAAAGAAAATTTCTTAAATTTTCTGAAAACCAAAACTAACGAACTTCAAAATCACCAAATTAATCTAAGTATGCTTTTGAAAAGAATGTCACATTAAATACAGGTAACTTGTCATTTGTTTGCTTGGGTTTCTATTTTCTAGTGTAATGGGAGTTGAAGATTCACATTCGTACGAGCTTCTTAGATAATCTAAGTATGCACATAACCTGTTTGAAGAAATAACTGATATAGAGTACATGAGGAACAAGAATGCATTAACGCCAGTCGGTCTCTATGGCTGAGTCATATACACAGTAGTCATACTATTCATGAGCCGAAGCAGAGATGTCAGCGTTTCTTCAGACTTCAATAACTGTTGCTGGTGTGGGGTCAAGTCTACAACCTTCGATAATGGTTGCTGGCATCGGGTCATTAACCGGGGAGAGTTGTGGTTTGCTGGAAATGGGATGCAATCCAGAGTAGGTTGGGGCAAGAGAGAACGGTTCTCCACTATGTCGGTTCTTTCTCTTTCACTAATCCAAACAAAGCTTTAAAAAAATCACGTGAATATCATGTGTTATCGGATACATGTTGATTAAAGAGACATGCCACATCACTGGGTGGGAGGAGTTCCTCCACCTTGGGGTGGAGGCAAGTATTGTTCTTCACTAAATGGGACGATACTAAAATGACCCTTCCAAACATCCTACCCAAGTTTCTAACCACAAAGTGCTTGTGTAAATATAGTGTTGCAATACAAATTAGTAATCATTCTTTGTTAAATCAGTAGTCATCTACTATGAAGTTAGTAGTCATTTGGATTGATATATAATTATTCATTCACCCGTAGCCGGACCAATTTGTAAGTCCCCCTTTAATTAAATAGATCCTTCTACAACTTTATATCCTGAAGGAAAAAAAAAAAAAAAAAAAAAAAAAAAAACAGGAAAATTATTTATCTTATATCTTTTCCGTATAGGATTGGGCATTAAACAAAAAAAACATCAAGGCAAATACAGAACTGAAAAATAATAGATCAAAAACCAAGTGCTTTACAACACAAATATCCCATAAGCAATTCAAGGATGATCACAAGAAATGATTGCCAGGAAATTCCGAATACATAGAAGATTGCACCTGGTTGCAAACAAGATAGAAGGGTACATAATATGACAAAAGTAAAAGGAAAGAAACAAAAACAACGAGCAACTGTAGGGCATGACCGAAGAAAAAATTTACAGGAACCTCAGACAAGAAATGACGCAAATAGAGAGGGTTACAAAAAGGTAAACAAAAAACAAGGCACAAGGGTATTCAAGTTCGGTAAATGGATGCTTTGGATATTTCACTGCCACATGTGAAAAACAGAGCAAAGATGCATCCATTGAACCTTAAAAAAGAGTTTGCATGGAAAGCAAGTGGTCATTATTTGTGGTGTCTGGGGGAGGGACCAATAAGTCTGCACTGTTCTGGAAGCAAAGAAGAGATGACTTGCCCATTAACTGGAAGAAGTTCACCATCAACGCCACAACTGTTGTTCGTGTGCTTTCCAGGCTTAATCTTCACCGACTTTACCTGCATCGTAATGGAAGCTCAACTTAGATGGAATCATTACGACTCAAATGATAAATATATACTATTATGTGTGCATGCATGTGTGTGCACACGCGCATGCATATGACTTTTTGGCTGGATGGAGAGCTCATTGTTTCACCCTTAAATTCACATTAATAGGCAATTTGGTTGCTTTGAGTCTGCTTCAACTGGCATAAAATAATAGAACATAATTGCAACATTGTTGGTCCTCTCAAGGTACTCAACCTGTAGTTTACTGCATGTTGATGTACTCAATTTGCTGTTCTAAAATTTTAAACATCAGGGCAAACTCATCACAGTTAATCCCCACCCCCATCTCCACCCCCAACAAACTCTCTTTCTTTTGTTGGGGGATGAGGTAAGAGGACGGTCGTACCTTGACATATTCAACATATGGCAGTGAAAGATGTCGCCCCAACTGCAGAAGCAAAAAAAATCTCAACAATCTCAATCGCCCACTCCCATGAACTAATAGCAAATCCAAGGTGTTGTCATCATGCTCAGCTTTTGGTGCCACCGCCAGAGATCTCAAACTTTGAACAGTTTTGCACGCATGGTTGCAGACCAGAACGCCAAGAAACAGGCCCTTCTGAGCCACCCATTTATCTTCGTACCTAGGTGTGACTTCCTTTTTTGTTCCTGATTCTACATCATCTGATGGCCCTGGCAATTTAATAGGATTTTCCACATCCCAGTGAGGCTCAATGTCCCACTTTGGTTCAGCATCCCAAATTGGACCTGGATCAGACATTGTTGATGAGATATCCTCTTTATCATTTGTCGCCGCATTTCCCCAAGAACATCTGGAGGAATCATGTGTGGCAGTCAACCCAGTCCATCCTTTGTCTGTCCTTGACTTTGACCTGGTCCTTGGCCAGTTTGGAGTAGCCGACAAAGGTAGCTGAGGATGAATAACTTCTGATTCTGCCATTACATTGCTCCTCCCAGATGATAAGCGTTTTGATTTTGGATCTATGCCACGCACATACTCAGATGGCTCAGTGCTAGCATGGGTACTACTACAGGTTGTATCCAAGTCCCCTCCAGACATTCGACTAGGAGTCATTATCGAGTCGATACTAGATAGACTGGAGGCTCTGGGAATGCCATCTGTGTTTGATCTCCTCATAATGTCTGTGTACAGATCAGAAATGTCAACTACTTCCCGGTCATCTGAGACTTTTCCTTCTCGATCTGATGCCACTTTTGATGCTGGAAGATATTCCAGATCAAAGCTATATTTTGGCAAGCACAAGAACTTGAGGAATCCAGCAACAAAATAGCGCAGAGGACCAAACCGCTTCTGATATTTCTCAGAAAGTTCCAACACTGCAACAAATAGGAAATACATGCACTCATGAATATTAGTTGTTCCAAAACTAAAAAAGATAGTTATAAGGGAAAATTACGAATGGCTACCTTACTCTTAAGGTGCTGTACTTGAGACTGCTCCAAAGTTCGGTAATTACAAACGGTTCTCTCGTTTATGACTGAGATAATGTATCAATAATGAAGACAATGTTGCCCTTGATAGAAGAATCGAGTAAATCTGAATGTGAAGTAAACTGAAGAAAAGTTGTTCTTCAATTGGAACCATGGAAAGAATCTGGCACTAATTAAATTGCCTCACCTACAATTATGTTACCTTTTGCATTTTTAAGCTTTTGTTCTAATGTGAAAGAGCATTTTGCAGAGGCCCTTGTCCATGAAAAAGCAGAAAATACAAAAGGTTTATTGCAGCCTCCATTGGCAATCGTCTAATCCTCCCCACCATCAAGTACCACCAACACCCAAAAACTTGGCCATCATCACTGAATTCATATTTGCTAACAAGCATCAACATCTACGTCGACAATCACACCTACCACAACCATCATCGCCATCACCTCTAGTCACTTTCACCACCAATATGATTGGCCAATGTTATAGGTCACCACAGAAACTAATACCGCCCTCCACGCTTACAAGCGACTCCATTTATTACCAACTCACTACCTGCATCACCCCCACCAGTCACCGGCATCACCTAACCACCACACCCCCCACCCCCCCCCCCCCCCCCCCCCCAAAAAAAAAAAAAAAAAAAAGAGGGGGGGTGGGGGTGGGGGTGGTGAATCCCAAATCACCATGCCCAATCACCTCACACCAGCCCTCTCTATACCCTCATTCAGTCCTTCCTAACCAAATGAGGTTCCTTATCCTGCTCCTTCATTACCCAATACCTAATCATCTCCCTCCATACCCTCCTCCACGCTTACAAGCCACTCCATTTATTACCAACTCACTACCTGCATCAACCCCACCAATCACCGCCATCACCTAACCCCGCCACCACCCAAAAAAAAAAAAAAAAAGAAACAAAAGAGGGGGGGGGGGGGGGGGGTGGGGGGGATAATCCCACATCGTTTAAGCTTTCTCCCCATCACTCATTCATGCCTAATTACCTCACACAATCCCTCTCGGTACCCTCATTCAGTCATTCCTAACCAAACGAGGTTCCTTATCCTGCTCCTTCATCACCCAATACCTAATCATCTCCCCTCCATGCCCTCCTTGAACAGTTTACTACTTCAAATCTATACATTGGAATAGAGAGCAATGTTTCACCATAAAAAGGAAAATTTTAGCTCACTGGGCAATTTTGCAGCCACACACGAGAGAGAGAGAGAGATGTAACACGGTAGAGTTTTTCGTTCTTTTTTTTTTTTTTTTTTTCCTTCCTTTCTAGCAAAGCATTACTTGATTCTTTTTGGCAATTTTTGTCCATTCGCCCATAATCATTGCAGCTGTCATAAATGAGGCAGTTGTCTGTAATTACCAAACTCTGGAGCGGTTTCACGGGAAGTAACTTAAAATGAAGTAGCATTAGTAATTCTCCCTACTTCTAACTACATAGACTATTAACATATGTATTTATTATGAATCTTCTTGGAAAAAACCAATTATTAGATGATAAAATAAGTAGGCCAAATAATAAACAGTATTAGTATAGTGTATCAGCTCCAGAATACCATTCAAATAAACACTAGTGCAATAAAAGAAGATTAAGATATATCATACACAGGGAATAAAATATCAATATAGACCATCATATCATATCAACAAAACAATATTAACAATGACAATGACCAACAAAACATTAAATTTTCAATGAAACTTTGGGAAGAATTAATAGAGTGCACAATTTGAGATTTAAAATTTCATTCTAAAATGCATACATGACAAGCATGTGATATGTACGGTGCAAAAAGTAACAGTTTGAAAAAAAATTTAGCAGTTCGGAGAAGATTTTGAAACTTGTGAGGAAAATTGTAGGGTTGAAGTTTCTGAGAGGGCAGCAAGTGATGTAGATCAAGTATTTTCAATGAAACAACACACATATGGATAGAGGAAATAATGCACAACTTAGATTTTAAAACTGCAACTAAGGAGCCAATATGATATTAGAAGAAACCAACCCAAAAGCCTAAGCTACTAGGTAGAGGGCCTAAATAGGTATATGAAGCCAAATCAAACAAAATATTTGTGAGATGTGGCATGTGGGACTTCCCATAATTCCACCTCACATGTAGGCCCAACAAGATGAGAACGGGTCTATCACATGGAAAGCAAAGACACGTGAGCAGACCCAAGAACGACCTGCTTTAATACCATGTTAAAGGAAGCCAACTCAAAAGCCTAAGCTATTAGGTAAGGGAAAACAGGTACATGAAGCAAAATCAAACCCAATATTTCGGTGCTGTGGGACTTCCTAATACATGAAAAGTATGTGAGATGTAGGGTACAAAAAGTAACACACTGAAAGTTGAGTGAAACTTTTAGCAGATTTGAGAAGATTTGAAACTTGTAGGAAACGTGTTGGGTAGTGCAGCTGGCAGTGCAGAACTGAGAGCATTTTGAAACTTGGAGGAAACTTGTGGAGTTATGGTATTTGAGAAGATCCAAGATCAAGGCTTGATGGCCAGCAGCTGGTGTAAATCTGGATAACTGAGAGAGACCTCTTAAGGACACAAGAGCCAATTGAAAGACCAAAGCTATGCAGCACATATGGGCCCTTTTTTTTCTTTTTTCCGTTTTAGTTTTTATTTTTTTAATATTAAACAAAAAAAGGTCCATAAGCCCTTTTTAATATAGAAAAGTCGAGATATCAACTATCTTAAGGAGATTATAGACAGTGATCAAACAATGTTTACCAGCGTACCAGGTGCATTTACATTTCAATCAAATTCTAAAATAGTATAGTTTGACCAGAAATGCTGCACTCATTTACTAAGGAATGTGATCATTGAAATTATAACAAAGTATGGCAAACATATTTGGGAGAAATATGGAATGCATTCGGAAGGAAGATGCATTTATAAGGTGATGTGTTAGGATATCTAGATGTGCAAGTCATAAGCACCAAAGCTTAACCTTATGCTATATACTTACTTTTAACAAACAAAAAATGTAATAATAAACTGTTGGAAAAAAAAAATAATAAATCAACTATCCAATAAACATATATGGAAGCAATTATGTCAGAAAAAGAAATTATGCCCAACCCTAGATGAATACCATACACTTGATTTCAACATACAATGACAAAAGTATCATGCAACCAAACAATATTGTGAAATCAAACACTCACCACTTCAACTCTAAGCTAAATAATTACACTAAGCATAGTTGAGTGGAGGCTTTTATCTAAGATTTCAAACACTCACCACTTCAACTAAGCTAAATAATTACATAAAGCATAGTTGAGTGGAAGCTTTTGTCTAAGATTTGGAATTTTAATTATATTCTTCTCCCACCTTTTCTTTGCAACCAAATAGTGCATAATATGAAATAGACCTTAAAATGATTTTAAATCTCATATTTACACAAGAAATCCAACATCAGAATAGAATGCACGGTGCATGTCTTATATATAAAATATATATAATCCCCATGCATGAAGGTTATACTTCATAGATATCACAAACTTTATTGCACGAGTCATACAGCTTTTTTTCTTAGAACTTCACAACAAAGGAAGCATTTACAAGCAACATTCACGCAACCTTTAAATCATTGGACTCAATTCTTAAATAGAGGCATCCAAAAAAAAAAAAAAAAAAAAAACAAAAACATAAAAGCAAGACAATGGAAGAATTTTCTTATCACCACCTTGTTCGCTATTTGGAATTTTGAAATATAAAGCACATGAATTTCTAATTGACCACAAGTCCCCCCCCCCCCCCCCCCCCTTCCTCCCCCCAAAAAAAAAAAAAAAAAAAAAAACAAAATAATTTCACAAGTCTTACAGCTTTTTTATGAGAACTTCACAACAAATGAAGCATTAACAAGCAAGACTCACACACACAACCTTTAAATTATTGGACTCAATTCTTAAATACAGGTATTCAAAAAAATATAAAAATAAAAAATGAAAACAAGACAATGGAAGAATTTTCGTATCAAAAGCATTAAATAAGCCTTCAACCACCTTTTTCGATTTTTGGAATTATGAAATATAAAGCACATGAATTTCTAATTGACCACAAGTCCACAAAAATAACAAAAACCAAAAAAAAAAACAAAAACAAAAACAAAAACGAAAACAAAAAATTAAATAAATTTAAGTGGGACCGTGGCGGTGGGTTGCTGCGCTAGTCTCCCAGGGGTTTAGGTTCAACGGGTGCAAAGGGCCTGTTCTGGGATGGTTCCACCATTATCAAAAAATAAATAAATGTATAAATAAGATTTTAAAAAAAAAAAAACAAACAAACAAACAAACGAAACAAAACAAAAATAAATAAATAAATAAATAAATAAATAAAAAATCCAGAAGCAAAAAACTCTCAAGCATCATGAGTTACCATCACTAACAAATCCGTAGTATGAAACAGTCATCCCGAAGTGAATGCGACCTGTCTGAATCCACTCCACAGAAAAAACATCTGTAGCTGTAAGACCCCCCTGAAATCAAGGAAAAAAAAGGTCAGTGGTAATAGAAACCCACTATGAAGTACATGCATGTCCCCTTAAGTATATAAAAGCATTATAAGTTAATATTTTATCCAAAAGACTTATTATTCCAGAATTAAAAGGACAGCAAATAAAATTTCAAATTCGTAAGTACAAAAGGTGAATGGTGAAATATCAATGCTAATGAAACTGAATCGATATCCATATTTAAGTCAATAATTCATCTAGAACCCTAAACATCACGTTCCTTCTCACAAACCCTGAAGAAAAAGTTCTACCCCAGCTATATTAGTCGCAGGCATCCTTATTTTCTACCTATGGTTTTATTCTTCATCATCACCCTCTCTCTCTCTCTCTCTCTCTCTCTCTCTCTCTCTCTTGCTCTCTTGCTCTCTCCGATGAGTCAAATGTAAGATTTTTAAGTCCATAAGCGAGCCTTGAACAAACCCACATCTAAAGGTTGGCAACAGGTGAGGACAGGCAACCCATTTCTGGATTTCTAAAGTCTAGGCCTAGTGGGCAAGCCAGGCTAATTCTTGGGCTTACTGGAATTCCTCAAGCTGGGCTTCAAGCTCAAAATCAGGAATAAATTTGAGCTTTAATTCGGGCCTCGGGCTCAAGTAGAACCTCAATTTGGGCGTCAATTCACACAGATTTAGTTACAATTTGAATAATTGATAATCAACTAAATTAATATAACTCATAATTTGGAAATATGTTCATATTTACATTTCTAATACAAAAAATACATATATATATATATATATATATATATATAAATCATAATTTAGATTTTAGAAGTTCATAACTTTTTCAAATAAATAAAAGGACTTTGCTATTTTTCCCACATTCTCCCACCCATCCATATGTGGCAGTTTCTTATTATATCATGCTGGGCCCACATGATTGCTTTCACCTACACACTTTGATACATAAGGTGCGTGGTAAAGATGGTTGGCAAACGATGGGTGAAGTAGCATTTTCCTAAATAAAATCATACTGCCTTCATCCCACAAAGATAGGCCATCTTTAAGAAAGCATGCAAATTAAGAAGAACCGTCGACTTGTAACCCATTCAACTTTCTCTTTCCAAAAGTACCCTTCTCCTATTATTGTAGACTTAAGATTTGGTCTGTGTTGAAACTAATTCTTGATATAACAAAGGGTAGTATCGAAAAGTAGAAAGCAAAAAAAATATGATTTGACTTTTGAAAGTGTACAAACATTTTGGGACAACCCAGAAAAGGAAAAATGGCCTATCTTTGTGGGGCGGAGGGAGTACTATATAACTTAAATTACAAATATAACTGATATTTAATTTTCAATTCAAGCTTCTGTCTGGCGAGGCTAAGCATCTGGGCCTAGGGTCGAGCTCAACCATATTTATATATATTTTTAAACAATTCAAGCTTTTTGGGGCTTCAATTGTGCTGCACTTTCGGGCTACGCCTAACCCCCCCCCCCCCCAAAAAAAATAATAATAATAATAAATTTTTAAAAAAATACACTTGAGCCCAGCCCAGCCTATATTATTAGGGCTTAGTCTGAGCTGTGGGCTGTGGGCCTTTTGCTAACCTTTGCTCAAATCCTCTGAACCACAATCAAGGGTACAAAACAAGCACGGACAGGGTGATATGACAATTTCTAAGAATGTAGGATACAATACAGTGGGGACATGACATCAATCAAATATATTTTTATAAAGTTCGGTTCTACCAGGTGATGTCGCTTGGTCATTTCCCCACGCAAAACCAATCCTAGCAGTTGGTTTGAAATGAACGGCTCAGATTAAAAGAAGCTTTATAAATCAAAATACGCAACCAAGTGCATCCATCAGTGTTTCTTGAGCAGCATGTTTGTCCCTTCCCAAGACACAAACGTCACCACTCTCTCTCTCTCTATCTCTGTCTCTCACCATTGACGCCCAAAAAAACCTCACCTCACCTTCGACACCGATTTTTACATTCCCTATCATCAATAAGAAAGAAATGCGAAAGAAATAGACAGTCATCTTCTCAAGCGAGGTATAACGTTGGCAGCTCATTTTAATTGAATCATCCGACCCATTTTTACATTCCTTATCATCAATCATTCTTTTCTTTTCTTTTCTTTTTTTTTTTCTAATTGAAGATGCATCTCCCCAAATTTTTTTTTCCTTTTCTTTTTGGTTGTTTTGGGTCAATGATAATCAGCAATCATGGAAGCAATGTGGAGACGGCTGGAGGCTGAGGAAGCAACAAACCTAGCATATGGGTGATCGATCTTGTGATGACCTAGAATATTGAAACATGTATGCAATCAAAAATGGGAGAATTATAAATGAATTTGGATGAAATCAACTGTTATAGTGCAATTTTGGCTAGGCTAATCGATCGGGGTGCCTAGGCCGATCGATCTGTGGTAGCCAGAAAACCATTTGGGTTCTACCACCCCCCCGATTGATTGGGCTCTCCAAAGCCGATCGATAGGGCTATGGGGCTGAGATTTTTTTTAAAGGAGCGCGAAGTGACATTTTTTCCCTCCTTTCCTTTTCTCTTTAAAACCTGATTCTAATGGGTTTTTTGCCCATTTTCCAGCCGAGAGAAGAGGGAGAGAGAAGGAGAAGCATGGGGGAGAGAGAGAGAGAGGTCGCTGGTGTGAGACAAAGCCGTCGGAGCTCGAATCTGATCCCACGACGCTTGGATCTTGTGATTTCCACCCCGATTTACACGTGTATACCTCCGGGTTTGTGATTCTAGCTACCGTTTGAGAGGTAGGTGCATTTTTCATTGTTGTATATCATTGTACACATGGGTTGGGAGAAAATCATGTGGGTTTGCATGTTTACAAATCATATTTTGTATTTCTCATGGCTTAGGTTTAATTTCATGAAATTTATGGAAAGGGTAACCTTAGGGTTTGTTGTTTACACCCTATATTGTTGAATACATGTTATATTTAAACCCCTTTGATTTTTTTGGGTATAATAGGTTAGTTTTGAAACCCATTGGGCTAAATACAAGTGTTTTGGAAACCATTTTCTTATCATTATCTATGAAATGATTATGGGAGAATATTTATATGAAAAATGTATATGATATTGTGATGATAGGGCTATTGGAGACAAGATTACTGCAATCCCAAAGGAAAGGAACGTCGTGCCGTGTCTTCTTATCCTTTAGTCCTAGTGCTTAGACCCAAATAGAGGTTGCTGCGGTCTCATTTAGGGATGTCTTACCGTGTTTCCTGTTGAGGTTATAGCGGTCCAAGTAGGGATGTCTTACTGTGTTTCCTTTCATTCCACGCGCAAACGTCCCACATGACCTAGGAGGATTTATCAGTTTGAAATACTGATGTTATAAAATACCAAATATGGTGGATGATAAATTAGTTGATTATATGTTCTCCCTTTTATTTAAATCATGATATGTGATTTAATTATATCAATTTTTAAATGCTCAAAATTGTTTTAAAACCTTAGTTTACATCTTTGAAAAATGTAATCTACTTAGGTTCTACTCACACCTTATTTCAAAACATTTTCGCAGATTTTGAGCAAGCTAATGATGACTCTTATGAGGATGCATCGCATCTGGGTTAGCAAGGACATTGCATGACGGATGTGATAATTTATATTTTATGGTCTGTATTATAATTAATAGTCCAGATGTATTTTATATTGTGTATCGACGGTAGAACCTTGTGGAACTAATGCCAGCTTAATTTAAGGGTTGTATGTGGATGGTTTTATGGTTTTTGATTTTAAATTACACAAGGTTAAAAGGTCGATAACTCGGTATGTCCTATTTTCAGACAGGACCATACCGGATTTTCTTAAAATTATTTATTTAAATTGTGATTTTATTTATAAACCATTCTTGGCTTATTTATAAATTACTTTATATTTTGGACACGTCATGGCCTATTTTATGGTCGTGACGGATCTAGTGTCCTTCCTCTATTGTCTCTCACAACAAACCCACCCAAAACACTAAATAAGTAAAAATAAAAAATAAACAGAGAGAGCTCTTCAACTTTACATGGGTGGTGGTGGTGGTGGTGGTCATCTTCTTCTTCTTCTTCTTCTTCTTCTTCTTCTTCTTCTTCTTCTTCTTTTTCTTTTCTTTCATTTTTTTTTTTTTTTTTTTTGGAGAGGGGAGTGGGGGTTTTGTGTGTGTGTGTGTATGTTGGGGGGGGGGGGGGGGGGGGGAGGGGTGTGTGCCCAAATCTGTAAATAAAAAAAAAAAAAAAAAAAGGGGGGGAGGGAATCTACTGTGAGCTTTAACTTTACATGGTGGTCGTCTTCTTCTTCTTCAAATTTTTTTTTTTTTTTTTTTTTTTTTTTTTTTGGGGGTTCCTTAATAGGGTGTATGCCCACATTTGTTTAAAAAAAGGGGAGGGGGTTTTGCTTCCTCGGCCACCAACCATCTCCACCTAATTTCCATGATCGCCGATGGTGAAAAAGAATGGTGGGAGAGAGAGAGAGAGAGAGAGGTGACATTTGTGGCTCTTCCCAATGAAGATGGATGCACAATTGGGTCAGATATTTTGACTTACAAAGCTTCTTTAAGCTTCTTTTAATGTGAACTGTCCATTCCAAACCAACGGTCAGGAATTGGTTTCACGCGGGGAAATGCCCAGGCTATATCGCTTGGTAGAACCAAACTGTATTTTTGTATACATACAACTATATTATGTTATGTAGTATCACATACATCATTTAGAACGTATTCCTTTTGTTTCGTTTTTGGGAACCCTAACTTTTACTATTTATTTTTTGGCTGTCATTTTTGAAACCCTAGTTAAGTTGTTTACAGAGAAGATAGGACGAGGAAGGAAAAGAAAGAAGAGAAGGAGAGGGAGGAGGTGAAGAGAGGTTAGTGTTGAAGGCATACCAGAGGAGTGTCATGTGTCTAACACGTGTCTTACACTACCACAAACCTCTAGAGAAATGTCCATGCTTAATAGACCACATCAAACTCTCCTAATCTTATTTTCTTTGCCTTCTTTTCTCCTATTAGTTTTTTAATTTTTGACTAACATATAAAATATGATTTTTTATAGAGAAAGAAAGTGCAAGAACAAGTACAAGAAGTCCTTTATAAAAGCAAAGCAAAAGATAACAAAAGAAGAAGAAATACCAGAAAGCTCCAATAAGAAATACATAAAAGTACCCTTTCCCATTTATAGAATAGAAGTCAAAGGGCGTAAAAGGCCATTGAAATGCTCTGAAGTGGGAGCCCCTCTCTTAGCCAAAAAAAAATTGCCTCCTAATTGGCCTTTTTTTGAAATCCACCTAACTTCAACCCTCAATAAAGAAGATAAGTGGAACCCACCCTTGGGTAGCCTAGTTGATAAGGGCGAACTTGTGATTGTGTGGTTAGACGCATAGTCATGGATTTGATTCCTCGCTTGGACAATCCAAGAATTAAGTGGGGGCCAGTGGTAGTGGGTTGCTGCGCTAGTCTCCTTGGGGGTTTAGGTTCCATGGACGGGTCCAAAGGGCTGCTATGGGAATGTTCCCCCATATAAAAATAAATAAATAAATAAATAAGTGGAAGATCTCTCTCAACGAGAGAATATTCCTCAAAAACCCAACTTCCTTCATGACAACCAATTTTATGATTATAGATGAAAATTACCTTCAACCATTAAATGAGAAATACACAATCACAAAACTTCCTTAAGACCTTGTAGGAAGGACTAGAGTCTCGGCTCTAAAGGCATTGCCCCACCCCTCAACGCTTAAAATGTCATAATCACCTCACTTATGTGGCTCCTAAGGATGTCATCAATCACTATTTGACCAGAATTACAAAAGGGAGCAACCATCAAAGTTCAACTTCACAAAAACTTATGGTGGAGGGACCCACTTAGGGTATGACAAAGATAAGCCTCTAGTCTAGTATCGTCGCATACCACCTTCCAATCACACAAATGCACAAAGAAGCTCCTTTAAACTCAAGTCATAGAGGCCCACACATAAGGAACAAAGATAATTTATCAAATAAAATCCTCTTCCTTCTACTTATCTTTAAAAATTCTAGCATTCCTCGGCAACCAAATCACCTAAATTAAGCAAGGCATTCACATTGCTAAAGAAACTCACTCTTATCAAAAATTCCATAAAAAACGCCATTACCTAATGTTGGTCCTACTAAGCGAGCTCCTAGGAAGGGTGAGGAGGATACGACCTTAACCTTGCTTTATAAAAATAAAAAATAAAAATGCCATAGAACCTTACTCCTCTCCCTTGACCAAAACCTCCAAAACATATTTCTAACAAATTTGATTTTCTTTTGCAAAGGAACACAAATCAAGCCTGCCAAAGGAAAAAACTATGTGCCATGTACACAAGGACACCATACAATGCAAAAACAAGTGATCACGAGTTTCATTATTCCTTTTACTCATGAGGAAAACACTGGGCATCAAGGACTTATTAGGTCTCCAAGACTGTAACCTATCATTAGTATGAACTTTGTTATGAGCAACAAATCAAGCCGAAGATTTAACTTTGGAAGAAACTTAACCTTTCCAAATCAAAATTTACAACATTGAAATCCAAAGTGTAATTAATCTTTGGTAAATAAGTCGAAGAAAACTTACGAGAAAAAAAATTCCACTGTTTTCAAGGGACCAATACCTTCATTTGGGATCAAATTAGAAATTCAAGAAATGGAAAGGAGAACTCAACTTAACAATTTTCCTCAATCAAATTCCTAAAGCAATGAAAGTTCTAAGAGAGGGAGTGGTAGGATTGAACAACAAAGTCCATAAGGTTGTTTCAGGCAAGGAATTTCTAGACGTAATTTCAGAAATTCTAAGCAAATTTCGTATTTGGGTATCTTCTACCAAGAATTTCTAAAGTTCAAGTCAAAAATTTCAACTTAGAATTTGAAGGATTCAACTTCTACAAAAAATTCCATCTAAAGAGGTGGAATTTATCAAATGCTAATAAAAGGGATTGAGATAACTTAGACCACCACCACCAAAATCACCACCCACCCCATTACTCAACACTCACTTCTGTTGAAAAATTCTTACCTTTTTAAAAGTTCAGTCAAACAAGGAACTTTACAATTCTAACAGTTACAAATTCTAAATTTTGAAATTCCAAATTTTTTTCTTTTATTTTATTTTATTTTTTTTTGAAAGAAATGAAGAGCCTCTAGCATCATAGAGGGAACAAGTATCCCAACTAGGTTGGCAAACTTGAGCCTCAATGAAATTCCATCATTCTAAAACACACAATTTTTTCTAAATTCTTTGACCATACACAGCCTAAAATCCACTGCCCCCTCCACTCCTCCTACCCCTTTTTATTAAAGGAAGCAAAACAGATTCAAAGAAGGAAGTTGATAAAAAAGAAATTTAGAAAATTAGCAAAAGCTACAAGGGCCACAAAAATGCAACAATCACCCCATCATAGGTGCCACATGGAAAGAAATATGTTTGGTGGGATATGGTTGCACCTACATGGTCAAAGCCTCCTTGGATTTGAAGAAATATGAAAATTCCCAGTTTTCGTGTATTTTGGTAATCTTATAAACTTGGGTTTGTGTTGTGTCAGTGTTGACGGATGTCTGGATATGAGTTTAGTCAATTCTTACAAAACTGAAAATTTTACTACTTCAACTCTCTAAAACTCTAGAATAAGTTCCTTATCAAAAAAAAAAAGAAAAAAAAAAAAAACACTCTAGAATAAGTTCGATCCAACCGACGGATGATGAAAAGAAAATTTAAAAATTCGTAAGTACTATGTAGGCCCAACAATGCAATAATCAGCCCTCCATAAGTTCTACATAGAGAGAAGAAATATTAAATGAAATTATACTGGTTATGAGTTTAGTAAATTTCTTACACCTCTTTATATTGGCAAAGCTTGTATACCCAAATTATACACAATTGATTAATGAAATTTTCTACAAACTTTCCATTCAAATGATGGTGAGATTCCATTGAATACCTTCCAAGTGAGATTCCTAGAAACCATTGGTGTGATTCTAAAGTTTATCTTTTCTCTTCTTCGTTTTCATTTTTATCTTATTTATTTTAATATACAATACTGTTGTACATTTTTTTAATCCACAACCCGCCTCTTTTTAGCATCAATTTCAACCCTAAAACTCTCATTTGATGTCACAAACCCTATCCATCCCTTGTTACACAATCCAACTTTGAAAAAACCTAAAAATTCTATTTGTATCTAAAAATTACAGCAAACTACCGTTGACTTTACACAATATTCATCCTTAAACCACAGCCCTTTTTTTGGATCATGTAATAACTTAATTCATCAAATAAGGCTTAAGCCAAGTCTATACTCACTGAATGCCCCCAAGATAACATAAAACTTATAAGCCTATCCTTCAGCAGCCCCTGTGTGCTCTCAGTGCCATTGAAAGTCCTCCTGTTTCTTTCGAGCCAAATGGTCCACATTAGGGCATGAGGAACAATCTTCCAAGATGTACCGCACTCTTGCAAACGCTCCTCCACCAAGCCTCTACTGCACTAAAAACCAAGCAAGGCATCAAGCCGCAGTGTAATAAGAGGTGGTCAGCTGTCTCCACTGTTACTTACCCTTTTATAAACCCTTGAAGAAAAATAAGAGGAAAACCCCCTAAGTTCTAGCCTACTTATACTTGATTCTAGGCAGCCTTATTCTCGACTTTGTGGATGTCCTACATCAAAATGAGTAAAGAAAGGAACCTCTCCCCATGACAAATCCTCTGAAAAGCAAATGCAAGATCCATTGCCACTAATGTATATAATAAGGGACAAAAAACTTGTAAATCTTGTGAGATGAATTTTCAAGAAGAACGATGAGTTTATGGAAAGCTAGAAAGCTACCTTAGCATCCCAACCAATCCTTGAAGGCCATATTTGCTATTGATGATTAAGTGCCATGTGCAACCTTGTTCTCACAAGAAATTCCACAATGAATTCCCAACTAAGGCAATATCTTTGAGAACATAATTTCCCAAGCCAAGGCCCCAAACACCTCCCTCCCTCTCCTTTCCCCCTGTTTCTTTTTTCCTCCTTGGATGGACCCAACCTCCCAATTGATGAGGTGATCTTTTTCTTAATCCCCCACCCCCAACCACTGAGAAATCCCTTTGAATCCTCTCTGACCTATGAGATGCTTTGACCAGAATAGTCTCCAACCAACAAGCCACTTTGACCATAATCCTAAATAAAGATATAAATAAGATGCGGATATATAAGAGACAAGTTCGAATTAGAGTTATCCTTCTGCCTAAGGAAATCAAAGCTTTGTCCATCAATCAAGGCGCTCAGAAACTTGCTTCACCATAGGGTCCAAAAACTTTCTATAGCTTTGATGTCTAGTTAGGTGTCCTTATAATTACTCTTGTTCAACTCTTTGTTCAGCATATGGTTGGGCACACATTGGAGCAACAATGTAAAGCCACATAGCTATATGCCTATACCTTGGACATTATCAATGAGATCATGGAGTGCCAATCTTGCTTTAGAATTACGGTTCCACAGTTCAAAATAAGCATCGTGTAAGAACCATGATTCTCCAGATAAGGAATCACGATTCCAACAAGACAGAATTATGTCCATAGAAGAAGAAGAAGAAGAAGAAGAAGAAGAAAAGGGACAAAAAAAAAAGGTCACCTTTGTCGCTGGAGGGGTTTGGATTGACAGAAGTGTTGCCAGAGGTGGTGCTAGATCAAACAATCTAGGGTTTCTCTAGAATATTATCTAAGGATGAGAAGCACTGTCACACACTTGAATCTCTCTCGATCGAGAGACCTCACCTCTTTTATCTTATTGCTTGACATATACAACCTCATATTCTTGTATTCATCAAAAGAATGAGTTCAACTTTAAGAATTGTTGCAAACATGTGCTCATACAATTAACTTTCACAATAATTTACATATTATGTATAGATATTGAGAGAGGGGGGCTTCTTACACACCCCCTAAACCTTTGACAATAGTATGTTCCCTCGCTTTCTTCACCCCCGTTCCCGCACCCACTCCTGCTTCACGCTTCTAAGATTTGAACTTATAATACTCATGTGTTCCTTCGAACCTCTTGCTCATACATGTTATAGTGACTTTCAAACAGAGACCAACTCAGTTATCTATAGTGTGTGATTGCAATACAGCTGACTACAACTTCTGCCTCCACTTCTAGCCTATGACGTGTCATGGATCCTTTGTCCCACATCGAATAAGCACTGGGGGGTGTCCTGAGCTTATAAAATGGGTATGGTACCTCCACCTAATAGGCTAGTATTTTGGATTGGAGACCTGGCCCATGACAGAAGGAACAGAAATGCTTACAAAGAAAGAAAAAAAAAAAAAAAAAAAAGAAAGAAAGAAAGAAAAGAAAGCACCATCAAAAAGTAACTTATGGTGAACAGAAGGCACTAACATGGGGCAAAAGATGTTGAGGGAGTGGATAGAGTTAAATAATTTTAAGTCTATTTAAACTTGTTGATGATTTCTTGATAAGAATTTAAACTAGTTGATGATGATGATAACGGAAATCACTAGATGTTCCTCACTTAATAACCAAATAAGAATTAAACAATAATTTCCAGGATTATATACAAATTGACAACCAAAAAGGATTACCTGATAGCTCGAGGTGCTGAAATGTACAAACTTCAAAATAATTTCCAGACAAGAAATATATATGCACAAACATTAATTTTAGTCATAGAAAAACAGGCAATTTCTAATGAGATACTATGTCCATGTGAGCAAATAGGGTTTACCTTCACAATAGCTATTGCAGCAGACACTGGATCTCTAACCCCCAGAACAGTCCAAACTAGTGAGTTATCAGAACCAGCGGGTATAATTCCAATTGGAATCGAAATTGCTTCTTTCTGGTTGTCCCTACTAAGTAGCCCATTTAGCACCTGCATATTCATTATAGTAAACTCGTGACACTAATAAAAAAACATTAGTACCAACACTATCTGATATGATTCACAGGATGAAACTAAAAAGGAAGTCATTGACTAGGCACCCACCCTTGGGTATCCCAGTTGGTAAGGGCAAACTTGTGATTGTGTGGTTAGGCACACGGTCACAGATTTGATTACACTCTAAGACAACCCAAGATTTAAGTGGGGGGCCATGGCAGTGGGTTGCTGCGCTAGTCTCCTAGGGGGTTTAAGCTCTATGGGTGGGTCCAAAGGGCCCTATTGTGGGATGGTTCCCCCATTATCAAAACAAAAAAAGTCATTGACTTGGCCAAATAAAAATACAACTACTTTCTTGGAATAACCTATCTGATGATTGATATTATCATTAAAACCCTCATCTATCATCCAGCATTCCCTTTAAAGGTCTTCTAAAAGCCTCCATCACCATAATAATGAAAACAAAAGGCAAAAGAGGATTCCCTTGCCTCAAACCTCTGGAAGCTTTGAAAATACCAAAAAATAGAGTTAAGGAATGTATTTTAATAAAATTACTAAAATACATTCAATTCTTCAGATAATATATAACCATTCCCATACAAAGAAAATACCAAAAAAACCAATTTTCCTTCTTCTTGTCAAGATGCTTTGCATCAATGACAATCTCCTCCATGGCTTTAAGGTGGGTGGGATTAGGTGCCAACAATTCATTTCCCATCTCTCGCATGCCAACATTGAAAAGGCATGTTGTGGAGAGGAATGGGATCAAATTCGATATTTTAGAGGGTTTTGTGTGTGTGTGTGTGTGTGTGTTGAGGCAATAGCAAGGTTGAGGATAAATGTGGAATAGAATGATTTAATTCCAAGGCATGAGATTAAGGATGTGAATGGGTTAAGCAAGCATCCTTGGGTGAAAGGTGTGAAGGCTTCCATCCATTTTGCCTGGGTTTACCCTCGGGTTCTTATTTTAAGGCTAAGAAAATATGGGATGGGGTGACTGAGCAATTAGAAATAACTCAAAGAAGGCTTGAAAGTTTGAAGTAGGTATACCTTTCCAAGGGTGAAAAAGTCACTTTGACTAGGATCATGCTCATAGGCCTTCCAACTTACTTCGTGTCTCTATTCACTATTTTGGCTTTGGTGGCATTAAAGTTAGGAAAAAAATGCAAATAGAGTTATTACAAGCCATTTCGGGGGATAAATTACAATACCACTTGTGGGCTATTTTGCTCAAAAAATAGAGTTTTTATGGGCCATTTTGCTAAAAAAAAACAGAGTTTGTATTTAACTCAAAAACTAAAATACCACTTGGTTTGTCCTTAACACCAAAAAAAAAAAAAAAAAAAAAAAAAAAAAGAAGCACTTGGTAGATTGGGAATCCATTCGTATGCCTAAATAGTTGGGGGGCTTTTGATTACACCTTTGCATTATGAATCAATCTCTTTCGGGCAAATGGCTTTGGAGATTTGCTCTAAAAATGAGTAAATTAGAAAGGAGTAAAATGGGGTGGAGTAGTGGACCAAGGAGGTGAGGGCAAACCATGGAGAAGGGATTTGGAAGTCAGTTATGAAGGGTTTTTGAAAACTCTATCAAAGTTGAGGCATTTAAGGTGGGAATTGGAAATAGGATTAAATTTTGGAAAGATATTTAGTGTGACGGTACCACTCTTGGGAAGGTCTTTCCGGACTTGCATTCAATTGCAGTTGGCAAAAATTGCTGGGTGAATGATTATGCAGTTTGTTCTCAAGAAAGGATGCATTGGAATCCAAATTTCATTAAAAGGTTCTACAATTGAGAGCTTTAAGCAGTCGTAGATTTACTCATTTATGGCACTAATTTTCACAGAATCGAGGGAAGATCAGGCGATTTGGAGGAGGACCTCAAACAAATTCCCCTCTTTTTTTTTTTTTTTTTTTTTTTGGTATAATGAGGAAGCCCTTTGGGCAAACCCTGGGTACATAAAATACCCCACAACCCATATGTACTAGGTAAGTCCGACTATCCAAGGCCCATGAGAACCATGAAACCTTGCATGAGTGTCCCCAAGGGGTTTACTCGGGTCATCACCTTTCTAGTGGCTATGTTTGTGTAACCTTTTTTCTTGAATTAAATTCTTGTGGCATGACTCCTTTTCCTTGTTTGTATTCTCTATTCTGCTTAATAAATCTTTTATCGTTTGTCCCCCCCCCCCCCCCAAAAAAAAAAAAAGGGTGAATAACTAACCTAATATCTCAAGGTTCTCATTACAAATCAAATATCAAAAGTCAAAAGCAAATAATCTCAACCATAGTCCTTTAGTACTTGAATTATCAATTTGCCTCTCCAAACAATCATTTCTCTGTTAAATAACTTCAAGAAAAAAAATATATTCAAATTATTCATACGATTCTGAAAAAAAAAATTACTACTAAAACATGGGATTTGGATTTGGTGCCGTTACTGCATGGTGCAGTAAACGTACAATCGATGACAAGTGGCAAGGAGGAGAAATGGAGGGCTGAAATTCGAAAGATGCATTTGACGCCAAATGCCTAACAGCCCTCCATTTCTCTTCCTTGCCCACTTGTCATCAATCCTACGTTTACTGCGCCATGCAGTAAAAGTAGCCAACTGCACCAAATCCGAATCCCTAAAACATGATAATTAAAAACAATTCCTTTTCTAATAATCCAAGAAAATTGAAATAACTGAAAATCATTTTTAAGTGATAAAAAAATTATTACATATAGGAGAGCGAGAGAGAGAGAGAGAGAGAGAGAGAGAGAGAAACTTGCTTGGTAGAATTAAAACAAACAAGTCACATTTTATAGCACTAAAGCGGAAAATTCACTAACCTCATTAACAATTCCATCACCTCCAACACAAATAATTCCTGAAAGAATGCCGAATTGTACAAATGAAAAAAGGGGTGAAAAATAACGAAGAAAATTAAAATGCATAAGCAAAACCAAATGTAATAGATATCATTAGATAGTGCATCAACTCAGTACCATCAGGGCAAGTGCTGAAGTCAACATTGGATGCGAGTTCTCTAGCATGACCAGCATAATTCGTTTTGTGTACCTCCATCTTAAACCCTGCAAGCTGTCAAGAGTTGCAACCCTAGTATAAATAACAGGATATAAATCTAAAGAAAATGTCTAAATAAATAAGATTAACAAAGCCAACTACTTCAACGTGCATATCATTACAAAGAAAATATTGGCAGTAAGGAAAAATGTTGCTAGAAGCACTTACGATCATGGCATCTCAAAGAAAGCCATAGTCTCAAATGCAAATGGCATAGATGAACTTTCTTCTCCCACTGTGAGGCACAGTATAAGCCTCAAAGCATAAATAGTAAGCATCATAATTTGCTAATCTACTAATAAGTAAATCTAGAAAAATATGAGGAATTAAAAAAATATACGGAAACAGAACAGACTAATTATTAAATGCATTAGACATTACTTTGTTTAGAATAGAATAATAAACTTGTTTTTCCATTTGTAGTTTGTACTATGTCTCATTAAGCTTCGAAGGACCAATCTAAGTTAAACCAGACCATTTATTGATATGAAGTTTGAAAATTCAGAGGCTATGAAATCACTAAGAAACTTCTCAAAACTAACCAGACATTTAAATAACAAAAAACCATCGCACAGGAATTAAAAATAACCATTACCGTAAGACCATGGCTCTAAATTTCACTAAATATTCGTCAAGTCCTTCATATTAAATGAAGGCTTAAAAAAAAATTCCCAGGTGTTAAAAAGATTAAAGTGAAACTAAATCAGAATAAAAGGGAAAAACAAATTAAAAACCAATATATTAGAATCGCAAAGGCATCTATTTCAGAATTCAAACATAAGGGTTGTCCTAACGCAGAAGGCTTTGCACAATTTGCAACAATATTGAACAACTCATTGCAAGAGATATCTAGAAATAAGTAGCATTTGTTGGTAAATGTCTAAAACAACGCAAAATCATGACATACTGACATACCTCAAATATTGGTTCGACCATTTTATGGAAAACTTTACTTGAACGACCACGCCCAGACCGTGGATTTAAAATCACAAGCATCTTGGGTGGACTCTTACATTTTAGCTGCAATTCAGGAAGAGAATCGCTTGCAACTAACTCCGAAGAAGCCTGCTTCTTCGAAGACACCAAAGGATGGGGCAAACAGTTCACAAAACATTGCTGATCCGCAAATGCAGTAACCCATTGAAGTGCTTCTTCTGAGCTAGAAGCCAAGAAGCGGAAGTCCTTGCGACTTCTTCGAGGTTTCATAAAACAAGAAAGTCCCGCACGAACCCTTTATTACGGGGTATGAATGGACAGTAAAATGTCTGACACCGGCATTGTATGTTACCTGAAAAACCCAGTCAACGAAAAAAAAAACATATATATATGAGGCCTGTTATATAATTCCAATGATGGGTGAAAATTCTTGAGGGAGGCCATGAAAGAAAAGCAATGGAAAAGCCCACCGAGATCACATCCTCCAGAGAGAGCATACGAGAACCCCAGACTAACGCCTTGCTCGTAAGTTTGGCGTCAACAGCACCTTGATGGGTGGTTTCTGCAGAGGGAGATTGAATTGCCTCAGAAGTGGTTTTAGTAGACTTGGTCTTATCCAGAACCAGCTTCCCAGAGAAGACCACATAACCCAACAAGTCAGACTGCTCATCCCCTCCAATTATATCAATCCGGTGCTCCTCCCTCTTATTAGCTTTGTCCTCTCCATGATCACCACTGACCTCGTCCCTCCTCAAAGCCTTCACCTTGCCACGTTTTTCTGGAAAGACAACCGGGGAGGAGTGCTGCCCCCCAGTTGCTATTTGAGAGCACAAGCCCAAGCGCCGAACAGACTGCTGGGGCGTCAGTCTCAGCGGATTGATATTAGTATTCCTCGATAGACTTGGACTCTTCTGCATATCTCTTCCGTTTCTTCACAACCAACAACGAGAGATCTCACATGAGCTGAAGAGTAGATGATGATGATGCTGATGATCCAATTCCAGTAAGACCCAGCCTGCACAATACAATCACAGATCAGCCCGGGTATTTTCAATTCTGAGCTGCAATTTCGCAATCATCGTGATTTGTTCTGTCATTTTCAGAGTAGAAGATTAGATTCATCGTACAGGGCATGAGAAGAAATCTAAGGGTGGTCCGATAGAGGGAAGAAGGAGGAGAAGACTGACTCACCTTGGTAGATCGCTGTCGCCGGAAGCTCACCAGACCGTCGTCGCCGGAAGCGGAACCTCCCCAGATTCGTCTCGCATAGGGATATACAAAAGGTCTCATTGAAACCTAAGCCCCCCTTTTATCGGGCTCATATCATTTCGCGTTGCTGGTGAAGAAATGAGCCCCATTTTATTATATGCTGTGCAAACCACGTGCAATGCACGTGGATGGCTTAGGATAGGAAAATATGTAGTCCGTATATACGTAACATTAAAGGGAAATTTCACTTTGATCCCTTCAACTTGGATCCAAAAACAATTTTTCCCTTTCAATTATTTTTTCAAACACTGCATCTTTGAATTTTTTGTTTTTTGACAATCAATAGAATTAACTCATACTCTTAACCCCTCAAATATCAACAAATAAGTATCAATGTTTTTCTATAAGTGATGAGAATGCCATTAAGTTATCATGCCATCGGCATGGGTTAATTATAATAAATAAAAAAAGGTGATTTCACCAATTTTTCTATTAGATTTAAATGTAATGGAAATCAACAATGGTGGTGGTGAGACCTCATCATAGATTATGAGATAGTGTGATTGATTGTTTGTTGGGAAAAAGATAGTTTCAAGGATTAAGAACGTTAGAGGCAATCAACAAAGATTAGCCTTGATTCGAAATGATGTAGGAGGACATAGATCGTGTGTGAATCAAGATGATGTTGATGGTGTTGAGATTGGCACCAACTATGGGGAGTGTGAAATGTAGCTCATACATAATGGGGACATTGGCTGCAATCATGGATCATGTGCCCTCTCGGTCTTTCATGGTTATTAGCCCAAGATTCAACCCAAGAATTAGAGTTCCATTTTCAAAAAACCCCCATGTGTCAATTTGATAGTTTAGGGGGTTATTTGTTAAGTTTTAAAGTACATGGGAGTTTTGTGAAAATTGATCTATAATTAAGGAGGTTTCATGTAATTTACCCACAAAAAGAAAAAAAAAAAATCTAAAACATCAAATGATTCTTCTCCCCTTTTGGTAGCATTAGAAAGTAGGGATTTTTGGCCATAGCCTCCTACTATAAGAGTTCTTTAACAATAGACCCACAAATAAAACCACTTTTGTAATAACCCCTTTTCACTCCGTAGTGACAAAAATACCCCTTATTTTACTTTCTCAAACAATTTACAACCGTGCCATTTGAGAGACTTTATTATTGCTATTGACAATTTAGGGATTCCACCGGCAATGACTTCCACTAGCGAACGAGCACCGACCTCTTCCATCTCCAACAAGTGGCTGTCGGAGTCACCACAGTACTTGATGGTGAGAGTCGAACCTAATAGAAGAGGCACAAACAAGAGAAGAGAAAATAGGATCTTCGTCAAGCAGTGGAAGATGTTGAGGTGGGTTATCGAGTCTCTTCAACAAGTCGTTGACAGTCGTCGAAACTCTGAAAAAGGTTGTCGATCGTTGATTCTCGGAGAAGACTCGCCATCGGTGGTCGATTCTCAACTCAGCTTTGATACCATGGTTTATATAGTAATAGTTTATTATTTCCTACTTTGAAAAAATTATATAGATAATAGTAATAGTTTACTATTATGTGCTTTGAAAAATTTATACAGACAAAAGTAACAGTTTACTGTTGTGTGCTTTAAAAAAATTATACACCAAATAGTAACAGTTTACTATTGTCTTTGAAAAATTATATAGTAACACAATAACAACTTGCTATTTTACATTATAAAAAAACACTACAACAAATTGAACTCAAACACCAAGCAGAAACCTCCCAAAAATGGACAGATCTAGAGTTGCAAACAAAGATACGCAAAAAAAAACAAAAAGAAAAAAAAGAAAACCAGATCTGGAGTTTAGAGATGAAAAGAAGAAGAGGAAGAAGAAGATGACAGCCATGAAGAGGTGGTGGAAGAAAGAAAGAGTTCAGAGAAGGCCATCATTGGAGAAAGTCTGGTTATGGCATTGATAAAGAGTAGCTATAGAAGAAGCTACTATCGACGTCGGAGAAGAAAATCCAGGCCGGAAAAGAGCCTTTACTGCTACAGTCGTTAGAGAGGGGTCATCGCTGTTGGCCATCATCGGAGGAGATTCGTCAACGTTGAAGAAGGATTGCCAGCCGTCGCCATCACTGTCATTACTAGTCGACCTTGATGAGTTTCCATGGAAACCAAACCCTCGTTTTTTAAAATAAGTTTATAACCTTTTAAAGGATAAAGTGGGGATTTTTCAAATTTCTTTTCCTTACAGCGAATAAAACTATTAAACTAAGGGGTTATGGAGTTAAAAATTCTTATGGTGGGTTTATTGTTAAAAGCAGTCCCCTGTCAAGGGTAATTGCTAATTTTCCCTAGAAAGTATTCATCTATCCAACTACTTGACCTTTTGTTACATCCAACTTGTCTCCAAGTCCTATGATGACACTATCTTGGGCTATCATCCTACTCTAGGTCATGTCATGCAAGCACATGGATATTAGCATAATAAGAGTCAACTCTATTTCTCCAGCTAGCTAACTCTATCATAATAATTGACTGAAAGAGCAATCAGGCCCTAAGAAAGTGTCTAAAAAATTTCTTGAATAGATGCACGACAATTGGAGTAAGGGAGCTGTAGATAAGGTAGGAACAGTATATGAAGTAGGGACTAGAGGAATAAAGGAAGTAGAAGGATCATCATTAATAGGGTGAAACTAAGTTGGGTTAATGTATTCAAATAAAGGTGAGGAGGACAAACATGAGGAATAATACCCTTGGGGACCATACCTGTTGGACTTCATAACCTATGAGTCTAAGTTTCCCCTAAAAAATAACGTCAATATAAGAGGCTTTCTTTATTTCAATTGTGTTCTCAGTAGGGATTTTGAATTGCTCATGCAAAGATGGGAGTGAAGGCAACTCCACATTAAAGAATACTAATATTTTTGTTATTACAGTATTTTATATGATATAACATGAGATGTCCAAGGTCAAAGAGCTTCTCATTTAGAATACACCACAATAAACATACATCAATATAGAAACATTGTCCTTTCTTCTTCCCTGGGAACAAGGACTTAAATATCGATATCAATGGATATATTGAGAATCCAAAAATCCAAATATATCGATGTATATATTGAAATTTTCAATATCGATTAAGAAATATGATGGTGTTGGCCCAAATATCAACCCTAGAGCGGGGTGAATTGGGTTGATGCAAATTATATGGAATTTTAAATTTTTTTTTAAATATAGTAAATTAAACAATAATGCAAATAACACAATTAATGAAAGCAAATAAATAAGAGAAAGTTGGAAAAATCAAACATAAGATATAACTGAGGTTCGACTTTCCCACCTACGTCCTCGCCTCAAGAACACCGCTTGAGGATTCCAAATCCACTAACTAATCTACTTATGGGTGTAGATCAAACCTTCGCACAATCTTTTTCCAAGTGAAAATCAAACCCTAAATCTACTTGCGGGTGTAGATCAAACCTTTACAACAAGCAAATCCCCTTTGCTCAATAAGGGTTATGCCCAACCCTCAATCTCTCTCAAAGATAGATATGAATGTAGTACAACAACAAATCCTTCTTGATAGGGTGAATAAAGAATTAAGCTCAACCTAATATGATATGAACAATGAAAGCTTAAGTTTTTTTATCTAAGGCTTGATAATGGATATGAAGAGTATAATCATTTTCCTTTTGTTAATCCATCATCCCAAAGTATTTGGAACACTATAAATATAGGCTGAAATAGATCATGACCGTTGAGAATGAGTCTATTAAAAAATAAAGCCATTGAAGCACTTTTTGGGGCTTAGAAACTAGCCGTTATAGTGTCTGAATCGCAAATTCAGTCAACTGAATGAATTAGTAATTCAGTTGACTGAATTGGTGATTTAGTCGACTAATTCAGGAAGAATCAGTATGACACATTTTCATCATTCTCTGTTCAATTGAGCCGACTGATTTGACAAATGAGTCGATTGAATTGGGTAGAGACTAGTAAAAAGTGATTTTCTAAGAAATTTGATTAATTAAGTCCAACCAATTTAACTTAGGCCTTATGCAAATGATAAAATCAATTGGTTTAAGGGTCCTAAGGTCCATCTAAGTCACTTGAGCTTTACCATTCAACCATTTACATGAAGCCCTAATTCTCACCCAAATACCCAAGTCTTCAACAACTTCAAGTCTTCTTTTGTTAGGGTTCTTGAGAGTTGGAGTCTTCTCTTCTTTGAAGCTCTATGCTTCTCTTGATCTTTCACTTAATGAAGTCATTTGATTGCCTTTTAATCTCTTGCATTCTTCTTGTTTACTTTTCTTGTTCTCTTGGCTTTCTTCTTATAATATCTCATTTGAGCATAGAAAGATCTAACTTATAATGATCAACTTCAATGATAATATTAGGGCATAATCATCAATGCTTTGTTATCATCAAAATCATAATATATTCATGGAATGAAACCTTGAGGCTAACAATCTCACCTTTTTTTATGATGACAAACTATTGATGTTGATTATAATATAATAAACATTAAAATTGTTGGAGGTTAATAAATAAATACAATTATTATGCTCCTCCTAACAATATGCATAAAGATACCAATAATAGCGTATGTAATAATACCAATGGTTTTCATTAATATGTATCTATACCATTTAATGTATGCATGATACCAAAAATATCAAATGTAAGATCATCATGTATTTTTACATTTAAGCTCATAGAATATTATATATACTCCTCCTAAGTCATATTCTCCCCCTAAATCATATAATCATCAAGTATAAAGAGAATATAATTTCAATAATTACTTTTTCTCCCCTTTTAACATCATAAAAAAGAATAATGTTCATATATAGCCATAAGAACAAGAGAATATACATTTAAGCTCACAAGTTTTCATGCCATACATGAGACACATAATATCAATAAGTCTAGCAATGAATAGCATCAAAATCATCATGTGGATTATGCTTTTAAGTCTATAATGTGCATATAAGCCAAGATTTTATAAATAATAAATATCAATTGTTGAAATATCAATTAAAAAATGAAATCTTAGGTTAGCAGGAATTTTTCATATCTTAAGTATTGAATCACATAAGACTTATAGAAAGAAATATGCAATATAAGTCATTTCATGCATTAATCTCATCAAAAGAATAATATCAAAATCAATGGAACATACAAAACATAATTATCATGCATTGATTTGATTTTTCTAATTGTAGCCCACTTTGCAAGCTCCTGCTTCCACTCTTCAAAGAATAAAACTTTTTATAAATAAAGAGGGAATTCTTACCAATATCACCTTATCATAAGGTTTCTACCTTTTGAGGCTCAAGCATTATTCCTTGGGAGTTCATGAGTATGAATTGAATTTACCTTCCATTATTTTTCAATAAGCTCATACTTGAGGTTGCATACCTACAAAACAAGATTATGCAATATTCTTCGATAGCCAAACCATTTTGGGTCCATGAGGGTCAGCACTTAGAATTATAGCTTCTTTAGGCTTCCAAAAAGGTTTTGTTTTGACAAATGAGTTTTTGTAAGATTTTTTCAATTCGGCTTTGTCAAAAACATATCTTTGACTTTCCAAAGTTTTATCAAAATTTTCTTTGCCATTTGAAAACTTGGTCAAGGTAAGGGTCAAGGTATTAATCTTTTCTTTAAAATAAATATTTTCTTTTTCAAGGCACAATAAAGATTAATTTTTCAAAATAGCTTGCTCATTTTCTCTCTTCAACTCCTCATTAGGTTTATTTAAATTTTCAATAACATTTGAGAGAGAAGAGATTTTCTTTTTCAAAACAATATTTTTATGAGCAAGTTTTTCGCATTCTTCAAGTAACTCATCACAAGCAATTTAAATCTCATCATAATAAGAGGATTTATTAAGATTAGAGTTTACCTCTTCTTCTTGTGCCATGAAGCAAAAATGAGCTACAACATCTTTATCGCTTGATGCCTTAAATGAGTCACTAACTTCTTCAACATCTTCACGAGCTTTCATAGTGAGCTTATATGTTGTAAGGTTGCCATTTAAGTCACTTAAGCTCATATTGTTGAGATCCCTTCCTTGAAGAATGGAGGTGGTCAAAGAATCCCAAGATTTAGGAAGACACCTAAATATTTTTCTCACCAATTCTTCATTAGTATAAGTTTTTCCAAGAAAGTTCAAAGGATTAATAATAGAATTAAAACAAATAATCATTTCAGAAATAGTCTCATGATTCTTCATTCTAAATAATTCATATTCACATACAAGCATGTTAATTTTAGCCTTTTTAACTTGAGGTGTTCCTTCATAGGTAACCTCTAGAACATCCCATAACCTAGAGATTTTGCTAAACTCATTTGGGGCAAGTGCACAATATAAGAGATTCATAACTTTAGCATTGATTTCAATGAGTCTCTTGTCATTGTCATCCTATTCTTTTTGGGTCTTAGTTTGTGTATGGGGTCCATTTTCAATAACCTTCGATACTTATAGTTGAAGGCTTGGATAAAGATTCCCATTTTAATTTTCCAAAAATTATATAGATAGCCATTAAACAAAGGTGGCCTTAGGGTTGATTGACCTTCGACAAAAAGAGTTCCAAAATATTTTGACATGATCTTAACTCTAATGAGGATTTTAAAACAAAATTAGAGTCAGGCTTTGACATCAATTGTTGGCCCAAATATCAACCCTAGAGGGAGTGAATTGGGTTGATACAAATTATATGGAACTTTAAAAACTTTTTTAAATATAATAAATTAAACAATGATGCAAATAACACAATTAATGAAAGCAAATAAATAAGAGAAAATTGGAGAAATCAAATATAAGACATAATGAGGTTCGGTTCTCCTACCTATGTCCTTGCCTCAAGAACTCCGCTTGAGGATTTCAAATCCACTAACCAATCTGCTTACGGGTGTACATCAAACCTTTGCATAATCTTTTTCTGGGTGAAAATCAAACCCAATCCACTTGCAGGGTGTAGATCAAACCTTTACAACAAGTAAATCCTTTTGCTCAACAAGGGTTATAACCAACCCTCAATCTCTCTCAAAGATAGATATGAATGTAGTACAACAACAAATCCTTCTTAATAGGGCGAATAAAGAATTAAACTCAACCTAATGTGATATAAACAATGAAAGCTTAAGTTTTTGAATCTAAGGCTTGATAATGGATATGAAGAGTATAATAATTTTCCTTTTGTTAATCCATCATCCCAAAGTGTTTAGAACATTATAAATATAGGCTAAAATGGTTCATGACCATTGGGAATGAGTCCATTAAAAAATAGAGCCATTGAAGCACTTTTTGGGGCTTAGAAACTAGCCATTATAGTGTTAGAATCGCAAATTTAGTTTACTGAAATACCAATTCAATCGATTGATTTGACAATTCAGTCGATTGAATTGGTGATTAAGTTGACTGATTCAGGAAGAATCAGTATGACACATTTTCATCATTCTCTGTTCAATTGAGTTGACTGATTTGACAAATGAGTTGACTGGATTGGGTAGAGAATAGTAAAAAGTGATTTTCCAAGAAATTTGATTAATTTAATCCAACCACTTTAACTTAGGCCTTATGCAAATGATAAAATCAATTGGTTCAAGGGTCCTAAGGTCCATCTAGGTCATTTGAATTTTACCATTCAACCATTGACATGAAGTCCTAACTCTCACCCCAATACGTAAGTCTTCAATAACTTCAAGTCTTCTTTTGTTGGGGTTCTTAAGAGTTGGAGTCTTCTCTTCTTTGAAGCTCTATGCTTCTCTTGATCTTTCACTTGATGAAGCCATTTGATTGCCATTTGATCTCTTGCATTCTTCTTGTCTACTTCTCTTGTTCTCTTGGTTTTCTTCTTATGATATCTCATTTGAGCATAGAAAGATCTAACTTATAATGATCAACTTCAATGATAAACATTAGGGTATAATTATCAATACTTTGTTATCATCAAAATCATAATATATTCATGGAATGAAACCTTGAGGTGAACAGATGGATATTGTTATTTAAACACGTATATTTTCATTGAAACTTTGGGAAACAATGATTAAACTCTAACAAATAGTTTGGAATTGAAATAATGCAATTTAAATGTGTATAGTACAAATAGGTATTGCATAGGGTATAAAAAGTGAGCCCAACTAAATGAAAAAATGAATATTTTAAGAGAGTAAGTAAAAGATGTTACTTGATAACACTAATTTAAGCTAGTAGTATAAATAAAATATTTATATAAATCAATACTAAAAGAGAAAGAAGTGATAATTTTGAAAACGATAACAAAAAAATGAATATCTCAATATCGTCGATATGTTTTGATATACCATCGTGTGAACCCAGGAAAATGGCCTTAGAGATCACATTGTGAAAATAAAGGAGTCGCCATCTCATTTTTTAAGGAAAATAGGAAAACCCTAAAATGTTTTATTTGCAAAAAACCCCATGATTCCATTTTAAAAGGAAATTTAAAGTCTTTAAAATCAGAAAATCGGATTTGGGGGCTAATTTATGATGTGGGAAGGTTCTGGGCTAAGCCTATAAGCACCCACATCGCCCGAGTTGGTCTCTTAATTTGATTGGGTTAATTTAATGACTTAAACACATACAAATCAATAGCAATCAATAAAATACAGCATGTATATCAATCATAAATCCATCCTATTCCTCTAGCAATCATATATGATGGATAAATTGATCTTACTCTACTAACAATCACAAGAGATAAAAGGAAAAGGAAAACCTAGGATACTTAGTATTCTACGGCGAACTTGAACATTGATTAAGTGCCTACGTACTTTACACGAACATGCAAGGATCAAAGTCCACGTAGTTCAATTTAGAATGGGTTATTTCCTTTTAAAAGAATTATGACAAACCCTTGACTTCTATTTATAAGAATAAAAGTTTCCAAAAGAGCTTCCAAGACAAGAATAAAGAAGAATTTGAATTTGAATGGAAAAATAGAGTTTAAGAAACCAAGAGATTATCATGATCCTTTACCAAGGAAATAACCCAAGAAGAGAAGGGATCAAGAGAAAGAAGTATACAATACCTGAATTTACTTATGCAAATCACCTTCAAATTATTACCAGTTTAGCAAATAAATATCCTACTATTGATATAAGGTAATTACCATACTCAAATCACTTACCAATATGCTCAAATCATCACTATAAGGCATTAATAAAATCTGGACAGAATACTAAAAGTCCCAAAATTATCTAAATAATCATGCAAAAGTTAATAATTAAAAGGAAACAAGAAACCCTAGCATTCTCCTACATGAAATATGCCCTCTAATGTGCATGCAAAACTTAAAAATATGCAAAAAAACATAATCCTATCATGGGGATATCATATAACAATTAAAAGTGTGAAAACAAAAGCAAAAATAAACTAAAAAAGAAGACTTTATGTAAAAATATGAAAAAAAAGGTTTTCTTACGGCGAGCTTTCTTAAATAAAACTATCCTAAGATAATTTCACATTAAAAGTACTCCATATGAAAGATTTATCAACATATTCTATGTAAAATCCATATCACAAAACATATTAGAAGTAGTTTCATGCTTAAACTTCATGCTTAAACACACTCCCGAATACTCTCATGCAAAACCTATTCTTCTAAAAAGGATAATTATCCTTAGAAAATGATAATTTATCCAAAATCCTAAAAAGCAAACTATATGAATGCAAAACCCAACATGGTTCAACTCCAAATCACATATATAAACCAACCATGATGAAGAAAAACCCAAATAATTATAGCAAATAAGCTACATAAAACATGCATGACTTGAAAGGATAAAAATGATAATGATTTCAAAACCCTAGGTAACTAAGGACTATTAAGCATATTAACCCATGGATAACCTTAAAATTATACATATAATATCACAAAAGTATTGGATGTAATCAATATGCAAAGCTACTACATGTATTAGAAGTATCATAGAAGAAGAAGAAACCTTAATTTCCAGAAAATTGAGAAAGATGAGTTTACCTCTTCTAGAGTTTCCTTTTGCCTTTGAAAAGACTTCTTATCTTCCTGCTTAGGGTTAGAGAACCTCTCTTTGATGTTCTTTAACTCTAAATTTCGTAGCTCCCTCTTTCCTTAGGTATAAAGTGCTATTGTGGCCCCTTTATGTGATGAATATCATGTTCTTTATATAGGGATTGACCTAATAAACCAATAGATAAGATTAATTCATTAAATAATGATCCAAGCGCTATTAGAGACTCTCTTGGTGCTTAAATAACTCAAATTTACCTAATTTTAGAAGGAAACAACTTGCAAAGGTGGAAGAATCCGTCAAAAGAGGGAAAAAGCAAAAAAATCCTAAGCAATGATGGAGTCCCTCAGGTGACCGTCTAGCCCCGGATGGTCACCCAAGGGCCCCTCGTCAGCTTACCTCGATTAGACTCTTTTGCCTTCTGAAGTCTTTCAGAGGTCAAATTAAGTCCGATTTTAATGAAATAAAAACCAAAACGACTATACTTTGAAAAGGAACACATTTTTAGACATTATAGGACAAAAACTCTTAACCATGGGTGCATGGTTAGGTTTTACAAAGGCTACTAGCCGTTATGCTCCACCGTCGTAAAGCTAGGGTTTGCACACAGGATTGAGCCAAATGCTTTCCAAACTAAAATCTAACCTTTTAAAATATATTTAGGGATAAAATCAAGACCAATTAAGGTTTAATAAAGGAAAATTGAGTGGGAATTATGAGCCTACTTGAGCAAACCAAGGGAGGGTCTTTTAACCAACTTGAACCATTATCAGCCGAATTAATTATAAACTATCAATTCATCAAATTGAACCTATAAATACCTCCTATATATTAATATGAACTCCAATTGACAACTTGGAGATCATTTCAAAGTTAAATGGAAAAGATACGACTTAAAAAACACTAATGCCCTTAAAGTCACAAAATCTCTAACTGACTATTGAAACCTCTTCCAAATCTAATCAAAATTCATATGCATGATCCTTAATGCCTTAAAAACCTAATGCGAATGCCTAGACTAAAAAATAAATTAAAAACCTACATAAAATGATGACCTCTAACTAGGGTGACAAAAAATGGGGTATGACACATCGATATATGTCACACCCCATTTTTGTCACCTTAATTCCACACCTCTCCGCCTTTTCTTTATGCATATTATACTCATGGATTCATGCTCGAGAAGTTTTGTTGGATGATTTAGAGCTTTAATATGATGATTTCAAATGCCCATAGTTGGAAGAGTAATAGAGGAGTTCTAGAACAATTTTCGTCCAAAATATGCTTTAAAACCAGATTTCGTATTTTTGCCATAACTTTTAACTCGAAATTCAGATTTGGATGAAATTGGTCTTGTTAAAAAGCTTTTTTAAAGCTCTACAACTTTGCATTTAATGAAAAGTTTCCAATTCCAACTTTTTCATGCCCAAAAAGGCCCTTAAAGTAGCTACTGTTGTAGGGTGGCGGGAATAAGGTTTTTTTTTACATTCTTTTTAATCCCACATCGGTTAGAGAAGAATAATACCTCTTCCTAGCTCTATTATAAATAAGGGTCCTCACCTCCTTCATAGAGGGATCAAGTCTCAGTTGAACTTTCCTAAGTAAAGTTTAGGTTCGAGTATCTATCTCGAAGGAAACACCCAATGGTGCCTTCTTGAGCGAACCACTCGTCCTAGAGAAAAGAATTTGAGTTGCTAAGCTTGAGAAGGAAACACCCAATTGTGCTTTCTTGAACAAACCATTCGTCCTAGAAGCTTAGGGAGTCATTCATGGAGCGATTCGTGTGGACCCTGCCAAAGTTTGTGGAGGTGAAATAGAGCTTGTCACGTTCTATCAGGTATGATTCTAGACTTTCTCTAGCATGTTAAGCTTATGCCATGATATAAATGTGATATTGCATGTTCCCTTGAGTTTTATTAATCATAGGATTTTATTAGTTTTTTGATCCTAAATCAAACTAGTTTATTAAACCAAAGTTGTTTTCATTAAAGCAAATTATTTTCAAAGCAAGAGTTTGATTATGGATTGGATTCTAATAGAGTCCTACGAGGAGTGAAATTCTCCCCCCAACTTATTTTTTCGAACTACGTGGACTTTGATCCATGTATTTCGTTGCATGGTATGTAGGCGCTCGTTTTGAGGCTCAAGTCCGCCCTAGGATACTAAGTATCCTAGGTTTTCTTTTTTGTTTCATTTTATTCATTTGTCCATCACATATGATTGCTAGTGGAGTAGGATGGACTCATGCCTGTGATTACTAGTGGATTAGGATGAATTTATCCATCACATATGATTACTAGAAGAGTAGGATGGATTTGTGATTGATTAGCATGCTGTATTTTATTGATGGATATTGATTTGCATGTGTTTAAGTCATTAAATTAGCCCAATCAAATTAAGAGACTAACTCGAGCGATGTGGGTGCCTATGGGCTTAGCCCAAAACCTTCCCACATTGTAACTTGGCCCTCGAATCCAATTTTCTGGTTTTAAAGATTTTGCCTTTCCTTTTAAAATGGAGTCATGAGGTTTTTGCAAATAAAACATTTTTAGGGTTTTCCTCTTTTCTTTAAAAAACGAGGTGGCGACTCCTTTTCTTTTGTTGTCTTTTCCTATCTTTTGCCAAATTCTTGTGGGCCGCTTTCTGGGGTTCACAATATATCGATGACACTATGTGAAAAAAAGAGAGAAAATATTATGGATATATCGAGATTGATTAATAATATCGAAAATATTGACAATACCGTAAAGATATTTTGCGGAAGAAATATATCCGTTAGGTATCGTATCAAGGGGTCCAGATACACAGATATATAGAAGATATCATGGATATTTTAGTCCATGCTTGGGAAAAATGTTATGAAAAAGATTTATGCAAAAAATTGCATTCTAGGATCAATAGAAAGACTTTCGATTTAAAAGCCTTTTCAATAGATCAGTCTTTGAAAATTTGCCTCACAGTTTTAAGAGGGTTAAATCATTCTACCTGTAGACACCCCATTTTCACCCCTATAAGATCATGATAACATTTGGATAGGTTTAGAAGCATTTAGGAGTCCCTAAGCATTAAAGGATAATTTTGCCCTTTTAAGCCTTAGGAGAATAGGTCATCATTGCATGCATATTTTTGTCTCTTTGTTGAGTCTCATTACTTGCATTTAGTTTCTAGGATCATTTTGAATATGTGTGTCAAATTTAGTTTAATTCCAGATAGGTTTGGATAGTTAATTAGAACTTTTGCGATTTGAAGGGTAATTTCGTCTTTTACTTCGTATATTTTCCAATTGACCTCTAAATTTGTTCAGAAGTGTTCCATTGATCTTAGAATGAAGAAATGAGTCTAATTGAAGTGCTAATTTAATTTATTGATAGGTTTTGGATTGGATCACCACATTACCCTATGGTTAATTGACTTTTTTTCGGGTAATTGCCCTATGAAAACCTAGCCACCTGACCATGGTCAGGGATTTTTGGTTCGAGAATATTTTAGGCTTATTCTACATTGAATCCTTGAAATTTTGGCTTTTGAATAACTCAAATCGGAGTTAAAATGAAGAATTTGTGTCCGTTTGAAGTTCGGAGTCCGAACCGAGCTAGAATTTCAAATTTTTTGGATTCCTCTCGGGTGACCGGTTCACCCAACCGGTCCAACCGGTTCACCTAACCGGTCACCCGAGCCCTCCATCCTGATTTGTCTCTTTTTGAATTTTTGACGGAATGGGACTCTATCACTCCAAATTTCAGCCATCTAAAGGACTTCTAAGCCTATTAGGAGGTGGTTTTGAGTTGTTAAACATCCATGGGATTTAATCATAGCCCTAGATTGGTTTTATGGTGAATTAATCTCAACTATTGGTTCATATGGTTGGTTGGTTATAAATAGAGGCTCCTTCATCAGCATAAGGGACTTTTGCTGGACTTTTAGACTTTTGACACATCATATTCATAATAGAGCTAGGGAGAGCGAATTTGCACACACCCATATCACTTAGAAGAGGCTTTCTACTGAAATTTCAAAGGAGAACTAGAAGGGAACCAAGCCAAAGAGAAGGAAGAACGCAGCGAAGACCTTTGCTTTGTTGTAAGTCTCCTTTACATCCTTTTAAGATTCCTTCTTCTTCTACTCTATTCTCTTTATAGTTATGGCTTAGAATTGAATTAGGAATCATATATACTCTATATTTAAGAGTGCATATGATTTAAATATGATGTGAAAGTATACTAGTGGAATAGGATTGCGAATTGCTTGCTGTTAGGATAGTTTCCCTCTTAAGTATAGAGGTACGTTTTGCACAGAAAATTAGTTGATGTGTTTAGGCCATTTTCTCTTCATGGTTCAATTATATGTATGATTTTTAAGCATCTTTTGTATAGTACACTTACTGTGTAAGCCTCATCTTCATAGGTGTATGGATGATATTCTTTTTGAGGATAATTATCGTCCTTAGAGGGTGAGGTTGTGCATGGGTGCTTTCTGGAGTGTGTTTAAGTGCGCTGTGAGTTTCTTTGCATTCTTAGGTATATATTTTACGTAGGATATGTGAAGAAATCATTCATGCGGAGTGGTTTCTACATAAAATTATATTCGGATAGTTTTACTTAAGAAAGCTCGCTGTAAGGATGATTATTTCACATTCTTACATAAAATACTTATCTAAGGCATCATGTTAGATTTTATTTTCATGTTTTGGATTGTCATATGATATTTTCATCATGGTAATTCATATTTAGCATGTTTTTGATAGTTTTGTGCATGTTAGGGTGTTTAGAGCATATAGGAGCATATTAGGATTTTGTTTCTCTTTTGATTTTTGTTATTTACATGAGTATTAGGTTATTATATGCATGTTTAGTATTCTGTCCAGATTTGAATTAGGTCTCCTAATGATTATTTGAGCATAAATATGAATGGTTTGAGCTTAATAATTGCTCTATAGAATACATAGGGTGATTAATTGATTTTTTCTTGATGTTTCGGGATAATTTGCATATGATAAGTGGTTCATGGTAAGTCTTTTATGAATTGTTCTCTTCTCCCCCCTTGGGTTATTGTCTTTACTTTGGATTAGAAGTCCTAAGTTTCCAAATCTCTCAAAATTCTGTTTTATTTGGAGTTCTATTCTCTTTTGAATTCAAATCACTTTAGAAGTCTATTTAAGTTAGAATTCTATCTTTTCTCAAATACCTACTTTTTCTCAAACTATTTTTGGAAACTCCTAAGTTTTAAAACCTTTTCTAAGTTGGAAACCTAGGGTTTATAGCTCATTGTAAAGGGAGTAACCCCTTCTCAATTGAACTACATGGACTTTGATCCTTACATCTTTGCATGTAAGGTACATAGGCGCTCATTTGATGTTTAAGTCCGCCCTAGGATACTAAGTATCCTAGGTTTTCTTTTTTTCTTTCTTTTTATCCATTTGTCTATCACATATTTGCTAGAGGAGTAGGATGGACCCATGTTTCATCATTTATCCATCACATATATTGCTAGAGGAGTAGGATGGACCCATGTTTACTAATTTATCCATCACATATTTGCTAGAGGAGTAGGATGGATTTGTTCTCTTGTTCTTTATCTCTCTTGCATGCTTTCCATATCTCTCTTATTTGTTTGTTTATGTGCTTTGTGGATGTTTATTGATTTATGGATGTTCATGGATGAATATGAATGATTATGGATGATTCTCTACATATGCATGGTGACTAATTATGAAGTGATTGAAATAGCCCATATAAATTCAGAGACCCATTTTGGGGCAATGTGGGTGCCTATAAGATGTTTCCTAGAACCTTCCCACATCGTAACTTAGTCTCCGAATCCTCTCTTGTTTTGTAAGACTTGCTTTTCCTTGATCGGAGTTATGCGTTTAGTTTTCAAAGGTTTTCTTTAAAACTATTTTAAAAGGTTTTCCTTTTTTCCTTAAAAAATGAGGTGGCGACTTCTTGTTTGTTTGTTTTTGTGAACCTTTTAAAAACCAGATTTTTATTAATTTAAATCTCTACAAGTCTTTTTAAAAGAAGGGTTTTCCTTCCCCCCGGATCGAAACCCATGGTTCATAGTTGTCACACCCCATTTTTGTCACCTTAGCTAGGACATATCATTTCATGTAGGATTTTGAGTCATTTTTGAGTCTAGTCTTTTGCATTGAGTTTCTATGGCATTGAATATCATGTGTATGAATTTTGAAGTGATTCGGAGTTCATTTCGATAGTCAATAAGAACTTTTGCGACTTTAAGGGCATAATCGTCTTTTAAGCCGTATATTTTTCATTTGACCTTAAAATGAATCCCGAGTCATTCCCTCGAGTTCATATGGTTATATAGAGTCCATATAAAGGTTCAATTTCATGAATTAATGGTTTAAGATCAATTCAACTCATAATGGTTCGGGTTGGCTAAATGACCCTTTCTTGGTTTGCTCAAATTGACTCATAAGACCTAACCATTTTTCTCTCATTTAACTTCAATTTGGCCTTATTTACATCCTAAATATGTTTAGAAAGATCGAATTTCGATTGGGAAAGCATTTGGTTCGACCTTGTGTACAAACCCAGCTTAGCGACGGTGAGGCACCATGGTTAACCACCTTTGTAAAACCTAACCATGCACCCATGGTTGAGGATTTTTATCCTAAAATGCTTAAAAATGTGTTCCCCTTCGAAACACAGTCGTTTTGGCTTTTATTTCATCAAAATCGGACTTAATTTAAATATTTTAGGACTTCTACAGCAAGTGGGAGTCAAAACCGAAGCAAAAATAGGAGGACCCTCGGGTAACCATCCGGGGCTGGACGGTCAGCCGTCCAAGCCCAGACGGCTAACTGTCCAGGCCTAGTTGGTCACCCGAGGAGTCCGTCTTCAACTCAACTTCTGACTCCTCTCTCCCTCTTTTGATGGTTTCCTCCGCTAATACAACTTGTTTGAGCTTAGGAGTGTGTAAGTTTGAGATGTTTGAGCACCAAGGGAGTCTCTAATAGCCCTAGGATCATTGTTTAATGAATTAATCTTAGCCATTGGTTTAGGGGGTCAGTTCTCTATATAAAGGACATGATATTCAGCACATAGGGGAAGGTTAATTGCACTTTATACTTAGAGAGAAAGGGAGCTACGAGTTTGGAGAGCTAGAAGGACATCAAGAGGAGGCTCTTCAACCCCAAGCAAGGAAGGAAACAAGAAATTTAAAGACAAGGAAGAGTCTACAAGAGGTAAGCATATCTATTTAATGCTGAACCTGGGCTTTTTACTTCTCCTTCTCCTTCTTCTTCTATGATAGTTTTAGTGCATGATATAACTCCACATGTTAGGTTAGTTCAATGTTTTTGGGATAATATATGAATAATTTTGAGATGATTTATGGCTTTATATGCTTGATAATCCCTGGTTTACTATGGATTTGAAAGTATTATCTTTTCTATCTTCTTAAATCATGCATAGTTTACATGTTTAGGTACGTTGCTGTGATTATTGTCATGAGTTGATGCTCTTGTTAGTTAATATATCTGATATGAATGATATTCATGATGATTTGAGCATGTGTTAGAGTCGTTTCATAGGTTTTAATGCATGGTTGTGAAAATAGGGTTTCGATAACCCTGAATTCGCACAAGTTTTATACAGCATGCTTAGCTTAGCTTTTTGAGTTATTTCTCATCATAGTCATTCTATATATGCTGCATATAGTTGAATCATGCTAGGTTTGCATTCATGTAGTAGATTTTATAGGGTTTTTGGAGACATTATCCTTTTCTAAGGATAATCATCCTTTTCGCTGAGTGAGGTTTCGCATGAGAGCCTTCTATGATGTGTTTAAGCATGAAATCACTTCCATTGTGTTCTAGTATATATATTTTACGTAGGATATGTTGATTACACCTCCCCATAACGACTTTTTTACGAGAAATTATCCTAGGATAGTTTTGCTTAAGAAAGCTCGCCATAGGAAGGTTTATTTTCATATTTTACATAAAATATCATCTTTTTTGTTAGAATAGGCTTTGTTATCATGTTTATTGATATTATTGGGGTCTCTTATGCTTGTTAGTGTGTTTCTCATAGGCTTTTATGCATGTTAGTCAAGTCATTGCATGTAAGATTGAGTTAGGGTCCTTAATTATTCATTATTCTTGTTGTTTGCATGATAAATGGATGATTTTAGGCCTTGTTATGGTTCTGTCCAGATTAGAGTTTTGTTCTCTTTGCATGATTTTGTGCACTTGTAAGGGTGCAAACAGGTACAATGCTTGTTCTATTGCAAATAGGGCCACTATGACTTAAAATGGCTAATGCTTGGAGCTTTTGCGCTCAGGTAAGTAGGGTATGAAGTGCCCTAATTCACTTTTCTTCTTTCTCTTCTCTTCTCTCTTCTAGGGTTACTTCTTAATACAAACACATGGTGATTATCAAGGGTTTCCTTCATTTATAAAATTCTGTTTTCCTATCAAGGTCTTCCTCTTGTGGAAGTTTTCGATTTTGGACTAAATCAATATATTTTCAAATGAGGAAACCTAGGGTATTTACCATAGGTTTGTATTAGGTTATAACCCTATTCTTTTCGAACTACGTGGACTTTGATCCATGTATTTCGCTGCATGGTACGTAGGCGCTTGTTTTAAGGCTCAAGTCCGTTCTAGGATCCAAGTATCCTAGGTTTTTTCTTCTCTTTTCTTCTTTTTCTGTTTTGTTTTACTTGTTTGATTATGCATGGATGAGATAGATGGATGGAATAAATGTTATGCATGTTGCCTTGTGATGACATATGCTGATATTTGAGTGAAAAAGATCTTAAGTTAGCCCAACCAAATTAAGAGACCAACTCGGGCGATGTGGGTGCCTATGGGCTTTGCCCAGAACCTTCCCACGTCGTAACTTAGCCCCCAAATCCAATTTTTTGGTTTCAAAGACTTTGCTTTTCCTTTAATGGAGTCATGTGGTTTTGAAAATAAAACATTTTTGTGGTTTTCATCTTTTCTCTAAAAAATGAGGTGGCGACTCCTTTTTGTTTGTTGTCTTTCACCACACCATACATACCCTTTTCTTTCGCCAAATCCTTGTGGGCCGCGTTTTTTTCGTGGGTTCACAACAGTCTGACGACTCCGCTAGGGAATAGTGGACTAGACTCAAGTAATTTATATGGGCTAATTTAATTACTTAAATTAAAATCAATCACTTGCATATGCTTGAATGTGTGCTTACTTTATTGCATTGTGTGCGCAATTGCACTTGAATGATAGGTCGATGTATCCTTGCCTTTTCTGATTATCCTAACCTTAACCCCAGTTCCTTCGTTCTCGGGTGTCATGTTTGCGAAGCTATCAACTCATCTTGCCACGTATCCTTGGGTTTTACCCTTGGGTATATTCAATGGATCAACACGTACCACTTGACTCATGCGGCATCCCTCATGCCACACGTAATAGGTATATAGTTGGTTCAAGCAAGTAGGGGACACTATCCTACCCTTTTAGTGCATATAGTGGACTATCTAGGACACATAGATTCGCCTAGTTTAAGGTCACCATGCTTGTGGAATGAATGCAAGTACAGAGTGGATGTGTGTTTGAATGTATGTGTGTATAGAATGAATGTATGTATGGCATGAATGTGTGTTGTGGGAATGAATGTGAATGGAATGAATGGCAATGTAATTTATGTCATGGTTCTTTGAGAAGATGATACAAAGCCCTCAATACAGTGATCCGGTTCCTTATTCTTGAATGCGGTTGGAGATATGAATGAATGCTATGTGGGTAGTTAATTTTAAGGGGTAACATGACTTTAAAATCAATCGACCTACATCCCTTTAATATGGCCTTCTTACTTAAAACCCATTGGGCTCATAAGGATGAAAGGCCAAACTAAAGGAATGTTATTGGACCATTACCCGCCCGTTTAAATCAATTGTGGAGACTGAAGGCGCTTTGTGTCACCTTGTAACTAAGTATAGGTCATTTGGTTGTAATAGAGTACTGGTTTGGACTCGTGACTCTTCAGGCCGTTTGATCAGAGGAAGTATCGAACAAAACCTCGCCATGGATGATACTTTTACATTGAATAACCCAGCTACACCTGAGGGGACATTTGTTTCTGGGACTTCAGCGAATCCACGGAGGATTGAGAGGCTATTGAATGATATCCTTGGGAAGTTGGAAGAGGTATCAGTGAAGTCTGAAACTGCAATAAGAATGGCACAAGAGATCAACAACCGAACCCTTATCCTTGTCCATAATATCCCTACAGATCAGGCCATGCCCGACACTCAAGTCCCCATTGCCCAAAATCAATCCAACCCATCTGCCCAAACTGGAGGCCAAGCCCAAAATCCACCACCTCCACATGCTCAATCATCGCCTCAAAATCCACCACCTCCACATACTCAATCATCGCCTCAAAATCCACCACCTCTACATACTCAACCTCCACTACAAAATATCCCCATTTACACCCAATCATCCACTTTCATCCCCACAACTGAAAACCTCCTGTAAGTGATGACCAAAAGATGATGGCTGCAAGGATGTTGGCCTTGGAGAAAACTTTGAAGGGTATTTGCCGTGCAGATGACTTTGTTGATATCCACACTCTTTCTCTCTTTCCTCAAGCGAGATTGCCGACTTCATTCAAGATGCCAGAGTTACAGAAGTTTGATGGAACAGGTTACCCTAAGACCCACTTAAAAATATATGTCCAAGCAATGCAACCTCGTGGTGCTTCCGAGGAGTTGATGGCCCAATTATTCCACAAATCACTTAGCACTTCTTCGCTAAATTGGTTTTTAAGTTTGGATGAGTCGAAGACTAGAACATGGGAAGACGAATGTAGAGAGTTCACTGATCACTACAAGTACAATACAGAGGTTGACGTGATAATGAGAGACTTGGAGACTACCAAATAGGCGGCAAATGAATTTTTCTCTTCCTACATCACTAGGTGGAGGAAGAAAGCTTCTAAAATGTTCAATAGGCCTAATAAAGAAGAACAGATATGAATGGTGGTCAAGAACTTATTGCCTATATATCACAAGCACTTGTTTGCTCATCACTTCCCCATTTTCAAAACTCTGATTAGTTTTGGGACACAAGTTGAAGATGCCATAACTGATGGCACCAGTAAAGTTGAAGATCCCTTAAGGTTTCGTCGAGTAGGGAACAATGGAAAGGCACCTGCTGAAGTGAATGCAATCGCTCCACAACAGCCATAAAACATTGGCAACAATTCTACTCCTCGTCAATTCTTTGATTTGTATGCACCACTGGACAAAGTTTATAAAAGATTGAAAGCAAGGGGCATCCTCAAACCTCTAAACCCAATGCCTCTTCCAAATCCATTACCTAGATGGTACAACGAGAATGAATTCTGCCATTTCCATCAATCCAAAGGTCATAGAACAGACCATCGTGTTCATCTCAGACATGAAATACAAGACCTCATTGACAAGAAGATCATAGGCCCACCTACTCCTCCTAACCGTCCAAATATCACTCAAAATCCTTTACTATCCAATAACCCATCCCCCACTTCTAATGTCAATGCAATAGAAGATTCACCTCGTTCACCTCGACCCATTCGCCATTACACCACTTTGCCTATGAGTCTTACTAATGTATTTCACCATTGCAAGAAAAGAAGCCTTATCACTCCCCTTCCACCCAAGCCTTCGCTCATCCCTGACCCATCCTTTTGCCTATACCATAGAAAATATGGCTATGATATCGAGGATTGCACCTTGCCAAAGAAAGTGGTCCAAGACTTGATTGATGAGGGAGTTCTGATCATTCCACAGCCAAGTCCATGCAAAGTGCCTACATTGTTACCCATCCTACATAAAGAAAACATGTAAGGGGTTGATATGTTAGAGTGGGGAAATCCTGAGGAGAAGCCTATGGGGAAAGAAAAGGTTGTTGAAAAGGAAATGCCAAAGAAACCGAGTAAGCCTCGAAAGTCATTTCAACAACAGTTGAAGGAAAGATATGATGCCAGAGATCCCAAAGTGGATTTATTAGAGGAACCGTCTGGGAATTTTAACTTCTATGTTCTCTACACTTCGCCACTTCCAATAACAATTCCTATTCGTGCAACCAGATGGGGAAATCCATGGAAGATGAGCAACCGACAGAGAAATCCTCAATCCACCCAACCAGATGGGGAAAATTGGTGAAAGAGGAACGGTCGACAGAAAAATCTCTAATGCTAGAGGTAGATATGCTTGAATGGGGAGACATCATGGGTGAATCTTGCAGTGATGAAATAAATGATCTATGGGCAGACTATGAAGAAGTTGATCACTTGACTAGGGGCGGTCGTCACTTCAAACCATCCTACCTTGAGAATGAAAATCCGATGGTGTGAACCCATGAGAAAGCGCCCACAAGGATTTGGCGGAAAGAAGGATATATGGAATGGGTGAAAGACAACAAACAAAAAAGAGTCGCCACCTCATTTTTTAGGGAAAAAAGGAAAACCACAAAAATGTTTTATTTTCAAAACCACACGACTCTATTAAAGGAAAAGCAAAGTCTTTGAAACCAGAAAATTGGATTCGGGGGCTAAGTTACGACGTGGGAAGGTTCTGGGCAAAAAGCCTATAGGCACCCACATCGCCCGAGTTGGTCTCTTAATTTGATTGGGCTAACTTAAGATCTTTTCCACTCAAATATCATCATATATCATCACAAAGCAGCATGCATATCATATATTTCATCCAAACATCCATGCACAATCAATCAATTAAAACAAAACAAAAAGAAAAGAAAAGAAAAGAAAACCTAGGATACTTGGATCCTAGAACGGACTTGAGCCTCACGAAGAGCACCAACGTACTATGCAGCGAAATACATGGATCAAAGTCCACGTAGTTCGAAAAGAATAGGGTTACAACCTAATACAAACCTATGGTAAGAACCCTAGGTTTCCTTATTTGAAAATGTATTGAATTATCCAAAAACTTCCACAAGAGGAAAACCTTGATAGAAAACCAGAATTTTATTAATGAAGGAAACCTTTGATAAACACCATATGTTTGTATTAAGAAGTAACCCTAGGAGGGAGAAGAGAAAAGAAAGAAAAAGAAAGGTGAATTGGGGCACCTTCAAACCCACTTACCTGAGCGCAAAAGCTCTAAACATTAGCCATTTCAGACCATAGCAGCCCTATTTGCAATAGGACAAGCATTGTACCTGTCCGCACCCTTACAAGTGCACAAAATCATGCAAAGAAAACAAAATACTAATCTGGACAGAACCATGACAAGGCCTAAAATCATCCATTAATCATGCAAACAACAAGAATAATGAATAACTAAGGACTCTAACTCAATCCTACACGCAATGACCTGATTAATATGCATAAAAAACCTACCAAAGACACACTAATCAAGCATAAGAGACTCCAATAATATCAATAAACATGATAACAAAGCACATTCTAACCAAAAGGATGATATTTTATGTAAAATATGAAAATAGACCTTCCTACGGCGAGCTTTCTTAAGCGAAACTATCCTAAGACAATTTCACGTAAAAAAAGTCGTTATGGGGAGGTGCAGTCAACATATCCTACGTAAAATATATATATTAGAAAACAACAGAAGTGATTTCATGCTTAAACACATCCTAGAAAGCTCTCATGCAAAACCTCACTCAACGAAAAGGATAATTATACTTAAAAAATGATAATGTCTCCAAAAAACCTATAAAACCCACTACATGAATGCAAACCTAGCATGATTCAACTATATGCAGCATATATAGAATGACTATGATGAGCAACAACTCAAAAAGCTAAGCTAGGCATGCTGTATAAGACCTATGTGATTTTAGGGTTATCGAAACCCTAATCTCACAACTGTGCACAAAAAAAACATTAAATGACTCTAACACATGCTCAAATCATCATGAATATCATTCACATAATATATATTAACTAACAGGAGCATCAATTCATGATAATAATCACAGCAACCTAGACATGTGGACTATGCACGATTCAAGGAGATAGAAAGAGTAATACTTTCAAATCCTTAGTAAACCAGGGATTATCAAGCATATAAAGCCATAAACCATCTCAAAATCATTCATCTAACATCACACAAGCATTGAATTCAATCCATAAGAAGAGCTATTTCATGCACTATAACTATCCTAGAAGAAGAAGAAGAAGGAGAAGAAGGAGAAGCAGAAGACTCATGTTCAGCATTAAAGAAGAGTGCTTACCTCTTGTAGACTCTTCCTTGTCTTCAAACTTCTTGTTTCCTTGCTTGCTTGGGGTTGAAGAGCCTCCTCTTGATGTCCTTCTAGCTCTCCAAACTCGTAGCTCCCTCTCTTTCTCAGTGTAAAGTGCAATTAACTTCCCCCTTATGTGCTGAATATCATGTCCTTTATATAGAGAACTGACCCCCTAAACCAATGGCTAAGATTAATTCACTAAACAATGATCCTAGGGCTATTAAAGACTCTCTTGGTGCTCAAACAACTCAAACTTACACACTCCTAAGCTCAAACAAGTTGTTTTGGCGGAGGAAACCGTCAAAAGAGGGAAAGAGGAGTCAGAGTTCGAGTTGAGGATGGAGTCCTCGGGTGACCAACTAGGCCTGGACGGTTAGCCGTCTGGGCTTGGACGGTTGACCGTCCAGCCCCGGACGGTTACCCGAGGCCTCTCCCTTTCCGCTTCGGTTTTGACTTCTACTTGCTTCAGAAGTCTTAAAATCTTCAAATTAAGTCCGATTTTGATGAAATAAAAGTCAAAACGACCGTGTTTCGAAGGGGAACACATTTTTAGGCATTTTAGGACAAAAATCCTTAACCATGGGTGCATGGTTAGGTTTTAAAAAGGTGGTTAACCATGGTGTTTCACCGTCGCTAAGCTGGGTTTGTACACAAGGTCGAACCAAATGCTTTCCCAATCGAAAATCGATCTTTCTAAACATATTTAGGACATAAATAAAGCCCAATTGAGGTTAAATGAGAGAAAATTGGTTGGGTCTTATGAGTTAATTTGAGCAAACCAAGAAAGGGTCTTTTAGCCAACCCGAACCATTACGAGCCGAATTGGTCTTAAACCATTAATTCATGAAATTGAACCTATATATGGACTTTATATACTCATGTGAACTCATGGGAATGACTCGGGATTCATTCCAAAGTCAAATGGAAAATATACGGCTTAAAAGACGATTATGCCCTTAAAGTCGCAAAAGTTCTTATTAACTATCGAAATGAACTCCAAATCACTTCAAAATTCGTACACATGATATTTAATGCGATAGAAACTCAATGCAAAAGACTAGACTCGAAAATAAAATAAAAACCTACATGAAATGATGGCCTCAAACTAGGGTGACAAAAATGGGGTGTGACAGAAGCCCCTCATTGGTGAACAAGTTTCACTTGTGAACCAATGATAGAAGAACAACCCATTTTTGTTTGGTAAAATCAATTCCATTAATACCCACCAGGGAAACACATGAAAAGAAGGTGACCATGTCACTGAATTCTATAGGTTGGAAGCCAACTACCCATAGAACTCGTCACACACAAAGTAGCTTCCACACACAATCATACTCCTTATGAGTTCCACAGAACTCCTCACAGACAAAGGTATTGCTCAGAACTCCTCACACACAAAGGTACTCCTCATGAGTTTCATAGAACTCTTCACACATATTTCTCATATTGTTCGCTAGTTGCACCAATGAATAATATGAGGCATCCATAGTTTACACCGAACTACGTTCGATAAAGGTCTTCCTATATTACACCAGTTGCACTGGTGAATAATATGAGGTATCCATAACTTACACCGAACTGCGTTCAATGAAAGGTCTTCCCATATTACACCAGTTGCACCGGTGAATAATATGAGGTATCCATAACTTACACCGAACTGCGTTCGATGAAGGTCTTCCCATATTACACCAATTGCACCAGTGAATAATATGAGGTATCCATAACTTACACCGAACTGCGTTCAATGAAAGGTTTTCCCATATTACACCAGTTGCACCGGTGAATAATATGAGGTATCCATAACTTACACCGAACTGCGTTCGATGAAGGTCTTCCCATATTACACCAGTTGCACCAGTGAATAATATGAGGTATCCATAACTTACACCGAACTGCATTCGATGAAAGGTCTTCCCATATTACACCAGTTGCACCGGTGAATAATATGAGGTATCCATAACTTACACCGAACTGCGTTCGATGAAGGTCTTCCCATATTACACCAGTTGCACCGGTGAATAATATGAGGTATCCATAACTTACACCGAACTGCGTTCAATGAAGGTCTTCCCATATTACACCAGTTGCATCGGTGAATAACCGGTGAATAATATGAGGTATCCATAACTTACACCGAGCTGCGTTCGATGAAAGGTCTTCCCATATTACACCAGTTGCACTAGTGAATAATATAAGGTATCCATAATTTACACCGAACTGCGTTCGATGAAGGTCTTCACATACTACACCAGTTACACCAGTGGATAATATGTAGGGAAAACTATTCAAACAAATCACAAATATCATAAATCAAACGCTGTCAAACAACTCAATACCAATATCATAAAAAAATCCGAAGGTCGAATGTTATCAACCTATGCACAAATCACAAAGCTTAACCCTTTCACATTTTCATTTTATCAAAGCTTTTCTAGCATGCAATAAAATCAACAATCATACCCCTTCTAGGTGAAAACTTCTCTTTTAATCTCGTTCCTTTTCAAGGAAAACAATTTCAATTTCTCACATCACTTTGGTGACTTCACACTTTTGAAAATTTATCTTTTCATTGTCCTTGAAATGATTGGGGAAAGTTCCTATTGATTATTTCGTAAATATGTTATGGCTTAGCCAAAAGACATGCAACTCACATAAGAAAACACATTGAAACAATCATCATTTTCATTAAATTTTTCTCATAAAGCTTTTTAGGTAACTTATCCGGACTTAGCACAGTCATGCAATTTTTTTTTAAAAGAAAAAAACATTTTTCTTTCTTTAAAAATAGTAATCATACCTTCTTAGGAAATAATGCATTTCAAGAGGATTTGATTAAACCCATAGATCCTTCTTCAAGGTATAGAGTGGAAACTCATCTTTCCTTCTTCTTTCTTCACTTCTCTTTTCCTTTCAAAAACCCTAACTTTTGCCTAGGTCGCCTTTACAGGTTTTCAACCTAGCGGGTTGCCCTAATTTTTGCCTAGGCTGCCCTTTCAGGTTTTCAACCTAGCGGGCTCTTCTTCTCCTCTTTTCTTTTTTTTTCTTTTTCTTTTTCTTTTCTCCTTAGTGCAAAGGAATTCAACTCATGAAGCCTCAGCCCCTTCTCTTCATTAATTTATTCAGGTTCTCTTATTAAACAAACCAGCCCCAGCACACATTTCATTTCTTCTTCTATGAGTAGAATCAACCCCCAAGTTCGTAGAGTATATCATGTTTGATCAAGCTCTTTGGCTAAGCAAGACAAATTAGCCCCAGGTTCACAGAAAGCAACACCCATTCTCCCAAGCTCATAAAGTCTCATGCCTACAACTAGGGCAAATTGTTCCTTAGTAGTTACTGCTACCCCTTTTCCATCATTAAATCCATGACAAGAGTCTAAGTTTAAATTAAGATATGATAGGACAAAAATCTAATGGACTTTACAAATGGATTGTAGTGAATGAGTGCTTTTAAAGGACAAGGTCGATGACCATTGGAGACACACAAGACTCAAAGGATGAAAATGGAAGGACACATGAAGTAATTGAGAAAGACAAACAAGAACAGATTGAAAAAGAAGAATAATCAAATTAACTTTATCAGTGGCATGTAGTATTTTAAGCTCACTAATTCAATCAATGAAACTGCTTCTTCTTAACTTAGTCACAAAGAATTGCCTTTAATGGTTGGTTATGTACAAAGCCCTTTTCTTTCTGTTTCTTTTTTTCTTTTTTCTTTTTTTTTTTTTCAATGAATTGGACTGTACCCAAAGGAACTTTATGGGTTGCCTACGTATCTCCACTTTGATCTTCCCAAGATATTAATCAAACAAACTAACATTTCTTTTGTGGAGAATCAGGTCCTCGTAGTTCATGAAAATTCACTTTTCTTTTTTCATCATTCATTTTTTTTTTTTTTTTTCAAAAGCCCTAACTTTTGCCTAGGTCGCCTTTTCAAGTTTTCAACCTAGCGGGCCTAGGCTCTACATATAACCACATAGGGACCACCCTACCTTAGCTTGAACTCTTCTTTGCATTCCTCGAACGGATGATCTAGTCTTCTTAATCACAAAGTCTTCTTTTGATTGTTGTTGATCTTCTTTCTTAGTGCTCTTAGATATATGTTGACCCCTTCCCTCTCCTTTCCTTTTGTACTTTTTTTCCTCTTTCATTTTTCTTTTCTTTTCATAATTTTTTCTTTCTTTTGATTTTTTTTTTTCTTTTAAGGGAGAGGGAAGTAGACATCTCGGAAAGCCTAAGCTATGCTAGTCAATTTCTACCTTTGATCTTCGAATTGCTTCTTGTAAGGGCTTCGAGACCTTCTTTAATTACTTAACTAATGTCTTTATGCAGTATGGTGGGTGGGTGGTCCCTTATGTTTACCACTTTTAAGCTTTCCCATGTTTCCTAGTCAATTAGTCACAATTCATTAATCATTTGCTCCTTTAGTGGAATGAGCTTTTGAGCCTTTTAGGAAATATTTTCATGCCACTTTGATGGTCAATTGATTAATAAGAAGAGAAATAGAGAGACGATGGAATTCTTGAAATCAAATATCTTATTAAAGGAATGAAGAAAAACACATTGAAAATCTTGATTCGACAATAACTAGGACTCAAAAGACTCAAAGGACATTTGACTTGGAGGATGAAAACAATCAAATAACTAGAAAACAAACAAAAACCTAAACTCTTTATCATGGATAGTCATGACAAAATTGGTGCAGCAGCAAGCACTAAATGATCTTGTTGTTAATGAAGACTACCACTCACATTATTGACCTAAGGAAATTCCCCATAAGCCTGCCCCTCGTTCTCGATGGTCCCATTAGCTATAGCATCTTCTATTTGCGTTCCAGCTCCAATTAAGGCCTTGAAATTTTGGAAGTAATGTGTAAACAAATGCTCATGGTAAATGGGAAGCAAGTTCTTGACCACCATTTGGATTTGTTCTTCTTCTTTGGGTCGGTTCGCCATCTGAGAAGCCTTGATCCTCCACCTAGTAATGAAAAAAGAGAACGTTTCATTCATAGCTTGTTTAGTAGTCTCCAAATCCCTACGAGTCACATCCACCTCTATGTTGTATTTGTAATGATTTGTGAATTCATTGCAGATATCCTCCCAAGTCTTGGTTCTAGATTCTTCCAAAGCCAAAAATCACTTCAATGCAGAGCTAACCAGCGACTCTTGAAACATTTGAGCCAACAATTCATTATTAGCCCCACGGGGGTGCATAGCTCGCACATACATCTTCAAGTGAGGTTTAGGACAACCCGTACCATCGAACTTCTCTAGCTCAGGCATTTTGAATTGGAGTGGAATACGAGCCTTTGGGAACAAAGATAAAGTACAGATGTCCACCATATCATTAGATTTGTGGATCCCCTTCAAGGTCCGCTCCAAAGCTTCCACCTTGTTAGCCAACACGGTCGAATCTTCTCTTAATGCAATCTTAGACTCCCTTTCTTTAGTCTTAGGTGGTTCTTCTCCTTCTCCTCTGGGGTCCTCAGTGGATTCAGAATCATTAGACACTTGATGATTGTCAAAAGTGGGGGCCCTAGATTCGGGTTTTAAAATTTTCTGTTGGATTTCTTGGGCCATCTTCAACGCGGTCTCGGATACCATAGTGGTGTGGTTAAGTTTCTCCATCATTGTTCTAAGACAAGCCTCGAGGTTGAATGTAGAATTGCTAGTTTGTTTGGCCATCTTGGGTTCAAAGTTAGAGCCCACATTGACTAACCTTAATAAGTTATCACGGGTTTAATCCAGCCCTCCTTCAAGAACAAATTCCCCTTTTTAGGCCATGACCAAAACATTTTAACAAGATTTCCATGACTGCACTAAATTTAATAAGTGTGGTCTTATAAAGCATGCCCTTAGTTAGACATCTCATCCCTAAGGGTACCTTGAAGTGTAAGGCGACATACTAAAGGCATGAAGGTGAGTCACTTATCTTTAGGTTCTAGCCATTAACCATTTTTAAAACAATCAACAATTTCATTTCCCCAAACATGACAATGCAATATGTGCAAGCAAACTAGGAGCCAGGTCCAAACATGATATCTCCTTAGTTGGACACCTCATCCTTAAAAGTGTCCCTTAAGACGAAGGGTGAGGTGACATACTAAGGACATAAAGATAAATGAGCCCCTACTTCCTAACCTTTGATCAAACTTTTCATTCCAAACAAGCCCCTATCATTTTACTTTAAAGCTCATGATTAAATGGTCTTAACTTACACACCTTTAATTAGGCACTCCCCTCCCTCTTCTAGGGAGCTCCTTGGGTGAAGGGTGGTGGTACTTGTTAAAGGTATGCGGGTGAGGCCACAGAATGTTAAGTTTTGATCATTACCCATGTTTTAAAGTAAACACAAACACTTATCACATCTCACAAAAATTTAGCAGCATATCATTACAACAAAGTGTGTGCATATAGGTGATCCAACGGTGTCCTAGAAGGTCCATTACATGCAATTCTTTCTTTTAAGAGGGTAGGCTAGGGTCCTCAACTTTGCTTGTACCAATCTTTATACCTAACCACATGTGACATCAGGAATATCGCGTGGGTCCAGCAGTACGTGATTGATCCATTTGATATACCCAAGGGTACTTGGCAAGAGAGGTTTGATAGCTTCGCCCAACGCATGGAATCAGGAAAACCAAGGTCGAACTAGGCAATCAGTTGGCAAGAATACATCGAGGGACAATCGAGTGATCATGCAACAATTGCGCACACAATGCAATAAATGAAAGCACACAATAAAGCGGATGCAATGTGATTGATTTTAATTAACAATAAGAAATTAATTTAGCCTAATCAAATTAACTAAGTCTAGCCCTCGATATCCCCAGTGGAGTCGCCAAACTGTGAACCCACGAAAAAGCACCCACAAGGATTTGGCGGAAAGAAGGATATATGGAATGGGTGAAAGACAACAAACAAAAAGGAGTCGCCACCTCATTTTTTAGGGAAAAGAGGAAAACCACAAAAATGTTTTATTTTCAAAACCACACGACTCCATTAAAGGAAAAGCAAAGTCTTTGAAACCAGAAAATTGGATTCGGGGGCTAAGTTATGACGTGGGAAGGTTCTGGGCAAAAAGCCCATAGGCACCCACATCGCCCGAGTTGGTCTCTTAATTTGATTGGGCTAACTTAAGATTTTTTCCACTCAAATATCATCATATATCATCACAAAGCAGCATGCATATCATATATTTCATCCAAACATCCATGCAGAATCAATTAATTAAAACAAAACAAAAAAGAAAAGAAAAGCCTAGGATACTTGGATCCTAGAACGGACTTGAGCCTCACGAAGAGTGCCTACGTACCATGCAGCGAAATACATGGATCAAAGTTCACATAGTTCGAAAAGAATAGGGTTACAACCTATTACAAACCTATGGTAAGAACCCTAGGTTTCCTTATTTGAAAATGTATTGAATTATCTAAAAACTTCCACAAGAGGAAAACCTTGATAGAAAACTAGAATTTTATTAATGAAGGAAACCTTTGATAAACACCATATGTTCGTATTAAGAAGTAACCCTAGGAGGGAGAAGAGAAAAGAAAGAAAAAGAAAGGTGAATTGGGGCACCTTCAAACCCACTTACCTGAGCGCAAAAGCTCCAAACATTAGCCATTTCAGACCATAGCAGCCCTATTTGCAATAGGACAAGCATTGTACCTGTCCGCACCCTTACAAGTGCACAAAATCATGCAAAGAAAACAAAATACTAATCTGGACAGAACCATGATAAGGCCTAAAATCATCCATTAATCATGCAAACAATAAGAATAATGAATAACTAAGGACTCTAACTCAATCCTACATGCAATGACCTGACTAATATGCATAAAAAACCTACCAAAGACACACTAATCAAGCATAAGAGACTCCAATAATATCAATAAACATGATAACAAAGCACATTCTAACCAAAAGGATGATATTTTATGTAAAATATGAAAATAGACCTTCCTACGGCGAGCTTTCTTAAGCGAAACTATCCTAAGACAATTTCACGTAAAAAAAGTCATTATGGGGAGGTGCAGTCAACATATCCTATGTAAAATATATATATTAGAACACAACAGAAGTGATTTCATGCTTAAACACATCATAGAAAGCTCTCATGCAAAACCTCACTCAACGAAAAGGATAATTATCCTTAAAAAAGGATAATGTCTCCAAAAAACCTATAAAACCCACTACATGAATGCAAACCTAGCATGATTCAACTATATGTAGCATATATAGAATGACTATGATGAGCAACAACTCAAAAAGCTAAGCTAAGCATGCTGTATAAGACCTATGTGATTTTAAGGTTATCGAAACCCTAATCTCACAACTATGCACAAAAAAAAAAACATTAAATGACTCTAACACATGCTCAAATCATCATGAATATCATTCACATAATATATATTAACTAACAGGAGCATCAATTCATGATAATAATCATAGCAACCTAGACATGTGGACTATGCACGATTCAAGGAGATAGAAAGAGTAATACTTTCAAATCCTTAGTAAACCAGGGATTATCAAGCATATAAAGCCATAAACCATCTCAAAATCATTCATATAACATCACACAAGCATTGAATTCAATCCATAAGAAGAGGTATTTCATGCACTATAACTATCCTAGAAGAAGAAGAAGAAGAAGGAGAAGCAGAAAACTCATGTTCAGCATTAGAGAAGAGTGCTTACCTCTTGTAGACTCTTCCTTGTCTTCAAACTTCTTGTTTCCTTGCTCGCTTGGGGTTGAAGAGCCTCCTCTTGATGTCCTTTAGCTCTCCAAACTCGTAGCTCCCTCTCTCTCTCAGTATAAAATGCAATTAACCTCCCCCTTATGTGCTGAATATCATGTCCTTTATATAGAGAACTGACCCCCTAAACCAATGGCTAAGATTAATTCACTAAACAATGATCCTAGGGCTATTAGAGACTCTCTTGGTGCTCAAACAACTCAAACCTACACACTCCTAAGCTCAAACAAGTTGTTTTGGCGGAGGAAACCGTCAAAAGAGGGAAAGAGGAGTCAGAGTTCGAGTTAAGGATGGAGTCCTCGGGTGACCAACTAGGCTTGGACGGTTAGCCGTCTGGGCTTGGACGGCTGACCGTCCAGCCCCGGACGGTTACCCGAGGCCTCTCCCTTTCCGCTTCAGTTTTGACTTCTACTTGCTTCAGAAGTCCTAAAATCTTCAAATTAAGTCCGATTTTGATGAAATAAAAGTCAAAACGACCGTGTTTCGAAGGGGAACACATTTTTAGGCATTTTAGGACAAAAATCCTTAACCATGGGTGCATGGTGTGAGCATCGTGTCCTAGACCACACCGGGCTCGGGGGTACTACGCCACTAACCACGGATGATTAGGGCGAAAAAGGAGTCGCCACCCGATTTGGCTTCGGGAACCAATTGACCCTTTGGAAGGGTCCAACTTACCATAACCAGAGATCGTTCGGGTTCGGAGCTAGGGTACGCGGATGGGAAGGTGTTAGGCACCCATCTACGCCCAGCCGAGGCCGACTCCCACATGTACTTATTGGCTTTAATTAAAAAGGACTTAATTAGGCTTAACCATATTCAATTAATTCAATGATTTAATTCAATCGATGGCACACAATGGCAAATAGGTATGAAATCAATGTAAAACGAGAGAAATAAATATATACACAGGAAACAAAAGCATTTAACAGAGTCGAATCATACTTACACAGCCTGCAAAACAAGGATTAGTCTGCAAAACGTGGGTTATGCACGTACGTGCATCTAATACGTACGTACGTATGTGCCTACAAAAATCTCATCCTGCACTTACCATGTTGTGCCCGAACGGATCTATAACTCGAATATATGTAATGAAATGGCTACAATGCGATTTAGGGATAATAGGATGGCCTAAACCTAGATGATGGAATGATAGTGAATGCTAATGAAGATGCAATAAACAATATTCATACATGTAGTCCTAAATCATGTGAATCGAATACCAAGAATTAATGAAGAGATATGATTGCGGAATTCTACCTATCCTATATACCCGAACAATATATAGAATATGGAATATCATATGTAAGGCATGAATAGATGCTAAAACGAATATGAATGCTAACCATTAAATGAAAGGGATGTGGAGGATGTTATGCACATTTCATACATTTAATAATCATGTTAAATCACAAGGAAATGGAATAAAGGATTGAAAATCGTTACCCTCAGGTATGGGCAACAGCAATTTCTCTACGAGCTTGCCTTCCGGACCTCTCGTAGTCACAACTATGAGTTTTCAGATCTTTCGGGTTGGAGGCTAGGTCCAAAAGTTGGGATCCTTTGGGGGGTGTAGGCTTAAGAAAAATCGGTCCCTTCTCTTGAATGAAAGCAGGGTATTTATAGATGGTGATTAGGGTTTATTTCGGAGTCCATTAGGGTTTCCCAGCCGCCATCAAGCAGCTATAAACATAGGGGCTTCATAAGGTAAGAAACGATTTGGGGGGGAAATGTTGAAAATTTGAAATTCGAAGGGCATGATCGTACGTGCATGGAAGATGCACGTACGTGCATGAACCATGCTCATACGATCATGGGTATCAAAAAGCTGTGTTGGAAATAAAGGGCATGATCATACGTGCATGAACCATACTCATACGATCATGGGGTATCAAAAGGTATCAAAAAGTTGTGTTGTGCCTGCACGGGTCCTTCGGGCTCGCTTGTGGTAGTTTATCTACTGTTGCCCTTCATCATTGGGCTTAAAGGTGGTCCAAAATGTCAAGCGGTACAAAATTGGGTGTCAACACATGGTTAGGTTTTACAAAAGTGGTTAACTATGGTGCTTCACCGTCGCTAAGTTGGGTTTGTACACAAGGTTGAACCAAATGCTTTCCCAATTGAAAATCGATCTTTCTAAACATATTTAGGACATAAATAAAGCCCAATTGAGGTTAAATGAGAGAAAATTGGTTGGGTCTTATGAGTCAATTTGAGCAAACCAAGAAAGGGTCTTTTAGCCAACCCGAACCATTACGAGCCGAATTGATCTTAAACCATTAATTCATGAAATTGAACCTATATATGGAATCTATATACTCATGTGAACTCATGGGAATGATTCGGGATTCATTCCAAAGTCAAATGGAAAATATACGACTTAAAAGACGATTATGCCCTTAAAGTCGCAAAAGTTCTTATTAACTATCGAAATGAACTCCAAATCACTTCAAAATTCATACACATGATATTTAATGCGATAGAAACTCAATGCAAAAGACTAGACTCGAAAATAAAATAAAAACCTACATGAAATGATGGCCTCAAACTAGGGTGACAAAAATGGGGTGTGACAGGTGGAAGCACTAGAGAAGGGGCAAAGACCTGAAATCTATGATGAAGAGGATGAAGTCCTAAAGCAATTGAAAAAGACTCAAGCCAACATTACCATATGGGGATTGCTTTTGGCTTCTCTCAAGCATCGTTAGACTATGCTTAAGCTCCTGAACCATGTGCAAGTACCCATTGATACTTCACGAGAGGGGTTGGTGAGTCTTATAACCCCCGTCGAGAAAGCAACAACCATAATCTTCATATAAGCTGATCTGCCGAAAAGAAGGAGAGATCATGTGCAAGCTTTAAACATAACTGTTGACACCCTAGGGAAATGGGTTCCCACCGTTCTTGTTGACAATGGCTCTACTTTGAATGTGTGTCCACTTCGTACTGTTACATCTCTTGGGCTGGGACCTACAAATTTCGTGCCATATGGACAATCAGTGAGAGCATATGACAACACCAGAAGGGAAGTGATTGGTATGGTGACCTTACCGTTAATCATAGGACCGGCAGAATTTGAAGTTGAATTCTAAGTCCTCGATGTCCCTGCTTATTTTAACCTCCTGCTAGGTCGACCATGGATTCACCCAAACGGGGCTATAGTTGGGAATCGAACTAGAGAGGAAAATTACAAAGGCGGAATTAAAATTTTCCTACGATTCCCAATCCCATGAATCCAATTATGCTTAATACAAAACAAACTCTAACTAGAAGAGGGTAAGAATTACTTACAGTTGAACAAAGTCTTCTCCTTTATGCTCTAAGCTTTGTCTTTTCCTTTTTGCTCCAAGCTTGAACTCTAGGCAATAATGAATGAGTAGTCCAAGTGTACTGCCTCCAACGGTATCCACACCTAGCTTGAACTTGAAGTCCTTTCTTTCTTCTTCCCTGTTGTTGCTAGAGGTGGAGAAGAGAGAGAGAAAAAGAGAGCCTCCTTGCAAATTTCGGCCAACACGAGGGGATTATGATTGTGATTCAAGTGATGTCATCACATTAGATGTGAGGCTTAAATAGCCTCCACTAATAGGGTCGGCCCTTGTAAGGAATCCTATTCCTCATATGAGTTAAGTTGTAATTATACATAATTGCAACTTAACCCCTCTAATTTATATCCCATATATATTTGCCCCTTAAGAACAATTCTTTATTCACTTATACCCTTTCTCTCATAGACATTCAAGCTCTCTTATCATGATTAGTGTGTAACCCATTGGGTTCACATCATCAAGTAGTAGGGATAGCACGAGGTGTGCACAATGGAACACTTTCCGTTAGAGGGTCTAATTGAAACTCCTTTCAATTCCCTAATTGATTATAACTCATTTATATCAATTAGGGCTTCTACTAACCATGAGTAACACCTAGTATATGGCTCATGGTGTGGTCTTTAATGAGGTGAATAGTCATTTACAAAGAACCCTTCTGTTATAGTTTATCGGTTACAATTATATCCTTCCATCAACACAATGTCTCCAATTGAACTAACAGGACATGGAAGTCTATCAAGTCCTTAGTTCAATTACTTTATACTCATTCATTAATATCAACTCAATGATGAATTTATGGAAACTCCTTTCTATATTCATTCTACCATGGGCCCATGGATTTAATGAGTTATATTCAATGAATGTTATATGAGACATTCACTCCCTTTTTCCTAAGAGTGATGGATTCCTTATTGATCACTCATATGCCTTCACACACATAGCAGTAGGGCCAATGAACACCCTTACAGACCCCTATAAGGATCTGTACTTAGTGTTATCAAACTTTTAAAGCTACATATATAAGGCAACTATGGTGTCTCAGGTCTAAGGATTACTTGTACCACTATAACAATGAGAAACTGATTGACAGGCAGGTTAAAACTCCATTCAGTTTATCTCATATCTTTGGTCACATTCAGTGTACCTATTCTTATAATAGGCACCCACTTGTTGGTTGTAGTGTCTCCACACAAATAGCTTGAGACTAGCTATCCTCCTATAGAGTAAACCTAACAAGTGCTAGTCCTATGGTTCATTACTGTCCATCATAGTGAACCTTCAACTAGGAATGCTTTAAGAGTTTAGTACAGAGATATATCTACAGTCTCAAAATTACAACACTTTGTAATTTCAAATTCTCAACTCTAATTCCATGGACATATTATGTAAATATAAATAATGCATATAAACATAATAAAATAAGCCCTTTTATTAAATCAATAATAAATGTGACATGCATAAATGAAATCAATTGATTGTTCCTAATCCCTAAACAATCATCTCTATGATTGGCTCTAGGGCATAATCTTAACAGCCATCCCATTGTCTTTGCACTAAAAAGTTAAGTTCCCTTACAAAGGATCTATTGTGACCCTACAAGGAGACTATGAACTCATTGCTAGTCAAATGTCAAGAATCCCCATTTGTAAGATCAAGCACGATCCTTCAGATATGCCGTTGTCAGGGTTTGAATATGTGCAGGTTATCAACTCAACACGCGCAGGTAGAGAGCTTATCTCATTAGACTTTTCACCACATGGGAACTTGCGTGTCACCGAGATCATGAAGATCATGAGTTTGTTTCCTGGCATGGGAATGGGATCAAGGCATCGGGGAATTTCAGAGCCAATTAAGCACCAATCGGCCTTGCATACCTTTGGCTTGGGATATAAGCCAACACAAGCAGATTACAAGGAACAAACGCGGTTGAGAAAAGAGAAAGAAATTGCTAAAGCACGCGGGCACACTGTTATCCATCCACTTAAGCCTTACAAGCCAACCTTGAATGGGTGCTTCATAAAAGAAGGAAAAGATTTCTTGTATTGTGGTTTTCCAGAACCTACTTATGTGGAGTCTATCAGAGCTAGAGTCCTAGGGTTTGAGAATTTCTTTGAGACCGAGTGGTATCCGATCAAAACAACCATGGTTGAGGAGTCTGCTATAGAAAGCGATAGAGAAGAAGAGGATTGGGCAGACAACATGGATTTAGAGGTTATGGGCCATCGAGGTATCCGATTGTTTTCAGAATGTGTGCTAGTCATCGAAGATTGTGAAGAAGTTCCAGTTCCAGCATTCCAAACAGTCAGCGAGCCACTCAGAATTGGTACACCTAAGGATCCCCCGTTCTTGTTCTAAATAAAGAGGAGTCTAAGCTAGTAGAGGATATGTAGGTTTTCTTTTGAGTCTTGAGTCAGCAAACAATCTGTCTTTGTTTAAGTATTTTATTTGTTGAGTATTTTAAAGTTGTTGTAAGAGTTGTTTTGTTATTTCAGAGTCTTCAATTAGTGATCGATACTTTCTTTATTTTATCGCAAAGATTATATCCATTGTCTTCGTGCCTTTTTGTCTCTTAATGTGTGTGGCATGGACATAGACCTTAGAGACGCTGATATCCCTCCCGAGCTCGTTGAGCAAAGGAATAAAGGGATAGCACAACCAATTACAGAAGAACTAGAATCAATTAATCTAGAGACGAATGAATTGCCAAAAATAATTAAAATTGGTACAACACTTTCCCCTTCTGAAAAAGAACAATTAGTTGAGTTGTTGAGAGAAAATTTAGAAGCGTTTGCTTAGTCTTATGAAGATATGCCCGGGGTAGACACAGACATAGTGCAGCATCACATTCTGACCAATCCTAACATGAAGCCTGTTAAGCAAAAGTTGAGGAGAATGAAACCTGAGTGGGCATTGAAGATAAAAGAAGAGGTGATGAAGCAGATAGAAGCTAAGTTCCATAAGGTTGTGGAGTACCCTGAATGGCTTATAAATATAGTACTGGTTCCAAAGAAGGATGGTAGAGTACGTATGTGTGTAGACTTTCGTGATTTGAATAAGGCATGCCCTAAGGATGACTTTCCACTTCCATACATTGACGTGTTAGTGGATAGTACCGTAAGGCACGCTCTTCTTTCTTTCATGGATGGTTTCTCGAGTGACAATCAGATCAAGATGGCACCAGAAGATATGGAGAAAACGTCTTTCATTACTCAGTGGGGGACCTATTGTTACAAAGTAATGCCATTCGGGTTAAAGAATGCAGGAGCAACTTATCAGAGAGCTGCTACCACCTTGTTGCATGACATGATACACAAAGAAGTTGAGGTTTATGTCGACGACATGATTGTCAAGTCAAAGGATAGGGAAAGACACGTGGCTGTGCTCAGAAAGTTCTTCGATCGAATCATAAAGTACAAGCTTCGCCTCAACCCTCATAAATGTGCTTTTGGAGTCACTACGGGAAAACTGCTAGGTTTCATGATAACACAAAGAGGAATTGAAGTGGATCCAAGCAAGATCAAGGCTATTCTGGAGATACCGCCGCCCAAGAATGAAAAGGAAATCCGAGGTTTCTTGGGAAGATTGTAGTACATAAGCTGGTTCATAGCCCAACTCACTACCATTTGTGAGCCTGTTTTCAAGCTACTAAAGAAAGAGAACCGAAAGAATGGAACGAAGAATGCCATAAAGCTTTTGAAGCCATTAAACGCTACTTAAGCAATCCACCGATACTGGTTCCACCTAGAGAAGGAGAGCCGTTGTTGTTGTACTTAACCGTCACAGAAACTGCTATGGGGGCAATGCTTGCACAATACTTAGAAGAGTCAAGGAAAGAGAATGCCATCTACTATCTGAGTAAGAAAATGACAGACTATGAAGTGAACTACAACGCTGTGGAAAAGACTTGTGTGGCATTGGTGTGGGCCTCTCAAAAACTCCACCATTACATGCTATCTTTCTAGGTGTTCCTTGTTAGTCGCATAGATCCACTCAAATATCTACTTAAAAAGCCAATGTTGACCTATCGTACTGCGCGATGGTTAACGTTGTTATCCAAATTTGATATCAAGTATGTGGTACAAAGCTCAATAAAAGGGAGAGTCATTTCAGAATACTTGCAGAAAATCCAGTTTCAGAAGGAGATGGCATTGAACAAGGGTTCCCTGATGAGGACATATTGGAGATAGAAAAGAAACCATGGAAAGTCTACTTCGATGGTGCTGCAAATAAAAGAAGCTTCGGCATAGGAGTCTTGTTGATTTCTCCTAATGACACCCACGCCCCTCTGGCAATGAAGTTAGGGTTCGAGGCCACAAACAACATCACCGAATATGAAGCTTGCATTCTAGGGTTGGAGGTAGCCTTAGAGTTGGGAGTTGAAGAATTAGAAGTGTATGGAGACCCAGCCTTGATTATCTACTAAATCAGAGGAGAATGGAAGACTCGAGACGAGAAGTTGTTAACCTATCATGCTTATCTAGAAGCACTTACCAAAGAATTCGACAAAATAGAGTTCTACTACTTGTCAAGGGTAAAGAACCGCTTTGCTGACACTCTTGCTACGCTTGTGTTCAGGGTGAAAATTCCAGAAGGCAGAAATGTTCGTCCATTCGTGATTGAAAGAAGAAAAGAACCTGTGTACTGCTGCAGTATTTGGGATAGTCAAGTGACAGATGGGCGTCTGTGGTTTTATGACATTCAGAGGTTCGTAGAGAAAAGGGAATACCCTGAAGGAGCTTCAAAAGTAGATAGGCATACGCTAAGGAGATTGGCTACCCACTATATTATGTGTGGAGGAAAGTTATATAAACGATCCTACGACAGCATCCACTTGCTTTGTGTGACGGAGGAAGAAGCTCAAAGAATAATTGAAGAGGTACACGAAGGAGCAGGCGCACCTCACATGAATGGTTATATGCTAGCTAAGAAGATTACTCGTCTCGGTTACTATTAGACCACGATGGAAAGAGATTGTCATATGCATGTCAAGAAGTGCCATAATTTTCAAATCTTTGCCAATGCTCAGCACCTTCCATCAATGCCTTTGAATACTATGTCATCTCCTTGGCCCTTTTCAACTTGGGGAATAGATATCATTGGAAAGATACATCCTAAGTCAAAAGAAGGTCATGAGTTTATCTTGGTAGCAATAGATTACTTCACTAAGTGGGTAGAAGCGAAGTTTTATAAAACCTTAGGGTCAAGGCAAGTGGCCCATTTCATTAAGGCCCACATCATTTGCCGATATGGGGTTCCACATGAGATCATATCAAATAACGGACAACACTTCCAAGGTAAGGTAGAAGAAATCTTACAGAAGTACAGCATTCGAGTTCACAAGTCTTCTCCTTATAGGCCACAGAAAAATGGAGCAGTTAAAGCAGCCAATAAGAACATAAAGAACATGCTACAGAAGTCGGCTAAGAAGTACAATGATTGGTCAGAAAGGTTGCCACTCATCCTATGGGGTTATTGCATTTCAATCAGATCTTCCACATGTGCTACACCGTACTCGTTAGTTTATGGCATGGAGGCAGTACTCCCAATCAAGTTAGAAATCCCTTCTCTCAGGATAATGATGGAAGATCAGTTGTCTGAAGTGGATTGGGTACGAAATAGATATGATGAGTTAGTCCTGCTTGATGAAAGGCGTTTAAAAGCCTTGTACCATGTTCAACGTTATCAGCGCAGAATAGCTAGAGCTTTCAACAAGCATGTCAAGGATCGCAGCCTAAAAGATGGAGACATAGTGCTGAAAGAAATTTGCGCGCCTATCTTTGATCCAAGGGGCAAGTTCAAGCCTAATTGGGGTGGTTCCTACATTATAAAGGAGATATTGCCAAGAGGAGCAGTTCGATTGATGGATTTGGACGGAATAGAGTTCTCTCAACTAACCAATTTAGATCAACTTAAGAGATACCATGTGTAAAGCTTGTTAGGTTGAAAACCTGTAAGGACGGCCTAGGCAAAAGAAAAGCATGAACTACGAGGGCCTGATTCTCCATCATTCAAAAAAAAAAAAAAAAAAAAAGAGGAAAAAAATATTTACAAATATGATAGAGATATGTAGGTAACCCATAAAGTTACCTTGGGTGCGGTCCAATTAGAAAAAGAAAAGAAACAAGGGGCATAGCAATGTATAAAGCAATTCATAAATCAAAGTTAATTGTTTAATGGCAATTCATTCGAAACTAGAGAAATTAATAATAGCTTTATTTGTAATAATTGTAAGTCTCAAAGGACTATTATTGTGCTTAACATGTTTAAAATTCAAAAGGGTTGCTAATTCCTTGCTCTCTGAGAAGTCTTCTTTGTTCCAATAGTCTTGTTTGCCTTAGTGTCATCCTTCCTTAACCTCTTTTTACTCCCTAGTGAAGGAATCCCAATCAACTCAGCTACTTGAGCCCTCATTGCTGTTTATTTGTGGCCAATGTCTTTAGATAACCACTTCTTGTATTTCCTTGCTAAGCTCATAAGGTTCGCCAGTGTGCGGTACTAGGGTAGCGGAGTTCCAACCATTCCATCTATTCTCCATCCATTTAACCAGAGACTGAGAAATAGGTTGAACGGGGTGAACTTGCCTTCCGAAATTCGAATTTGCCTGAGTGGTACTTGTTTAATGGTTTGGAATTGATTGCACTGCACCAAATTGCCAAAGAATCCGAGATGGCTAGTAGAAAGAAGTCACTTTTAAGCCCATTAACTTAACAAGTGTACAGCCCACAGTTCGCAAGAGCATCTTTTCACCACACTTCCAATAAGGGACATGCCAACGAATAGATTGACATAAGGTGTGGTACAGCATGCTAAGCCATTCGTCAGGAGAAGCATCTGGAGGGAATTCAGGTACACGCAAACGGAAGTGCTGAGGCCCATAGTTTGCAACACTAGGAAGTGGCAAAAGATTTAGTCTTTCTAGCTAACCACATATGAAGAAGGAGGGGGCTGCCCTCAAAATTCGCCTCAAACCGACCCTATACCTTGTCTAGCCCATTGAGAGTTTCTGTTGGAACCATTGGAATTATGTTTTGGGACTTGGAAAGAGGGATAACAAGTTCACAAATTTCAATTGGGACAAACAACGTACCATTGGTAATGAGAAACCTCCCAATCAAGCAGAAAGTTAAGGCGTGCTGACGCGGTCGAGACAAAGGTGGCCCACATGACCTCCCAAGGGGTAGAAAAGACGTTGCTAGCTTGTTTAAATCTACCATGTTATCTTTTATAAAGGCCATAGCATCGTGGGTAGAGATTTCCAGAAGAGAAGCAAAAGAAGATACATAACCTAGTCGAAGGTATGGAAGGATGAAAGGTCCTGACGGTTGCACTCCGAACAGCGCGCAAAATTCCTCATGGGTTGGGCAAATTTCATTGCGGTGGAAACGAAAAACATGAAGTTCGGGATCCCAAAAGTATGTAGAAGTATAGAGCATGGTCCAATTTACCTTAACTTTGGTAAGAGAATAAAGCGCGTCCAAGCCAGTAACTCTTGAAAACTCTTTTGTCTTCCTTACTCATATGGCTGAAGCAAAGTGTCAAAAAGCTATCAAAAGTCTCCATGATTTAATGTTGAATGAATAATAATGGTTTATAAACATGTGGGGGGGGGTGCTTTTTAGGAGTGTTAATGGTTTTGGTTAAAACCAAAAACCAAACCAAACCAAACTGAACCGGGCGGTTTGGTTTGGTTTTTTTGTCATTAGGTTTGGTTATAGTTTTAATTTTAGAGAACCGAACTCAATTGGTTTGGTTTTGGTTTTCGGTTTTAAAAAACCAAACCAAACCGAAAAAACCAAAAAATATAATATATAAGGGTAAAATAGGTAATGGGCTTGTTTTTTTTTATTTTAAGTTTCTTATTGTTTTCCCTTTTTTAGATTGGCATGTATTAAACTAGCTATTAATGTTGTGTGTATTAATGTTGTGTGTGATATTGACACATTGGTATATGTCAATATGATTCTATTTTGATACAATGTTTGTTTTTTTTAGTTGCTAATGTAATGCTTTTATTAAAAATGTTTTTATTTGGAGTTTGGTATGTCATTTTTTTCATTTTCAATTATTTGTTGTTATTTGATAGGTTAAAACTAAAACCGAACCGAACCAAATCGAAATATAATGGTTTGGTTTGGTTTGGTTTTTTTATAGTATGGTTTGGTTTGAAATCTCCCCTAAAACCGAACCAAACCGAACCATTAACACCCCTAGTGCTTTTATAGGCTTCTAGGCTCAAATTCGAGTCCTATAAGGCTTAGAATTCGAAAAAGCGAAAAAAAAGTCGCAAAAATGCGTAACAGCTGAAACCACTCGGGAGACTGGTTGGGGCCAACCGGTCACCCGAGACCATTCTCCTTGTTTCGCTATTCTGACCACCATCGACCCCTTTATGCTTCAGAAGGCCAATTTTGACCATTTTGAGCCTAAATGGACTCAAATTTGTGTCAAGAGTCATGAAATTCAAACAACAAGAGATAGATATCATAATTCAAAGATAGGGAATGCATGAACTTGGTTTTGAAAGAAAAAACTTGAAAGATGACATAAATGCCCACATAGGCTTAATACAAGGTTTTCACAAGTTAAGAGTTTCTAGATGCTTAAATTGAGTTTCTTGAACTTAAAATAAGTTTCTTCAACGATTCCTTGGTGGTTTCCTTCTTTTGCTGGGCCTTGCTTCTTCTGTTAGTGGAGGAGGTGGTGGAGCTATAGTTGGGTTGTACTGAGGGAAGGAATCAATTTACAAGTTTCCAAGAAAATAAATGATTTGAGTACTACTTGTCAAGGAAAAAACCAAGAATTTTCAAAGGTTTCGATTTGATCTATTCTTACTGGGTGTGAGTGTTTGCTTGCTCTATACGCCTCTTGCCTTGATAGGCTTAGGCTCATCCTCATCATGTCCCTTCTCAAGCTAGCATTGAGATTGATCCATTCTTGTGTATACCCGGCGGGTGTCTGTAAAGAGAAATTGGGTAAGAAGTGTCTAATGAGTATTTAGGGAATTAAGAGAAACAAGCCAACCTTGAAACTTACAGTCTCATATCAAGGATCTATCTGTGGAACCTCGTCCATTATAGGAGGTGCTATGTTTGTGGACACAATATCACCTCCTTGGCACAAATCAATGGACCACTTAGGCCAGCGGTAAAGGGGGTAATGTGTCCCTATCCGTGCCTTCATCATCACTATCCATATGCACCCCTTGACACACCTGAGGTTGAACCCATTATGGAATGGTGACCACAAGCTCGTTGTCCCTGAAAAGAGTTGCACATAGTCAGCTAGGGAATACTTGTAAAGCATGTATAGGGTTGAGTATGTACTTACCCCTACAGGCGGAACTCCTACGACTCTAAGAGGCATTAGATACCTCTTACAAAAACTCTCGTAGTCCCCATTCACAACTATGAAGTCACTCGCCTCCTTGCCTCTTATAGCTTTGATCAATTCGCGCTCCTGCAAGGAGTTGGCATGTCTCATGCTTTCAGGTGGTGCCATAGGAACCACAGCCGCACCAATGTTGCCTTTTACTTAGCGCCAAACTCTTTCCCCAAGGTACCAGTAGCGACCCATAGGACCTTCTAGGAGGATCCGTTTTTCCATCATATCAACACACCTGTGACATTGTTCTTCAAGGGCATATTTCCACTGTGCCCATGGGTCCCAATCCACCTAATCCATGAATTGGTGTTAAGAAAAAGAATTGGAAAAAAGATGGAATTCAAAATATAAAAGCTTTAGAGATTACCTTGTCAGCAGTAATACAAGCCAGGAATGCCCTAGCATGAGCATAGTCATATTTATTGTCCACCGAATCACACCTATTGTCGATGTGATAATTGGACATAACAGGCCATGAGGGATCATTGTCGATGAGGGCAGGACGTTTAAACCCCAAGTACTCGTAGTACCAAATCTGTTTTCAAAAAGAAAATGAATTTCAAAAGAAAATGATGTGTACTCATTGCAAATATCTTTGAAAGGAAGCTTGTAGGTTGATTTACCTCCCAGATGAAGGACATCCCACAATGGTTTGTGCTTACTCCACGTGATCTGTCACTCGTAGACCTATATAATACAGCAAAGGTAGCACTACCCCAGTTGTAGTCGCCCATCTCCCTAGACATCCTCCATGCAAGCAAGGTGCCCTAAAGGAGCCACATCGCCAGACAACATGTATAGCATGAAAGCTCGGGCAAAACAAGGTGGGTTTGCATCGTCCTCTTCTCTTTGATCATAGAAGTTAGAAGTTAGTCTTCAACCAAGTTATACGCACCCCACCCCTTTGAACTGGTACTATGGTCCCGAATTGTTCTAAGAGATAATGGGGATCCCCGTGGGCATTCTCATAATAAGATAATCTCCGCCTACCTAGGCGAAGTCTTGTGATAACAGTGAAGACTGTTGGGGTAAGAGTTATTTCCCCAAAACTGAAGTGAAAAGTATTAGTGGTGTCCCAACACAATTCTATAAAGGCCAGCAACGCTTGTCTGTCCCTCTGCTCCACCCATAAAGCATTCAGGAAGTCTCCAAAACCTACATTGATTATAATCTTTTGGGCTTCGAGTTGCCGTGTAGCCATTTTGCGCCACCATTCTATAACCCCTCCAAGAGCGTCCTCAAAATTTGGCTACAAAGAATGAAGGAAATCATGGAAATTGTTATTTTAAGTATTTGCTATGCTTAATGAATAGCTCAAGAATGCTTAAATTCATGGTTTTTCAAGTTTTCAAAAGTTTACACATGTGAAAAGAAAGTTCTTTGCAAAAGAAAAGTACTTCAAAAATCAAAGGTTAACATTCAAGAGAATACCCATGAGTTTTCCTTTGATTAGCTAAAGCATTTGAAAAGAAAAATAATGATTTTATTCTTTCAAGAATTTTATCAAACACTTGGTAGGCATTGTCATGACTACAAAGTTTTTATAAAGGAAAGTATTTCAAAAATCATAGGTTAACATTATAGGGAATGCCCTTCAGTTTTCCTTTGATTTTCCAAAGTATTTGAAAGAAAAAAAATGGTTTTACTTGGTAGGTATGATTATGGCTACAAAGTGTTTATAAAGAAAAATGCTCCAAAAATCATGGGTTAATATTCTAAGAGAAAGCCTTTGAGTTTCCCTTTGATTTTCTAAGGTATTTGAAAGCAAAAGAATGGTTTTTATTCCTTTAGGAATTTTACCAAACACTTGGTAGGCATGGTTATACCTATATGATTTTTATAAAGAAAAATGTTTTTAAACTCATGGGTAAATCTCTTAGAGAATACCTTTGATGTTTTGTTTAAGAACTTTGAGCATTTGAAAAGAAAAAAGAATGATTTTATTCTCTTGAGAATTTTATCAAACACTTGGTAGGTATGGTTATGCCTATATGATTTTTGTAAAGGAAAATATTTTTAAAACTCATGGGTAAACCTCTTGAAGAATATCTTTGATAGTTTGTTCAAGAACTTTTGGCATTTGAGAGTAAAAAGAATGATTTTATTCTCTTGGAAATTTTATCAAACACTTAGTGGGCATAGTTATGCCTACAAGGTTTTTTGTAAAGAAAAGAACTTCAAAATTCATGGGTTAGCATCCTAGAGAATGCTCTTAAGTTCACTTTTGATTATCTTGACTATTTAAAAGCAAAAAGAAAGATTTTATTCTCTTGGCAATTCTATTAAACACTTGGTGGGCATAGTTATGCCCATGTTGGAAAATGAGGTCTTTGTACATGGAAAACTCCCAAAAGTTGTCAAAATAGCAAGAACTCAATGCATTGCATTCATAAGAATAGCAAATACTTGAAAAGAAACAATGAAATGAAAGAATAAGGATGAACTTGAACGAGTTGGGAATTATCTTATCCTCATTCATGGAATGGATGCAGGAAAGATGATTGTTGGGTTCGAAGAGCAAACTATCCGGTTGATCTTCATAGTGAGGTGTTTTATATGTCTTCTTGAGGAAATGATGTGGGTACTTGGAATTGGAGTATTTGTTTGTTGAAGAATTACTCATGTTGGGTGTTCTTGAGAAAATGGGTTTTGATTTGAAAAAAAAAAAAAAAAAAAAAGTAAGTTGGGAAGGTTGATTTGATGAATCAAAAGTTGTTTTGATTCCTTGAAAGTGATGCTGTTGGTGTTAAATCACCACAAAGATTCAAGTTTAATGCCAAAGTTTTGGTATTTTGAATGTTGGGAATGTTGGTTTTTAGGTTTCTAGAGAGAGAAGCTCTCAAAAACAAGCCAAAGGAGGATGAACAAATGAGGAAGGTGCAAGGCTTTATAGCCAAAACACCACAAAAATGCAGCAGAAAAATCACTCTCGGGTGACCGGTTGGCCCCAACCAGTTCAACCGGCTCACCAACCGGTCCAACCGGTCCACCAATGCACATTCTCGTTTTGTGCAATTTTTGCACAATTTTGCTTAACCGGGCCCCTTTTCGCTTGATTTTTGGACAAAATCTCTCTTGAAAAGCCTAGAACCTGATGTGAATGACTTGAAATACATGAAATGATGAGTGATTAGTCACTAATTGAATCATTAGTTGACTTATGGTGATATTTGCAAGCCCGCTTTGACATTTGCTTTGTTAAAGGGCTTTATCTTTGGATGATAGAAGGATTATGCTTATGATATTTGTTTGGAACCATGGAATTTTATATTCCTCAATTTCTTGTGATTGAATTGCTATTGCTATTTATTTCTTGAGGAAATTATATCACGTTGGAATTGATTGAGTGTTCTTGCTTATTCTAATCCTTGGGTTAAAATAAAGCTTTGTTGATTGGATGATGAGTTGTTGAATGCTTGGGATACTTTGTAAGAATCATGAATTGTTATTTCTTGATTCTTTATGATGAATTGACATTGTTATTAATTTCTTGAGAAAATTATAGCATAATTAGAAGGTGTGCTTTGCTTAATTTTAACAAAGATTGTTAAAATAAAGTCTATGATTGCTCGATTGGAATGGGTTTTGAAAGTACGTTTAAATGACTCTTTGAGTCACATACATGGATTGTTTTGCATTGCTATTAATTTCTTGAGGAAATTATAGCACAAAATTGAGTATTTTCTTTGCTTAATTTTAACAAAGATTGTCAAGATAAAGCTTATGATTGCTTGGATAGAAGTGTTTATGATAGTATGTTTAAATGACTCTTTGAGTCACATACATGAATTGCTTTGTATTGCTATTTATTTCTTGAGGAAATTATAGCACAATAAATTGGTTGCCCTCACTTAATTTTAATAAAGTTGTTAAAATTAAAGTTTCATAATCTTGTTAGTAAGCATGGTGTGTTTAAATGACTCTTGTAGTCACACACAACCCCCTATCTTGTGCGTGTCCTTATTAGAAAGAATGAGCGTACATTATAGAAGCATATGTTTCCCTATTAGAAAGAATAGGCATATGAGAGTATAGTGTGTTTAAATGATCCTTGTGGTCACACACGCCCCCTATCTTGTGTGTGTCCTCATTATAAAGAATGAGCATGCATTATAGAAGCATATGTTCCCCTATTAGAAAGAATAGGCATATGAGAGTACCGTGTGTTTAAATGATTTTCATAGTCACACACAAGTCCCCTATTTTGTACAAGTGTACATTATAGCAATCATGAATATCCCCAGTAGTCACTGTTGAAGTTCAAGCTTTGGTTCCTTGCCCTTTTCTTGTGAAAATGGGCTGTCTTTTCTAACATTGGTGTTGCTTACGAAGCAAACTCCACCAATGAGGGGCATCTGTAGACACCCCATTTTCACCCTCATAAGATCATGATAGCATTTAGATAGGTTTAGAAGCATTTAGGAGTCCCTAAGCATTAAAGGATAACTTTGCCCTTTTAAGCCTTAGGAAAATAGGTCATCATTGCATGCATATTTTTGTCTCTTTGTTGAGTCCCATCACTTGCATTTAGTTTTTAGGATCATTTTGGATATGTGTGTCAAATTTGGTTCAATTCCAGATAGGTTTGGATAGCTAATTAGAACTTTTGCGACTTGAAGGGCAATTTCGTCTTTTACTTCGTATATTTTCCAATTGACCTCCAAATTTGTTCAGAAGTGTTCCATTGATCTTAGAATGACGAAATGAGTCTAATTGAAGTGCCAATTTAATTTATTGATAGGTTTTGGATTGGTTCACCATATTACCCTATGGTTAATTGACCTTTTTTTTTTTCTAAGTAATCATCCCTTAAAAACCCAGCCACTTGATCGTGGTCATGGATTTTAGGTTAGAGAATATTCTAGGCTTATTCTACATTGAATTCTTGAAATTTTGGCTTTTGAATCACTCAAATCGGAAGTTAAAATGAAGAATTTGTGTCTATTTGAAGTTCGGAGTCCAAACTGAGCTAGAATTTCAAATTTTTTGGATTCCTCTCGGGTGACCGGTTCACCCAATCGGTCACTCGAGCCCTCCGTCCTAATTTGTCTCTTTTTGAATTTTTGACGGAATGGGACTCTACCACTTCGAATTTCAGCCTTTTAAAGGACTTCTAAGCCTATTGGGAGGTGGTTTTGAGTTGTTTAACATCCATAGGATTTAATCATAGCCCTAGATTGGTTTTATGGTGAATTAATCTCAACCATTGACTCATATAGTTGGTTGGTTATAAATAGAGGCTCATTTATCAGCATAAGAGAGATAGGGAGAACGAATTTGCACACACCCATATCACTTGGAGGAGGCTTTCTACTGCAATTTCAAAGGAGAACTAGAAGGGAATTAAGCCAAAGAGAAGAAGAATGCAGCGAAGACCTTTGCTTTGTTGTAAGTCTCCTTTACATCTTTTTAAGATTCCTTCTTCTTCTACTCCATTCTCTGCATAGTTATGGCTTAGAATTGAATTAGGAATCATATATAATCTATATTTAAGAGTGTATATGATTCAAATATGATGTGAAAGCATGCTAGTGGAATAGGATTGCGAATTGCTTGCTGTTAGGATAGTTTCTCTCTTAAGGATAGAGGTAGTTTTGCACAGAAAATTAGTTGATGTGTTTTGGCCATTTTCTCTTCATGGTTCAATTATATGCACGATTTTAAGCATTTTTTGTATAGGACACTTGCTGTGTAAGCCTCATCTTTATAGGTGTATAGATGATTATTCTTTTCGAGAATAATTATCGTCCTTAGAGGGTGAGGTTGTGCATGGGTGCTTTCTGGAGTGTGTTTAAGTGCGCTGTGAGTTTCTTTGCATTTTTAGGTATATATTTTACGTAGGATATGTGAAGAAATCATTCATGCAGAGTGGTTTCTACGTAAAATTATCTCCGGATAGTTTTACTTAAGAAAGCTTGCCGTAAGAATGATTATTTCACATTCTTGCATAGAATACTTACCTAAAGCATCATGTTAGATTTTATTTTCATGTTTTGGATTGTCATATAATATTTTCAATCTGGTAATTCATATTTAGTATGTTTTTGATAGTTTTGTACATGTTAGGGTGTTTAAAGCATATAGGAGCATATTAGGATTTTGTTTCTCTTTTAATTTTTGTTATTTGCATGAGTGTTAGGTCATTATATGCATGTTCAGTATTCTGTCCAGATTTGAATTAGGTCTCTTAATGATTATTTGAGCATGAATATGAATGGTTTGAGCTTAATAATTGCCCTATAGAATATATGGGGTGATTAATTGATTTTTTCTCGATGTTTCAGGATAATTTGCATTTGGTAAGTCTTTTATGAATTTTTCTCTTCTCCCCCCTTGGGTTATTGTCTTTACTTTGGATTAGAAGTCCTAAGTTTCCAACTCTCTCAAAATTTTGTTTTATTTGGAGTTCTATTCTCTTTTGAATTCAAATCACTTTAGAAGTCTATTTGAGTTAGAATTCTATTCTTTCTCAAATACCTACTTTTTCTCAAACTATTTTTGGAAACTCCTAAGTTTTAAAACCTTTCTTAAGTTGGAAACTTAGGGTTTATAGTTCATTGTAAAGGGAGTAACCCCTTCTCAATCGAACTACGTGGACTTTGATCCTTACATCTTTGCATGTAAGGTACGTAGGCGCTCATTTGATGTTCAAGTCCACCCTAAGATACTAAGTATCCTAGGTTTTCTTTTTTTCTTTCTTTTTATCCATTTGTCCGTTACATATTTGTTAGAGGAGTAGGATGGACCCATACTTCATCATTTATCCATTACATATATTGCTAGAGGAGTAGGATGGACCCATGTTTACTCATTTATCCATCACATATTTACTAGAGGAGTAGGATGGATTTGTTCTCTTGTTCTTTATCTCTCTTGCATGCTTTCCATATCTCTCCTATTTGTTCATGGATGTTTACATGCTTTGTAGATGTTTATTACTTTATGGATATTCGTGGATGAATATGAATGATTATGGATGATTCTTTACATATGCATGGTGACTAATTAGGAAGTGATTGAAATAGCCCATATAAATTTAAAGACCCATTTTGGGGCGATGTGGGTGCCTATAGGATGTTTCCTAGAACTTCCCACATCGTAACTTAGTCTCCGAATCCTCTCTTGTTTTGTAAGACTTTCTTTTCCTTGATCGGAGTCATGCGTTTGGTTTTCAAAGGTTTTCTTTAAAACTATTTTAAAAGGTTTTCCTTTTTTCCTTAAAAAATGAGGTGACGACTCCTTGTTTGTTTGTTTTTGTGAACCTTTTAAAAACCAGATTTTTATTAATTTAAATCTCTGCAAGTCTTTTTAAAAGAAGGGTTTTCCTTCCCTCCGGATCGAAACCCATGGTTCACACTACCCTAAACTATTGGTTCAATTCTCGAATGAAAATGCCTTCATTGAGAGGATAAAAAAATTTAGATATTTTTAGAGGGATCATAGTGATATAATGACCAATGGCATAGATGGTGCATTTGAGAGCTTTATCTATTTCAAAATTAGCATAGAGTAACTTAGCAAATATTTCAAAATGGAGATAGGGAAGAATACAAACTCTAATAACCCAATAGCACGAGATAAATCACAAATGCAAAAGTGGAATTTATTAAAAGATTCAGGTTTAACACCTTTGGAAAGACAATCTCCTTGGCTAGAGCATTCTTATACAACTTTTAATTCGGATAATCGTTTTTGTGCTTTGTTATTTGCTTATGGTCGTAATCTAAAAGAAAGACTTGACTTGAGGAAGGTCTAGAGATGGAGATAGTGAAAGAGATAGTGGTAGTGGTGGTGGAGGTGGAGCACGTGTGCTTGGCTTCTGTACCTTTTTATTTATCGTATCTTGAGCTTGAGAACTTAAAACCCCTTGTATCTGTCGTGCCTTGACCATAGCAGCTTTTTGTATATGGTTTGCAGTGCGTTTTTCCGCTTCTAGGTTCAGGCTCAACATTTTCGGCTGAAATATTTTGTTTTTGAGAACCATTAATGTGAAGAATGTAAAGAAATTAGGGTTTGAGAAAGAAATTGAGAGAAAAAAAAAAAAGGCTTTGCTAAGTGTTTAGAATGTTTAAAAATTAAATAGGGAATTTTGGCCATAACCCCCTAGTATAAGATACCTTTTGGAAGAGAACCCAAAACAAATTTGATTATCTTAAAACCCTTTTTGAGTATGAATGGTCAAAACTAGCCCCATTTTACACAACTAACACTAATTACACTCGTGCCACTATAATAGCTTCTTACTATTCAAATGGTAATATTAGGGATTTCAGTTTATTGCTGAAGATTTTATCGACAAGAATCTTGTCGGAAACTCAAGGAAAACAGAATAGATAGATCAATAACATCTTCCTTCATTTGGGTGGTTCCATTTTTGGCGATTGTGCTAGGGTTTTCACTAGAGAAGAGAAAAGAGGGGTAAATACTAGATCTATATATATATATATATAATGTAAGTTCTGAGGAGAAAGAATATAATGTAGACAACAGAGATCTTAGTAACTGGAAATCACCCAAAATCCCAACATATGAAATTTATAAAGGCAATAGGCTTCTAGTCAACATGAATGTCAAAATTCAAGAACAGACAATTGAACTTGAAGGAGAATATCAAACGATACAACTCCTCAATGCAAAAACAATAGAAAAATATTTGAAAAACAAATACAGATTCCTACATGGCACTTAGAGACTGCAGGTTTACAAATTTGGAAAAATCAATGTTAGGAGGAGTCTAAGCAGGTCTCCATGAAGGTCCAGTATATTTTAACAATTATCCAGATTTTACTGTAATTCTGAATGACAAAAATATAATGGATGCCTTAACATTGAATGTCAAAGTACATAATTCGGAGATGAAACAAGGGTCGCAACCTCTAGTTATTATCTCTAGAATTCAAGACAAAGTTTATTCTACATTGGTAAATACACCAGTGGTAAAAAGAAAATCTGAAAAGGGAAAAACTATATTATTGCAAAGCAATCTAAAAGACAAAGAAAATGCATGTGAGGACCCTGTTTTCTTAATAGGGATTAATAGGCTTAATATATGATTAGCATAGTTAATCCCTTAATTTGTTGGATAACCTAATGTAAGGGTAATCCATTTGTATGATAATATAATATTATATGTGTTTTGATGCTTATTTTGATGAATTGAGTATCCTAAGTGAGTGTTGGGCCTTATTTGCAATTTCGGGTTAAGTCGCTGAAATTTGGTTAAGTGTGGGAGTAAAATGAATTTTCGTAAATCTTCGTTTTTAAAGATAATTTTTTGCGGTAATAGAAGTTTATAATATTATAAGACTTTTATGATTTTATGGGATTTTATTAGCATATTTGGATTGGGTTCCTCACATGTTTGGTTTAGAAAAATCTGTCGGGAGACAGATTTTGTACTAAAACTTGGAAATGAGATTTTGATATATTGAGAATTTGATTTTTCTGATATTTTATTTGGATTAAAATGGGAGGGTTATTTGCTTCTTTTCATTAAATAACTTAAAGGTTACTTAAATGTTTTTTTATGAAAATAAGGCTGATGTCTATGTTGATAGAGAGTAGCCTGACTGACTGTCAATTTTCAACTGTCTGTGTGTTTCAGACATCTAAAACACATTTCAGACGTCTGAAAATTCCAAAGAACAATGATTTCTGAGGTTTAGTTTCAGACGTATGAAACTAACTTTTAGACGTCTGAAAGTTGCGATCTACAGATTTTTAAAGGGTTAAAACAACCCTTTTGCCCTCATTTTCTATATAAACCCTTAACCCACGAATTTCTCTCCATTCTTCCAGCCAAGAGAGAGAGAGAATGAGAAATGGAGAGTGACGGGGAGGTTATGGGTAGCTCACCGAAGCATGGCAGCCTCGATCCAATGCCGACTAAGCTCAGATCCATCATAGTTTGGCCCAATCTACATGCGTGTAGGATGGTTTGGCATTTGCATCCCTCGTTTTTGAAGGAGAGGACATTTTCTCATTTTAAACCCTTGATGCATGGGGGTTTGGGTATAAATCATGTAGTTTTACATGTATTTGGTAGTTTTTACATAAATATCATGCATGGGGATGGGTTTTACTATATTTTGGAAAACCTAGGGATTGATTTACATACCCCTTTTGTTATATTCTTGTTATTCATGAAACTCTTATATGTTTAAGGGTTTAAATGGGTTGGTTTTAAAACCTATTGGACTATTTTTGGGTGGTAGAAATATTGGGGTCATTTTTATAAATATGTTTTTGAAACCATTATCTTGAAAAATGGTTGGCGAACGATTACCATGATTTATGGAATTATTTTATATGGTTTTCAAAGCACATACCTATTATGTGGTTTTTGGAAAATTTATATATAATTTTCCAGATTATATGAGAATTATGGATTATATGAGAATTATGGAATTGATAAATGAACAAACAAGTGGTGATAATATGGATATGGTCATGAGGGCTACTGGAGAGAGAATTACTACGGTCCCAAAGGAATGAGATGTCTTGTCATGTCTTCCTATCCTTTAGTCCTGGGTTACGTGCCCTGAATAGAGGTTACTGTGGTCCCAGATAGGGATGTCTTGCCGTGTTTCCTCTTGAGGTTACTTTTTGGACCCAGATAAGGATCCATAGTGTTTCCTATTATTTTCCGCGTGCGAGGTTCCCGCATGACCTGGGGAGGATTTATCAGTTTGAAAGACTGATATTATGGATTGCCAGATATGGCGGATGATGATGATTGGCTTATAAGGCCTGTGATATGATATCAGATAATGATGGATAATTCATTTATAAAATGATGACTTTGATAACAAATAACTTGAGTTATTTATTACCTCTTTCAAAAATGAAAAAGGGGCGTTGGTATTGAATGATTTAACTTTCGCAGTTTATTTCATTTTACTTGTGTTAGTTTTATTTACTGAAAGATTATATTGCAAGCTAATCTATGGTTTTGCAGAGTTCTTGAAATGTATATAAACTATGGTTTTTTTTTTTTATTTTATTTTAAACCTTGGGTTATTTTAAGAAATGTTTTCTTACTAAGTGTGTAGCTCATACCCCCACAGTTTTCTTGCAGGTCATATTTTCAAAGCTAAGTTGTCCTAGGTTTTGGGAGCACATCGGCATGCTTGCATTCATATAGGAAATATTTGAGATAGGTTTTAAGCCTAGGCATGTATTAATGTCAATCTCATGGTCTGTAATAAATAATTGAGTAATTAATTGAGTAGTGGATGTATATTTGAATGAGACCCATGTGACTGTGATGCAGTTGGTAGATTTCTTTATTTTGAGATATTATGTGAATGGCTGGAAATGCTTATAAATGTGTTTTCTACAGGTTTTATAACTAGTCGATAACTTGGTATGTCCTATTTACAGATGGGACCATGCCGGATTTTCTAAAAATATTTTCAAAAGAATTATTTTTATTAAACATCTACCAAACTTCTCTTTAAAAGTGGTTTTCTCACTACTTAACTAACGGTCCCAATTTCGGGTCGTTACAATGCAATTATCCCAAAAATGTTAATGTAGTCTGAATTTAAGTTTCCGAAAGAATGGAATCTTCCCAAAGGCATTGGAAACTTCATATTTAGAACCACCCCCACAAGTCAAGAAAAATACCAAAATAAGGCAATTAATTGAGTACTCTGATGGGAGTGCAGGGATTAGATTCAACAATCCCATAAGTCAATCTTTCAGATTACCAAACACCAAGCCAATCATAACAGAACTTACAGATTCTTCCAGAGCTTCTTGCTCCTTAGTTCCTGTAAGGATATTTAGACAAACTTCCTCACATTCAAGTTCAGATCTTCCGGATCTAGAATAGACAATACCTATAGAACCTCCGCAAGTTCATACAAACTTACAAGGAGTACACAATGAACAAATTTCACATCCATACTATGGTATTGCACCGTATGGTAAAGATAATGAATCAGTGGAAGATTATCAACAAAATATGTCTCCAACACAATCCGAAATAGAACCACCTCTAGGCTTAATGATGCTTAGACTACACTTTGTCATGAACAAAGATCTTCTAAGAAAAGAATTTATGCTTGAAGAAAATAAGGAAAAAAGAAAATGGTTTTTTGCAAACCACAATTCTAAACAACAAAGCCAAATACGAATACAATAGTATACATATATGGAAACCCATAAATTTCACATATATTTCTTCGAATGGTTTGAGAAAATATATGCTGCAAAACAACAAAGAAACATAAATGTAACAAACAAAGTAAGAACTACCTGGCAATTAACTCCGAGTAATCAACTCACAGAGTCAATACATCCACCCCTCGAACAAATTATTATCCCATATTATAAGGCAAGTGTAATAGATGCACCTTATAAAGTCAAAACTGATGAACAAACCCAACCAACAAGAAAAGATTTTAAAATATCTTTGAATAGAATAGTTACACAAATCAACATATCAAAACTATTGCAAAGCAATTAACTAGAATACAAAATCTTGTGCAAAATGAGGCAATTTTACCAAAATAGCGGGATGAAAAGCCACTTTTTATTCCACATGAAATACCTAAAAATCATATTAAGCAACTTTCAAGAGAACAACTTCATCTAGAAATACAAGACAGAATAAAAATTTTAGATGAAGCCATTAGGTAACACTGTAGTTCTGGATACACCACAACAAAAGCCTTCTTCAAGTAAAACAATTGCACCAATAACCAAAAATGAAGTTATCAGTTCTGAATCAGAAGTTAATAATATACTTCATACATTTAAACAAAAAGAGACATCAAAGGTAAATGCTTTAAGAACAGCACAACTAATGAGAAATTTTCACTCACGACCCTCGTTCCCTGATATGCAATTCGAGGAAAGAAGACAACATCATCAAGCTTCTTATCATGGAGGAACAATCTATGAATGGAATATTGATGTTATGACACAATACCAAATACTCAATACACTCCAAGAAATGACAATGGTAAGTTCTACTTATCAAACAAAAAATCCTACAATATCTGATCATGCCATAGCACAATCTTTAGTTATCGGATTTACCAGACAACTAAAGGGATGGTGGGATCATACATTGACACATGCAAATAAACAGACATTTTTATATGCCATTAAAACAGATCAAGAGGGAAACATAATCAAAACTGAAACTGGTGAGGAAATACAGGATGTAGTAGCAACCATACTCTTCACTATCTCTAAACACTTTATTGGAGACCCTTCAAATTAAAAGATACAACTGTAGAAATATTGACAAATCCCAGATGTAAAAGATTGAGTGACTTTAGATGGTACAAGGATTTATTTTTAACAAAAATATTCTTAAGACCAAATAATAATCAACCTTTCTGGAAAGAAAAATTTATATCTGGATTACCAACATTATTTGCTGAAACAATTAGGACAAAGCTTAGAGAGCAACATAATGGAACTATCCCTTAGGAACAATTAACATATAGAGATTTGATTAGTACTATACACCAAGTAGGAATAGCTCAATGTACATAATTCAAATTCCAATAGCAAATGCAAAAAGAGAAAATTAGGAATAAACAAGAATTTGGTTCTTTTTGTGAACAATTCAGGTTTACCTCTATTAAAACTACACCAAAAACACATCACAAATCCTCGAAGAAACACCATCAAAGGTACCAAAAAAAAAACATCGTCAAAACAAACATGTGTGAACCTAGGAAAACGGCCCACAAGGATTTGGCAAAATATAGGAAAAGACAACAAAAGAAAAAGGAATCACCACCTCATTTTTTAAGGAAAAGAGGAAAACCATGAAAATGTTTTATTTCCAAAACCTCATTACTCCATTAAAAGGAAAAGCAAAGTCTTTAAAACTAGAAAATTGGATTCGGGGGCTAAGTTACGGACGTGGGAAGGTTCTGGGCAAAGCCCATAGGCACCCACATCGCCCGAGTTGGTCTCTTAATTTGATTGGGCTAACTTAATAACTTAATCACACGCAAATCAATATCAATCAACAAAATACAGCATTCAAATCAATCACAAATCCATCCTACTTCTCTAATAATCATATGTGATGGATAAAAAGACAAAAGAAAAAAGAAAACCTAGGATACTTTGTATCCTAGGGCGGACTTGAACCTCAAAGTGAGCACTTACGTACCACTGCATGGAAACACATAGATCAAAGTCCACGTAGTTTGAAAAGAATAGGGTTAAATCCTAATAGAGAGTTATGGTAAACCTTAGGTTTTGTCGCTACCCCAAAAAAGGAAGGAAAAAGGGAATTTTCCTCTCTGGTGTTTGGGATGACCCTGGGTGGTCCATTCTGGTACTGGGTGTGTGTTGAGTTCATTTTAAGAGCGCCTTGACCGGCCTAGGCATGCAAGCATACCTAGAATAATCAAGGCTATGGAGTCGCCACTAATCAGGGTTTGAGGATGTGACTGGGCATCCTATGGCTAATCAGAAAGTGGGATCATCTAAGATCCCAAAGTAAGTCCATTTGAGGGCTTATCATCAATAGGCTCATTTGAGGGTCTACTGGAAAAGTTGAATGACTCCTAGTGGTCTGTGAGACTAAAGATTGTGGGTAAGGGGGTTTAGTTACGAGTAGGGAAGGTGTGAGGCACCCAACATCGGCCATTGGAATCCAACGGTTCCTGATTTCAACGATGTTTCTGATTAAAATCCCATTTGATATTGTTGATTTCCTATACAAATAATTTGACATAGAATACCCTTTTTGAAGGGTAGTGAATTTGTTATTTGAAAAGAGATCCTTAAAGGCATTAGAACAAAGTCTCTTTGAAAGTGTTGGTATTTGAAAGAGTATGCTTTAAGGTTGTGAATGGAAATTGTTTTTGAAAGGACCACAAATTCGCCTTCCTTCTCTTGGGTGTCTTAGGTCAAATTGATTAACTCTAAAGTATCCCTATCTTGCAGTGGTAAAATCAATCCTTTATGAAATGATGGAAATGGAAATGATGTGAATCCATTTTTAAAGAATTAATGTCAAGTGCGGACCTCTTTGGATTCTTGAGAAAGTTCGAGACTTTTGAAGTCGATGGAACGGGTAAAGAAAAGGATGCTTTTTGAAAGCTATCAAGGAGATGTTCCCTTTTTGAAGGGAAAGGATTGCCTTTTGAAGACAGGGGTTCCTTTTGAATGAAGAAAATGTATTTGATTTGAGGTAAGAACACTTTTGAAGTGTAAATAAATCTGGTTTAAATAAAGTGAAAGTGAGCCTTTATAATTCTCAATCCGTACTAGAAAGGAAATCCTGCATGGAATGATGGTTTTGGAAAATTGACTTCATGTGATAGAATAATGTTTTTGGAAAGAGAGCTCGTGCCCTTTTAATGAAAAGAATTTATTCGAGTCATTTTTGGAATGAACTCGTCAATTGAAAATGATACACATGTTAACAGCTTGCTTGTTGGCAAGAGGTTCTTTTTGAATCAAAAATCTTTATTTGATAAAAATGGTAATGTTGTAAAAAATGATTGGTGGGAAGATGGTCCCCACGTATGCATGAATCTTTCAGCAAGGATTTGAGATGTAAAGAATCACTTTCAATTTTAAAAGACTCTTTGAAAAGGTATTTGGAGTTTTTGAAGCATAAAGATGATCAGGAGGAATTTAAATCCAAACATGGGGTGCACTAGGATTAATTGAATAAAAGTGCAACCCATCAAATCTCACAAGGATTGAGATTTTACTACGTGACATAGGGACACGCAGGAGTTCCAAGATCTGGGGTAAAGTGATTCATTACAATTAGGGGTGTTCGTGGTTCGGTTTGGTTCGATTTTAGGGTAGATCTTAAACCAAACCATTATACTTCGGTTTTTGTTTTCTCAAACCAAAACCAAACCATACCTATAAAAAAACCAAACCAAACCAAACCAAACCATAAAATTTTGGTTTGGTTCGGTTCGGTTTCGGTTTTATCTTATCAAATAGCAACAAATAATTAAAAATTGAAAAATGGCAAGCCAAACTCTAAATAAAAACATTTTTAATAAAATCATTATATTAGCAACTAAAAAAAACATTAAACATTGTATCAAAATAGAAAAGTATTGACTTATGTCAATCCAAGTTCAAATCTCCAATTTAATATGTGCCAATATCTCACACAACAATAATAGCTAGTTTAATACATGCTAATCTAATAAAGAAAAAACATTAAGAAAATTTATAATCTATTACCTATTATGCCCTTATTAGAATAAAAAATTACAAAGTAAGTTTAATATTTAATATATAAAATTATATATATTTATATTATATTTTTTCAGTTTTTTCAGTTTTTCGGTTTGGTTTGGTTTTTTAAACATGAAAACCAAAACCAAACCAATTTAATTCGGTTTTCTAAAATTAGAACCAAAACCAAACCTAAGGACAAAAAAACCAAACCAAACCGACCGGTTTGGTTTGGTTCGGTTTGGTTTTTGGTTTTAACCTAAACCATGAACACCCCTAATTAGAATATGGCAGGTCAATTAATTAAGTCCATTTGATGGCAACAAGCTATTATGCTATGGATGAGTTTTCAAGCATTTAATGCTGTAAACTCTTTATCCATAGCATGATAGATTATCTCAAGTCTTTAGTTGAATCTTATTCACATGGGAACAGAATTGAAATATCAACATAGTATGAAATTTCAAGATAAGCACATTGAAAATGTCAAAAGATTTATAAACATAATCAACCTTGGCAAGGTTTGGAATTCATGAATGCGATGTTTATTGCTTTGAAAAGCACAAGTATATGTACAATAAATAAAAAGGGTCAAGTAACCACAAAATGAAAAGTGCTCAAGTATTAGGGCAAGAGGTCGCAACGACCACAACCTGGAGGGTAGCGAAAAGCTATAGCCTCTAAATAAAGCTGGTAAATAAAGCGATAAATAAATAGTTAGAATTTTTAGGGGCAAGAGTTGCAATGACCACAACCCGGAGGATTCAACCTCAAAAATTAATAGTTAGAATTTTTAGGGGCAAGAGTCGCAACGACCACAACCCGGAAGATTTAATCTCAAAATAAAAGAAAGAAAAAGAAGCCTACTACGCCTCATATCAAGAGCGTGTAGGGGCCGTAGCCGTGGTTAGTATGTTAGCAAGTTAGAAGTTAGTAACCATTTTGAATGGGTTTGTCCAAGTCCTTGTATTTGTCCATTTATCCAAGCATGGGGATATTCAATTAAGTCCAATAAGCTCCGTAGCAAAAGGGGATTATTTTATGTTCAAGTTGATTATGATTATCAACAAGGAAACAAGAAAGGTTAGTATAAACAATATGCATGCATGCATGGACGAACCTAACCTTGCCAAATTTGATTTTTTTTAAACATCATCTCAACCTTTTGACATGCTTAAATTTCCATTTCACACATCATATATTCAAGCTCACATGCAATAAAAGAAAATGAAAATGGGTGCTAGCAACCTATTGGAATGGTTGTGCATGCAAAGGGTGGTTTAGGGTCTTCTTGCCTTTAACCCACTATACACAGGACTTTGATCCCTCCACGACACGTGTTAGGAGGCCCGTGTACGTACTCGGGCAAAGGCAAGAAGGGCGACAATCACATGTTGTGGCTGCAAGAAATAATGATAAGCTTGATAGGAAATTAAACTAAAAAGCTTAGGAATGAAATTTAAAAGGGAAGCTCACCTAGTGTAGGTGATTTCACCTTAGCTTTGAACAAGTTGGGCTTGAGTGCTCCTCTCCTAAGTTAGAAATCCCTCTTTGAGATACTCCTTTGATGATTCCAAGTGTGCTTGGAAGGTGGTGGAGTGAAATAGGGAAGGAAAGTGTGGTAACAGTGGAGTTACCAGTCAGCAGAAGTGAAATTTCTACTCAGCAGACACGAAATTAACAGTCTTTCTGTAGTAAAACTGCAGCAGAATTTGTGTCTCTTTTATGCTATCCAAGTGCAACTTGGATGGTTCAACCCTTGGATTTTCCTTCAAGAACAGCCCCTAAATTTGTATGAAAGGGTTTTTGAGAGGATGTGTAGTAGGTTTCTTTTTGTGATGGATGGAATTGGGTTGGTGTTTAGGATGGTTTTCTTTGGGTGGAATGGTTTGTGTATAGGTTGGGAATTCTTGGTGTAAAGATGGGATGGATTAGGGCTTCTTAATTGTATGTAGGAAATATGAACTTGGGTTAGGGATTAGAGGATTTGAGGGTTAGCTTGGCTTGGGATCCTCCTAATGGATGAAATGTGGGCTATTTATAGGAAAACATGGACTTTTAGGGGTAAAATGGTCATTTGAAGGGGCATTTTGGTCACATGGGACGTGGGGGGCATTTGAGCTTTGTTTGATGAAGGAATTACCTCATTTGATGAGGGCAAAATGGTCTAAAAGTGGCAAAAGGGCATGCTGCTTTACCCATACTGGCATGGCAAGCGTGGGTAATGTTGGCTTGGCCAGCGTAGAATCATGTCCCATCAGGCAGTTAGATTTCGGCTGCAGGGGGTTGCAGGATACTGCAGAGCCGAAAGCAAGATCTCTCCACACTAGTTTGGCCAGTGTGGGCACATTTATCCCACATTTGTGATGATTTCTCATCATCACACATGGGAGCTTGTGTTTTTGGGCTGTGTGTCCTTCTAGAAGGTGTGGGTAGGGATGGCAATGGGTCGGGTCGGATGCGGGTCGGTACTACCCCATACCCGACCCGATCTTTAATTTCTTATACCCATGCCCGACCCGATACCCGATGGGTATAAACAATTAACCCCCATCCCCGATCCATTGTTTTATTGGACTACCCATGCCCGACCCGCCCATACCCGACCGCCCTATTGTGAGGATTTTTTCCCCCCAAATTCCATTTTTTTTGTTACTTACACCTATTACATGTTATTCATATACTCATATACCAAGCTTATAAATGTTTTTAGCACCTAATTAATATGATCTTATTCAAATAAAATCATACCTAATATGATCACACAAATATTATACACAAACATAAAGATTAAAAAACAATAAAAATACATAATGAGCCTTCGAATGGACTCCATAAGCCTATATCAAGATAGGTTTAAGTAGGTATTTATATTTTATTGTAAAAAATATATATATTTTGTAAATATAGCGGGTCGGGTCGGGCCTTCGGGTTTTTTCTTGTTGGGGTCCATACCCGACCCGTACCCGAAATTTTTTAAAAATTTATACCCATACCCGACCCGATACCCGAAAAAAATAAAAAATACCCCCCATTCGGGTATGGATCGAGTCGGGACCCTATGGATCGGGGCGAAATTGCCATCCCTAGGTGTGGGGCCGCTGAGGTGGGTCTATGGTGGTGGTCCGCCCTACTGTGGGGTCGTACGATCGCACGATTGCGTTCGATCGATGATCGGGTGAAATCCGACCGTTGATCTTGAATGGGGATTAAAAATTTGGGTCCTTAAACTTGGTTTGGGACCAGAGAGTGGAGTGTGCACTCTTTAAGGTGGGATTAAATGGCCCGGATGCGAGCGTGATGCTCGTAGGGCTCTGCAATTAGGGTTTTGTTTGATCATGAGTCGAACGAGGCCCGATCTTCGATCAAATGGTCCTATATTGATCTTGAGGGGTTGAATTGAAGATCCAACGGTCGGTTTGACAATTGGATGAGAAATTGTGAAGAATTGAACTACCTAAAGTTGCATTAGGGGTTTAGTTTTGGGTGATTTGGGGATCGGAGGGCTTGTGCCTTCTGAATCCCAATCAAATGGTCCTAGACCACTCTAGGGACATTGAATTGAAGATTCTACAGTTGAATTGACCATCGGATCAAAGATTGTTAGGAATTGAACCACCTAGTGCTGAATTAGGGGTTCGATTTGGGGTGAATTGGGGATTGGAGGGCTCGTGCCTTCTGATTCCCAATCAAATGGTCCTAGATCGCTCTATGGATATTGAATTGAAGATCCTACGGTTGAATTGGTCATTGGATCAAAAATTGTTGGAGATTGAACCTCCTAGTGTTGTGTTAGGGGTTCAATTTGGGGGAAATTGGGGATTGGAGGGCTCGTGCCTTCTGATTCCCAATCAAATGGTCCTAGATACTCTAGGGACATTGAATTGAAGATCCTACGGTTGAATTGACCGTCGGATCAAAGATTGTTGGAGATTGAACCTCCTAGTGTTGTGTTAGGGGTTCAATTTGGGGGAAATTGGGGATTAGGAGGGCTCGTGCCTTCTGATTCCCAATCAAATGGTCCTAGACTGCTCTAGGGATATTGAATTGAAGATCCTATGGTTTAATTGACCGTCGAATCAAGGATTGTTGGAGATTGAACCACCTAGTGCCGATTTAGGGGTTCGATTCAGGGTGAATTGGGGATCGGAGGGCTCGTGCCTTCTGATTCCAATTAAATGGTCCTAGACAGCTCTAGGGATATTGAATTGAAGATACTACGGTGGAATTGGCCATCAGATCGAATATTGTTGGAGATCGAACCACTTTAGTACCGATTTAGGGGTTCGATTTGGGGTAAATTTGGGATCGAAGGGTTTGTGCCCTCTGATCCTCAATTAAATGATCCTAGACCTCTCTAGGGATGTTGAATTGAAGATCCTACAGTGGAATTGACAATGGAATCAAAGATTGTTGGAGATCGAACCACCTAGTACCGATTTAGGGGTTCGATTTGGGGGAAATTGGGGATTGGAGGGCTCGTGCCTTCTAATTCCCAATCAAATGGTCCTAGATCGCTCTAGGGATATTGAATTGAAGATCCTACGGTTGAATTGACCTGTTGGATCAAAGATTGTTGGAGATCGAACCACCTAGTGCCGATTTAGGGGTTCGATTCGGGGTGAATTGGGGATCGGAGGGCTCGTGCCTTCTAATTCCCAATCCAATGGTCCTAGACCACTCTAGGGATATTGAATTGAAGATCCTACAGTGGAATTGGTCGTCGGATCAAGGATTGTTGGAGATCGAACCACCTAGTACCGATTTAGGGGTTCGATTCAGGGTTTTCGGGCATCGTGCCCGTTCCTGGCTGTTGGGCTTCAGTTACTAAGGGTTGAATTGGGGAGAAGCTTTGCCCTGGTGGGTAGGATAAGGCGAACAAAGTTAGGTATGGAGCATATCCGACCTAATTGTACTGTTGACGGGTTGACGGTTTTTGTCCGAAGGCGGCCCGGCAAAATTTGGGTGTCTATAGGTTTCCTTCCACAAAGATTTTCAGAGATAAATGATTCTCAATAAAATTTCAATAAAAGATATAAACTTTGGAAAAAAAGGGTGGAAAGAAACCCTAGAATTCACCATATCCCTCTATTAGAAAATAACCCTAGGATGGAGAAGAGAGAAGAAAGAAAAGTGAATTGGGGCACTTCACACCCCATTTACCTTGTGCAATTCTTTCCAAGCAATAGTAAGTTTAAGCGATAACAACCTTATTTGTAATAAAACAATTATTGCACCTGTTTGCACCCTTAAAAGTGCTCAAAACCATGCAAAAATAACATAATACTAATCTGGACAGAATCACATTAGGGCCTAAAATCATCCATTAATCATGCAATCAACAAGAATGATGAATAACTGAAAATCCTAACACAATCCTACATGCAATGACCCAACCACTACTACAAAAACGTTGATAGATGACTGTATTTAATAGTTATCCTTTACCAAAACAGTCATCTTTGTTTTTAGAAAAAATAGTCATCTCTTCAGGCGTCATCTTTTATTATCAAATAAGATAACTGTTTTTTACGGTCATCTTTAAGAGTAATAGATGACTGTTTTTTAAAAACAGTCATGTTTGACTCGAAGAAAGAAGATCCTTTTTTCATTAACATGGTTATCTTTGTGTGCTATAGATGACTATTAGAAACAGTCATGTATTCACAAAAACATGACCGTTTTTATCTTAAAAATAGTCATATATTACTATGAACCCACGAAAAAACACGGCCCACAAGGGTTTGGCAAAAGATAGATGAAAGACAACAAACAAAAAGGGAGTCGCCACCTCATTTTTTAAGGAAAAGAGGAAAACCGTAAAATGTTTTATTTCCAAAACCTCATGACTCCATTTTAAAAAGAAAGGCAAAGTCTTTAAAACCAGAAAATTGGATTCAGGGGCTAAGTTACGATGTGGGAAGGTTCTGGGCTAAGCCTATAGGCACCCACATCGCCCGAGTTGGTCTCTTAATTTGATTGGGATAAATTAATGACTTTTTCACTCAAATATCATCATATATCATCACAAGGTAGCATGCATAACATATATTCCATCCATCCATCTCATCCATGCATAATCAAATAAGTAAAACAAAACAGAAAAAGAAGAAAAGAGAAGAAAAACCTAGGATACTTGGATCCTAGAACGGACTTGAGCCTCACAATGAGCGCCTACGTACCATGTAGCGAAATACATGGATCAAAGTCTACGTAGTTCGAAAAGAATAGGGTTACAACCTAATACAAACCTATGGTAAAAACCCTAGGTTTCCTTGTTCGAAAATGTATTGAATAGTCCAAAATTGAAAACTTCCACAAGATAGAAACTTTGATAGAAAACCAGAATTTTATTAATGAAGGAAACCATTGATAATTACCATATGTCCGTATTAAGAAGTAAACCTAGGAGGGAGAAGAGAAAGAACAAGAAAAGAAAGGTGAATTGGGGCACCTTCAAACCCACTTACCTGAGCGCAATAGCTCCAAGCATTAGCAATTTCAAGCAATAACGACCCTATTTGCAATAGGACAAGCATTGTACCTGTTTGCACCCTTACAAGTACGCAAAACCATGCAAGAAGAACAATATACTAATATGGACAGAATACTAAAAGTCCCAAAATTATCCTAATAATCATGCAAAAGCAATAATTAAAAGGAAACAAGAAACCCTAGTATGTTCCTACATGGAACATGCCTTCTAACATGCATGCAAGACTAAGAAATATGCAAAAGACTCTATAATAATCATGAGAATGTCAAATAATATCATTAAGCATGCAAACAAAGCTAACTCAAGTCAAAAGTATGATATTTTATGTAAAACATGAAAATATGCCTTCTTACGACGAGCTTTCTTAAGCAAAATTATCCTAAGATAATTTTACGTGGAAATCACCTCGTATGAAGGTTCTATCAACATATCTTACATAAAATATATACTTAAGAACATAGTAGAAGAGATTTCATGCTTAAACACATTCTCGAATACCCTTATGCAGAACCCTACCCCCTAAAAAGGATAATTATCCTTAGAAAATGATAACTTCTCCAAAACCCTAGAAAATAAACTATATGAATGCAAAACCCAACATGGCTCAACTCCAAATCACATATATAAACCAACCATGATGAAGAAAAACCCAAATAATCACAACAAATAGGCTATATGAAACATGCATGACTTGAAAGGATAAAAAGGATAATGCTTTCAAAACCTTAGGTAACTAAGGACTATCAAACATATTAACCCATGAATAACCTTAAAATCATACATATAACATCACAAAAGCATTGGATTTAATCAATACGCAAAGCTACTACATGCACTAGAACTATCATGAAGAAAGAAGGAGAAGAAGAAGGAAAAAAGACTAAATTCAGCAATTGACAGTACGTTTACCTTATGTAGAGCTTCCCTTGCCTTCAAAATCCTTGTTCTCTTGCTTGCCTAAGGTTGAAGAGCCTCCCCTTGATGTTCTTTAGCTCTCCCAACTCGTAGCTCCCTCTCTCTCTAAGTATAAAGTGCACTTGTGGCCTCCCTATGTGCTGGATATCATGTTCTTTATATAGGGGACTGACCTAGTAAACCAATGGCTAAGATTAATTCATTAAATAATGATCCTAGGGCTATTAGAGACTCTCTTGGTGCTCAAACAACTCAAAGTTACTCACTTTTAGAAGGAAACAACTTGCAAAGGCAGAGGAAACCGTCATAGGAGGAAGGAAGAGGTAGAATCCCACTTAAAGACGGATTCCCTCGAGTGACCGTCTGGGCTTGGATGGCTGATCGTCTGGGCTTGGACGGCTGACCGTCTGGCCCCAGACGGTCACCCGAGGGCTCCCATCAGCATACCTCGGTTAAACTCCTTCCCCTTCCAGAAGTCTTTCGGGGGTCAAATTAAGTCCGATTTTGACGAAATAAAAGCCAAAACGACCGTGGTTTGATGAGGAACACATTTTTAGACATTTTAGGACAAAAATCCTTAACCATGGGTGCATGGTTAGGTTTTACAAAGGCGGCTAACCACTGTGTACCACCGTCGCAAAGCTAGGGTTTGCATACAAGGTTGAGCCAAATGCTTTCCAAATCAAAAATCAACCTCTCAAAACATGTTTATGATGTAAATAAATCCCGATTGAAGTTAAATGGGAATAAATTGAGTTGGTTACATGAGTCAATTTGAGCAAACCAAGAAAGGGTCTTTTAGCCAACTTGAACCGTTATGAGCCGAATTGATCTTAAACCATTAGTTCATCAAATCGAACCTATATATAGACTCTATATAACCATATGAACTCAAAGGAATGACTCGGGATTCATTCCAAAGTCAAATGGAAATATACGGCTTAAAAGACGATTATACCCTTAAAGTCGCAAAAGTTCTTATTGACTATCGAAATGAACTCCAAATCACTTCAAAATTCATACACATAATATTCAATGCCATAGAAACTCAATGCAAAATACTAGACTCAAAAAGAACTCAAAATCCTACATGAAATGATGTACCCTAGTTAAGGCGACAAAAATGGGGTGTGACAATTACTATATAAGATGACTATTTTTCACAGTCATCTTATGTTCATAAAAGCAGTCATATATTACTATATAAGATGACTGTTTTTCACAGTCATCTTATGTTCTTAAAAAGCAGTCATATATTACTACATAAGATGACTATTTTTCACAGTCATCTTATGTTCTTAAAAAGCATTCATATATTACTACATAAGATGACTGTTTTTCACAGTCATCTTATCTATGGATCATTTTTTTTTTTTTTGGGTGAATATATACAAAAAATTTGTCATATACTATTTACTACCCTACAAACCTGTTATTAAATTTAACACATCAACTTGTTTTTACAAATTACTCAATAATTAAATTCTTAATATGAAATGAAAGAAATTAAGACAAATAAAATAACAAAGGAAATTAAATCACTTATATTAATTATAAAACCATCATATTCATTTCATTGGATTAGAATAACATGGTTTCAAAAGTCACCATTCCCTTAACCTAACTAGTCCTATAATATTTTAGATGTTAAAATGAAAAACAAATCTAAAAAGGTAACATCCTCAAAAAATTTTCACATTTTGCCATGGTGCATGATTCAACTACACAGAAAGAAGAAGCTATCAGGTGAAAAAAAAAAGAAAAATGACGAATTAGAAGAGTGAGCATCCAAAAAAGCTTCAGTATTAATTTGCTCCCATTTCTTTGACTCTATCAAAGCAAAATATCCCTTCCTCTCTCTCTCTCTATCTCACCCACACACTTGCAAAAGGCAAAATCCAAATTAAAAATAAAGTAAATAATCACACACATACATACATATATAAGAGAGAGAGAGATTTCAGATTAAAAATAGAGTAAAAAATCTAAATTTATGCATAAAAGGTAAATGCTCTAGCATCTCAACCAACATGGCTGAGAGAATACTAGCTGTGCGGGGTAAAATCCTGCCCCCCGAACTACGTGTTGATGATGGAGCTTGCTCCCTCGCTTGGACCTGCAACCACAAGCTTGGAAAATGGGTCAGAGGGTAGGCCAAGGTGGGTTTTGGCCGTGCCCTCTCCAATGCTTAAGTCAGAAAGCTGTACTGGGGAGAATGAGGCAAGGAAGAAGATGAATCTCAGGGAATTAGGGTACTATTGCTTACCAAATTAGGCTGTATCGTATTCTTTTTATACCCACCTGTACGGACTGACCATGTGAGGTCAGGTAACTGCTTTGGTTAGGTCAGATCTGACCATGGTTTACCCATAACCGTCTGACCATAGTTTGTTGATCATGGTTGGCCAGGGAACCGTGGTTTCTAGTAACCGCTGTGTCAGGAATTACAGCTGCTGGGACAGTTTTGGACTGTAGTAGGATTTGGATCGTAGTGTGAGTCATAAGACAGGTGTCCCGAGGTGAAAGGTCACGTGCTTTGCAGCAGGTCCTATCATGCGGACCTTCCACGTGTCAAGTGAAGTGATTTAACCTCTTGCCCCGAGCTGGACCTTAGGAGGTGAATCACGTACGTTGTGGTTAAGCTGGTTGAACAGTCTTCGCCACGTGTCAGCGTTCTAGGTCTGAACCTTACATCCCGAGCTGGAACCTCGGTTTAGAGATATTTCCACACAATTTGCCCTAAATTATGACATTCCCAAGTTGGGACTTGTCATAATTTTATTTTGCTAAGTGTTTTTCCCTGTGCCCCTATGCCGCTTGGCATTCTAGGGCTTATCTGGCAAAGAGGCGGTTAAGCCTTTCCGTATTCCAAGGTGCTGACGTCATGTGCCTTGGAACCGTACGATCTGCATTTAATGCTCCAGAAGCATTATATCTTTGGAGGGAAGCAAATTACTGCTCACTTTATCTCCTGCATTCTCTCTCTACTCTTTGCTTTTCTCTCTGCATTCTGTTCTCTGTTTTCTCTCTCTACTGTCTTTGTTTTCTGCTTTCTGTCTTCACCAAGAAAACTCCGTTTTTTCCACCGGAATCCACTGTTCACACCGCTCGTTTGTGGGAGAAGATCCGTTCTGTTCTTCTTCACTGCCTTCGTGAATCGTTTCTCCGGCGCTATTCTCCATTGGTACTCTTACCGTTCGATTCATCTCTCCAAGAACAACCCTCGGGGGTTTTCAGCAACGAGTCGTACAGCTTCTCCGGCGAAATAGCTTTCGTGACCACCGCCTGATCTTTGTAAAGGTATAACTCGTTTTTGTTCTTTATTCTTCAATTTGTTCGGTGTATTTTCCTTTTTGCGGTTGTTGGAGATGTTCTTGGGGTTTGCTTCGTAATCCTAGGGTTTTCCTCTGGTTTTTGGGGCAAATCACCAAGATACCGATTTTCCCGCCTTTTAGGGTTTGAAAAACTCCATCTCGGGGTAAATATGAGAAAAAAGTTTTTTGGTGTCCTCTTTTGTCTTTTCCCAACACCGAGTTTAGTGTTCCCCGAGTTGACACTTAGAAAAAATTTTGGGTCTGTCAAGGCAGGGATAACATACCTGTCAGGACTTGACCTTGAAGTTTTAGGTCGGGGCATGTTGGCATGGGTTGAGTTATCCCTGGATTTAACCTTTGCCTTTCGTCTTGGCAGATGTCTTCCTTTTACGATATTAGGGAAAACCCCGCAAAGATAGCTGAGTTTAGGGCCCTATACGGCTTTGAAGATGGGAAGTTTAGCTTCCGCTTTGCTGAGCCTGGGGAGGACGTCTTTAGGTCAGACGCCAAGGATGGCCTCCCTGTTCCCATTGCTGCCTTCATGGAGGGTGGAGTTCGCGTCCCCTTCATTGACCTCCTCAATGACTTCCTCCTCTACTGTGGGATAGTCCCAACCCAGTTAGGGCTGAACTCCTTTAGGATCGTCTTGGGGGTTCATGTCCTTAACCAGCTGTTAGGGACCTCTGTTGGAGTGCGGGAGATTCTCCACCACTACAAAATCTACACCCTAAAAAACAAACGTGATGTTTACCTCTCCCTTAAGCCCAAGAAGAAACCCTTTGTCACTCACATCCCGGACTCCAACCCAGGAGCTCACGACATTGTGGTCTTCGTGTATGGGCCTGTGGATGGGACTCTCCCCCCTGATCCTCCCGTCATTCCCCGAGAGAGAGGCTCTAGCTGTAAGAAATCAGCGACACCATTTTGCTTTTTTCTGTTTTTATATGATATCAATATGAATATTGGATTTCTCACTGATACATATGTCGTGTTTCCTTCTAGCAGCTCCTTACGCCAACGAGCCCGCTGACAAGCTGAACAAGGAGGATATCGAGAAGCTGCTCGGATATCAAGTCAGTCAGCGCTGCCGTTCGGCTGAAACCTTGCTAAACTACCACGCGAGGTACCAGACTTGGGGGAAGGCCAGTTACCCCCATTGGGAGCAGCCTGACGACGAGCTGACCCGCGTGGTGGAGAGAGAGGTTGAGGAAGGAGAGCAAGAGGGAGAGGAGGAAGAGGGGATCCGCCTCCGACCTGAAGGGGAGGGAGCTGAGGAGATTAGGCCCTCTGACAAGACGGCTCGCCGCGCCCCTTTTGTCATTGAGAGCTCCAGCTCTGAGGAGACCGTCTCCCAAGCCATGGAGAGGAGAGGCTCCCGTCCCCCCCCCCCCGCTAAGAGACAGAGAACAGACTCCGGCAACCAGAGGACCAAGAAAGACTCTGGGATGAATTTGAGGGCTCTGGTTGCTGAGAGAAGGGCGGCGGAGAAAGAGGCCTAGGAAAAGAAGGCTGCTGAGTAGAATCAGCAGCAGTAGAATCAGCAGCCGCAGCAACAGCGGCAGAATCAGCAGCAGCAGAGAGCTGGCAAGACTGCTGCTGTTGCTGCTCCTGGATCTAGTCGGGATGGCGGCAAGAAGTCCACTGACCCCAACAGTGGCAAACTCTTGTCAAGCGCCATGAGGGGGCAGGACGTGGGCAGGCCCCAGGCGCCCGAGGTTACTGGGAAGGGGAAGGCTCCTCTAGTTCCTCCTACGAAGCCCCGGAAACCCTCTGCAGTCCCCGAGCAGCAACCCGCTGTGCAAGGGCCTGAGCAGGGGGGTGCCAACGCCCCGGCGGCCGGAGGTGGGAGCGCCTCTTCCCGTGCTGGTGTGATAGCAAAATTCCCCAAGGTAAATCTTCACTTCTTTCGATTTTATAGCTGTCCTATATCCGGAAGTTTATTACGAATTCTGATTGACTTTATGTTTTCCTTCGTGTGTGCAGTTCCCCGTACCCAAAGATAAGGATGTTACCAGCTCCTTTTCTGCGGAGTACAACTTTAAGCAGCTGGGGAACCCCATGAGGTTGCCGGCGGACATGGAGCACTTCAGGAAGAAGTCCGCCATCGACAACCTCCGCTTCGGGTTTACTAGTCTTTACCGAGTAAGTCCCGTCCTCTTGTGGTTTCCATTACTTGCTGTCCAACCCGATCTTTGACTTGCTGATGTCTGTGTAGGGCTGCCAACAAATCTTGCTGGCGGGCGACCGCTTTGAGGAGGAAGACAACAAGTTGCAGCTCGAGCTCGCCAAAGTCCGGAGTGAGTACGATCAGAAGCTAGGGGAAGTTGAGGCCAACTGTTGTGCGGCTATGTCTCAACTTCAGAAGGTAAAGTCTGAATGCGAGACTTTCAAGTCCACAGCCGAGAGCGCCGTCAGCAAACTGGAGCTCACGAGGAAGGACTATGCAGATTTGGAGGCCGAGCTGAGGAAGGCAAAGGATGCCCAGGACGAGCTAGCCTGGGAGAAGCGCGAGCTAGCGAGGAAAGTCCGGGCTCTTGAGGCTGAGGTGGAGAAGGAGAAAGCCTCCGTGGAGAAGGCAGTGGCTGAAGAGAGGGAAAGCGTGAAGGCTTCCCTCGTTGGGCAGTTGACCACCGAGCTTGAGGTTACCTACAGATTCGCGTGGGAGACCTTGGTCGAGTTGGCATCTGCCCAATTCCCTGGCATTGCCAACATTCCCTTCGAAAGGAGGGATATTCCCGCGGATTACAACCCAGAGGGAGGTGATGTCGAGGAAGCTGATATGGAGGTTGCAGGCGGCGATGAGGCCGGGGAGAACAATCCCGAGGTCACCTCCCAGCCTAATGCCACCATTGAAGCCGAGAGGGTCATTGACGCCACCAATGACACTTCAGCCACTGCCGATGGCGATCAACTGGTAAATCCAACAGGAAGTACCACGGAGGTTACCCCTGATCTCCCTCAGACTCTCGTGGTCCCGCCTGCCTCTACTGATCCCGTCGCGGCTCCCGAGGTCATTGCTCCAGCTGCCGGGAACTCGGGGGAAAATGTAGCTACTTAGGTTTTTTCTGTTGTTTTTTCTTTTTCATTTCTTCTGGCTGAATGCCCCAATTTGTACATACCCTTGTAATATTCTTACTACTGGAATGGAATACACAATTTTTCTTCACCGCGTGCGTATGTCCTTTACTTTTACGATAGCTGTCTGTTTGAATGTACTCTTAAGATAAAGTCCCTTGTTGATGTGTGTGTGCTATCAATTAGCGAAAATGACTAATCTCAATCTGATCACGGGCTTCAATTTGCGGAGAGATAGACCTGAGTATTTGTTGGTCCTTATGTACTTAGACCCCTCGCTTGTTGCGTTGAGCCTGTTCTTAGGCGAGTCCTCGTTGTGAACCCATTCTTAGGCTCGGTGTGCTCAAGCCATTTATTAGGTGAGACTTATGCCCATTCTTAGGCAACTTTGCTTGGACCCGTTCTCGGGCAAGATTTTGTTTTTAACCCATTCTTAGGTTTAGCGAGCTCAAGCCATTTATTAGGTGAGACTTGTGCCCATTCTTAGGCAATTTTGCTTGGACCCGTTCTTGGGCAAGACTTTGTTTTTAACCCATTCTTAGGTTTAGCGTGCTCAAGCCATTTATTAGGTGAGACTTGTGCCCATTTTTGAGCAATTTCTGACTTCGACTCGTTGCTGGGGAAAACGCCTTTAACTCGAACGATAAACAAGCGATGACGTTCCTGAATAACCTCTGAACTTGCATTGAATACTAATTGAATGTAATTACAACTTTGGCTATCGGTAAAATAATCTTAGATTAGCTATATTAACTGATCTCGGGAGTTCTTGTCCAGTCTCCAAGCTTTTTAGTCTGTACGAACCTGTTCCCCCGACATGGATGACCTCATAAGGACCTTCCTATGTTGCCCCGAGCTTTCCGTCAGCAGGATTTCTAGTTCCGGCGTTGACTTGCCTAAGTACCAATTCTCCGATACTGAACTCCCTTGACTTTATTCTTCGGTTGTAATATTTTTTCAGCTCTTGTTGGTAAGATGCCATTTTAATTCGAGCCCTTTCTCTTCTTTCTTCTGCTAAATCCAGATCTTGAGATAGAGTCTGATCATTTGTTGTCGCGTCGTAAGATTCGGTTCTGAGACCTGGTAGACCCAATTCTGTTGGTATAACTGCTTCCATTCCATAGGTCATGGAGAATGGAGTTTCTCCAGTGGACCTCCTCGGAGTAGTTCGATATGCCCATAGCACGGAATGCAGCTCGTCAGGCCAAGACCCTTTCATATTGTCTAGCCTCCTTTTTATCCCTGCGACTATAATCTTGTTGGTTGCCTCTGCCTGACCATTACACTGCGGGTAGCTCGGATTAGAATACCACCATTGAATTCCCTGTTGTACACTGAATTCCCGAGTTCTTTTACTGTCGAACTGAGTTCCGTTATCCGATACGAAGGTTCTCGGGATCCCAAAGCGTGTGATAATATTTTCCCACAGGAACTTGATAATGTCTGAATCTTTAATCGATGCGAGCGCGACTGCCTCTACCCATTTGGTAAAATAATCAGTTGCAATGAACAAGTACTTCCTATTCCCCGAGGCTGTGGGCAGTGAACCCACAAGATCTAACCCCCACTGTGCGAAAGGCCATGGACTGGATATGGGATGCAGCTCCTGAGCAGGCTGGTGTATCTTGTCAGCAAACATCTGGCACTTCGGGCACTTCCTCACATACCTGATAGCATCCTTCTGCATGTATGGCCACCAATAGCCCTGAGTGTTGGCCCTATGGGCGAGTGATCTTCCTCCTGCATGACCCCCACATGACCCCTCGTGGAGTTTAGCCAGCAAGTCTACTACTTGGTCTGGGTGTACGCATTTCAGGTATGGTCCCATGTAAGATCTTTTATAGAGGGAGCCAGACGGGGATAACCAAAAACGAGCTGACTTGGCGCGAATTCGGTGACCCTGGTTGCGATCCTCGGGTAGTTCATCCCTCTGTAGATAGGCGACTATCTCGTCCATCCAGCTCGGTGTCGAAGATTGAATGTCCGAAATGAGCTCTTCTGTCCCGATACTGGGTTCTTGCAGGATTTCGACATTTATGGTTCGGGGGGTGTCTGTTTCCAACGTTGCAGCCAGGGCGGCCAACCCATCCGCATGTCTATTTTGATCCCTGACAAAGCGTTTGAACTCCACACTGGTGAATTTCGCCACTAGTTCCCATACCTTGTGCATGTACGCGGCCATCCTTTCATCTTTGGCTTCATATTCTTTGTTCAGCTGGTTAACCACTAGCCTGGAGTCACTGTATACTGTCAACTCTTTTATTCCCATTGCTTGGGCCATGCCAAGTCTTGCCATAACTGCCTCATACTCTGCTTCATTGTTTGAAGCTAGGAACATAAGCGTAACTGCTTGCTCGATGATTTCTCCTTCGGGATCTGTCAGCACAATTCCCAGACCTGCCCCTTTCGCATTAGATGCACCATCCACTTTGAGCTCCCATCTCTTCCTCTTCTCTGTGTTTATACTGTCTTTCCCCCCCAGTTCGGGCAGAGAGGATTTCAATGCTGTCTGTCCCGAGTTGGAAGTAGGATCTGTGAATTCGGACAAAAAATCAGCCAATATTTGCCCCTTTATGGCAGGTCAGGGCTGGAAGTGAATATCGTAAGCGTTAAGTTCCACCCCCCACTTCGAGACCCGTCCTGACAAGTCAGCTCTGCGGAGGACATCTTTCAAGGGATAGTTTGTGAGGACGATGATAGGATGAGACTGAAAGTAGTGTTGAAGTTTTCTGGAGGCTGTGACAAGGGCTAGTATTAATTTTTCAAGGGGGAGATATCGGGTTTCAGCGTCTAATAGTGTCTTGCTAATATAATAGATTGGCGCTTGAGTAAGGTCGCGCTGGGCTAAAAGAACGCCACTGAGTGCATGAGCTGAAACAGCAAGATAGAGGTAAAGAATTTCCCCGTGGTAAGGGTAGGTCAGGGTGGGTAGTGTTTCTAGATGAGCGACTAACTTTTGATAAGCTTCTTGGCATTCTGTGTTCCATCCCGAGTTAGTGCTCTTCTTCAATATCTGAAAGAATGGGTGGCATTTGTCTGACGACCTCGAGATAAATCTACTGAGGGCTGCCACCATCCCGTTCAACTGTTGAACGTCCCTGATCGTTATTGGGGTCCGTAAGGTTCTTATCGCCTCAATCTTACTTGGATTTGCTTCGATCCCCCTTCTTGAGACTAAGTGACACAGGAAATTTCCCGAGCCTATTCCAAATGAGCTTTTCTTCGCATTTAACTTCATCCCATACTCTCTGAGTCGGGCAAAAGCCTCAGTTAGGTCTGCCAGGTGATCTTTCTCTGAGCTGCTCTTAACAATAGTGTCATCAACGTATGCCTCAAGGTTTTTTCCAATCAGTCCTTCAAACATCCTGCTAACAAGACGTTGGTAGGTGGCCCCTGCATTCTTCAACCCAAATGGCATTACCTTGTAGCAGTACGTTCCTCTAGGAGTAATGAACCCCGTCTTGTCTTGGTCGTGTTCTGCCATAGGAATCTGATGGTAACCCGAGTAGACATCAAATATACTCAGTCTCTCATATCCCGAGATAGAGTCTATAAGTTGGTCAATCTTAGGCAAGGGGAAACTGTCCTTTGGGCACGCTTTATTGAGGTCTGTGAAATCGATACAGACTCGCCAGTCCCCTGTCTTCTTTCTTACACATACGGGATTGGCCAGCCAACTCGGGTACTTTACCTCTATGATGAACCCTGCTTTCAAAAGCTTATCGACCTCGGCAAAAACTGTTTCGGCTCTATCACCTGACAATCTTCGTTGCTTCTGAACCACTGGCTTGTAATTTGGGTTAACTTGCAACTCATGGGTAATAATTCTGGGATCAATTCCTGGCATTTCATGGGGTGACCAAGCAAATACATCGATGTTATTCTTCAAAAATTGGAATAGCTCTGCTGTGTCAGCTTCACTCAATGACTTTCCTATCCAGAAAAACCTGTCTGGATCATCAGGATTTATTATCTTCTTCACTAACTCCTCCCCTATTCTGTCTGCGGGTTCCAGAGCTGTTTCTTCTACTCTAGGGCGTTCTCCCTTTCGTTGCTACAAGGGGACTTCATCAATCTTAGCTTTTTTCTTCTGCTCTGGCTCTTGCCTCGGGGCTTTAGCTTTGCCAGTTCCCGAACTGGGAAGGCGTGGGACTTTGGACTTCAGTTTGTCCTCTGAAGGTGATGAGTGGCCTGCATACTCTGCCAGAAAACACTCCCTGGCTGCTGCCTGGTTTCCTTTTATCTCCATGATTCCTTCTGGGCTCGGGAACCTGATGGATTGATGGTATGAGGAGGGGACGGCTTTTATGGCGTGAATCCAGGGTCGTCCGAGTATTACATTGTAGGCCGACCTCTCCTGGATTACCACAAATGTTTCCATGGATTGCACTGGCCCTGCCCGAACTGGGAGCGTTATCTGTCCCAGAGGGAAAGTCATGTTGCCATTAAATGCTTTCAGGCTGACATGACAGGGCTTTAAGTCAGAATCCTTCAGCCCGAGTTGGCTGAACAGTTTCTGGAACATGACGTTCACAGATGCGCCGTTATCCACATAGACTTTGCCCACGTCGTAGTTCCCAATGAGCATGCGAACAACCAGAGCATCGTTGTGCGGGCAGCGCACCGTCCCATCAGTCTCGGCATCCCCGAAGAAAAGAAGTTTTTCTCCATTTTCAACCTCACTTTGAGGTAGTAGAACTGGTTCATCCCCAATATCACCGACTTCAGCATTTTGACAGGCCATCCTATATTGCGCCCTAAGCTGGCTGGTTGACAGAGCGGTCTCCTCATATCCTCCGGTAATCATATCAATCCTCCCGAGGATCTTTGGTTGAGTGGATTGAGGAGCTCTATTGTCGGGTTTCTTCTGTTCGGATGGCTGCCCTTTGTTTTTTCGGGCTATAAATTCATCGAGCTTTCCTTCCTTAGCCCAAGCTTCGAGGTTGTATTTCAGAACCTTACAGTCCTCTGTCCTATGGCCGTGATCCTTGTGGTAACTGCAAAACAGCTTCTTATTTCTCTTCTCGGGCTCCGCGAACATAGGTCGAGGTTTCTGGAAGAAATCCTTATTCTCCAGTGCCTTCATCAACTTGTAGATGGGGAGAGTAAATACAGTGAAGATGGCCTGATTTGGATTGGTGGGTGGCCTGGATTTCTCTCCTCGGGGGTTGTCTCTATGAGGCTTAGAGTCCTTCTTTTTGTCATCTCTTTCGCTGGCTTTGGCAGACTGCGGGGTGTAGAAATCATCCAACTTCGAATAATTAGCTACAGTGGAGAGTAGCTTGGCTAGGTTTCTGGGGGGATTAACAGTGAGCTCCTTAAACAGAGGTGATGGCTTCCTCAATCCGAGACGAAACAAGTCCATTGCATTCTTCTCAATGGGTTCATCAATCTCATTGTAAACCTCCCAGAACCTCTGAGAGTATTCCCGAAGCCCTTCCCCATCTTTCTGTTTCAGCTCGTATAGGTTCTGCATGGTCCTCGGGAATTTACAGCTAGTGATGAACCTCTTTTTGAATAGCTTGCTCAGCTCGTGCCAGCTGTCAATAGACTCGTCCGGGATCTTGGCCTACCACTTAAGAGCCACTTCCCCCAAACTCATAGGAAATATTTTGCAAAGAAAACCCTCATTTCCAGCATATAATGACATACGTTGCAAGTAATAGTTCAAATGATGATCGGGGTCTATTGAAAGAGAGTAAAGAGTAAAAGTTATCTCGGAATACCCTCGTAGGATTGGGACCCGTTGAATCCACCGTGTGAATGGGCTCCGAGCCACAGCAAGGCTTTCAGGTCTTTCTCCCCCTCTGCTTTGATTACCCCGATGTCTTTTGGAGGCTTCTTCCTCGTTTCTTTCACGCCTGGGTGACCGAGAATGCTTTCTACTCGTCGCCACAGTACTCCTCTCCCCTATTCTTTCAAGAGACCGAGACCTGTGATAGCGTCTCTCTTCTCTGCGAACTTCGTGCCCAGAACGCACCTGAGAGCGAGGTCTTGGGTGGTCCTCATTCCACCTTCGCGCATGATCCGAATGCCTTGAACTGCGTTCTGGGGACCTCTGAATCAGCGCATGATGTTGTTCATCTCCCCTTCCTGAATGCCTCGGCTCTAGGCCAGTTAATCGTGGCTCATTGTCATGTCTATTGCGGTGGTGATGGTGCGAGGCCCCGGGCCTAGGTGAGCTTTCCTGATGCCTAGTGCGACGGAGAGGACTGGTTTGGCTAGCCTCCTCAGCAACAACATTGACTCCGCGAGGGGCAAAGGTTCGCTAGAGGTAGCGGTGGTAATTTTGCTCTGCATTTAGCTTTGCGAGCTGCGCCGATTGAATCTCCGATTGCATGGTTGCAATCAGTTCCACCACCGCCGCTGGATTAGGGTTATTTGTCACAGCCTTATCGAAGGCGGCCTTCAGAACAGGCTGATCATCAAGAGAATGTAGAACAGCAGACATTTCGGGGGAGATCTGATGTTGCTGAATCGGAGGAAGCTGACTGGTTCCCGCCGCAGGCAATGGCAGGTTGGCCTGTGAAGGCTGGGTTTCTGCTCGCTTCCCAGCATCGCCTGTGATTTCTTGGTCTACGCGAGTAAAGTTCGCTCCAGATCTAGTTCGCCCAAAGGTGGGCGGAGGTGGTGTAGCCATCTTATCGCGATGGTTCCCATAGACGGCGCCAAATTGTGCGGGGTAAAATCCTGCCCCCCGAACTACGTGTTGATGATGGAGCTTGCTCCCTCGCTTGGACCTGCAACCACAAGCTTGGAAAATAGGTCAGAGGGTAGGCCAAGGTGGGTTTTGGCCGTGCCCTCTCCAATGCTTAAGTCAGAAAGCTGTACTGGGGAGAATGAGGCAAGGAAGAAGATGAATCTCAGGAAATTAGGGTACTGTAGCTTACCAAATTAGGCTGTATCGTATTCTTTTTATACCCACCTGTACGGACTGACCATGTGAGGTCAGGTAACTGCTTTGGTTAGGTCAGATCTGACCATGGTTTACCCATAACCGTCTGACCATAGTTTGTTGATCATGGTTGGCCAGGGAACCGTGGTTTCTAGTAACCGCTATGTCAGGAATTACAGCTGCTGGGACAGTTTTGGATTGTAGTAGGATTTGGATCGTAGTGTGAGTCATAAGACAGGTGTCCCGAGGTGAAAGGTCACGTGCTTTGCAGCAGGTCCTATCATGCGGACCTTCCACGTGTCAAGTGAAGTGATTTAACCTCTTGCCCCGAGCTGGACCTTAGGAGGTGAATCACGTACATTGTGGTTAAGCTGGTTGAACAGTCTTCGCCACGTGTCAGCGTTCTAGGTCTGAACCTTACATCCCGAGCTGGAACCTCGGTTCAGAGATATTTCCACACACTAGCTATGCATAAAAGGTAGAAGAAACGATATTAGGAGAATATAAGCAAGTCCATCTACAAGGTAAAAATAGAAAGATAAACAATAATAAAAGAATTCTTGAAAGAGAAAACAACTCATCCCAAGAAATGATTTTCTCGCACCCCAAAATTTCATGAACTTCACCAATAGACTCTAGGCCACAAACACATAGTAGCAGTCAATTATAATCAGTTTAAAATGCCTAAATATAGCAAGGCTAACACAGAAAGGTCAACTTAACACACTAGATCTCATTTCTAGTATATGTATGCACAACTACAATAATATATCAGCATGCTAGAAGCATAGCAAGCTTGGTAGGCTGCTACAGTTAGACATCTCCTTTTAGGGACCAAAGAAATATCATGACTAAGTGAAAAAACAAATTTCAATATCAAGATTTTGATAAAATCAAAACAATTCACAAGTGAAGGTGAATTTTGCCATATCATTAAATATTAAATTCTAATTGTGTCAACATGAAGACCAAAAGAAGATTAAATTAGACACAAGGGACTTCAACAAATTTACCAAAGTTGAGAGCAGAGTCTCAACCAAGGATAAGATTAACGACTCTAAGTAAAATACTTAATAAGTCAAAACTTAACAAAAGTGGTAGGCATACATATAGAAGCAGATCTTTTAGAATTAACTGCAAGCCAGCAAGACAACTAGGCAGCCATCACATCAATACCAAAACTGCTAGTATCAAATCTGACCCGTCCCCAACCCAGTAAGAAGGGTAGCAACAACCCACGCAATAGGTTGGGTTTGCAGAACAAACATCAGCTACCACTTTGCATCTACGATCACGAAGCCTTCTGCTATAACACCTCACTACATGATCAACATAAATTAAGAACCTCAAAGGTTGGGTTTAAATGAGGTAAAGTCTATTGAAACACCCTAAACAAAATAAAAACAAAAAAGCAACCAAAAACAAGTTACCCTGTTCATTGTGGTTGCAAAGTTCATACCAGCATATTAGGTTTCTTATATGGTACTAGCACTCAGTGTAACTGATCAACAAATCCATCTCATCATAGGTAGCACTAGCTACAAGTGTTTTACACATTCCCTCTCTGTTCACCATTTAGACCATCACAACAACTATAAACCCTTTCAAGGCCAATGTTTTAAAAATTCACCGAAGAGCAGGGAGGATAACTAGGTAAAACATCAGAAACCTGAAGGATATAATTTCTCAGAAACAAAGAGCTGAACCATTATAAACCTTACCAATCATAAAATCATTTAGATAAATTTAGTTAATATATCGTCTACTACAACTAGTATACTGCTGTTCATAACCAGAGCATCAAAGTAACGATCATTGATCTACACAAACAGCATCAACTGCCAGAACATCATCATCCTGCCCATCAGCCCCCCCTTGGCCCCTTCACTCTTTTTCCCGAACAAAGCTATAAAACCCAGTATATGGTTCACAATGAGTCAGAAATCCTATAAATTGAACTATAAAGAAATAATGATCATGCATATTTAAGAAAGGGATGAGGTTGGCAGTGGACCAAAGGAAAAACAATTAAAAGAATAAAAACTAAAATGAAATTTTTTAAAAGAAAGAGAAGAAATTAAACCAACCCAGAATGAGAAACAACACAACACCTTTTAGAGATATTGAAATACCAACCTATAAAATACAGAATCCCCCATCTATACCAACTAAAGATCTCTCATCTTTGTACTCTGATCATTTTCCAAAATAAGAATAGCATCAATGGGAAGCAATTTTGTGCTTATATCTTACATAGACTATAGTAATTGTGTGGTCCTCATTAACTTTAGCATGGACTTCTACCATTTTTCTGGTAAGTAAGAACTCCTACCATACTACGAAAAATGATGATTTTATAAAAAAAAACACTTTGATTATAACTGGTTAACGACACTTTTATTATAAAAAATACGACAAAGAATTCTGATTGTCTAAAAAATACATCTTGAACCAAAATAAACTCTCTAGATATAACTTATAACTGGTTAAGATTACCACCACATAGTGTTTTATTTAGTTTTTACATTCGAATATACTTTAATAGGGCTACCATATAAAGTGATTAAAAATATGAATCAGTTCTTTTCCCAAATTTTTCTTACATTCTTTGCAAATATGAAGGTTAGGTTACAGCTATCGTTCAGAGATTACATAAATCCTTGAATATTTATGCTGCATTTCATACCACTTAAAGGTCAAAACTCAAAAGTAGAAGAAAAATACCATTACTTTAATTCTTGAATAGTTCAGCTCTAATAACTCTCATCAGTCTAGTTTTAGTAAAAAAAGGAACTTATATTTTGCTTTGTTGAGTAAAAATTCTATAGTTCTTTGGAAGGATTACAAATGACATATTTTCAGGGAAGTTTTTAGAGCAATATAGAATGGTGGTGCACATCTCATTCATCTCATATGATGCGTTACTTAAATGATACCATACATTCATTACGGTCACTATGATACTCAACCAGTCTAACGGCTTTACAGATGTTCTCTCTTTTTATTTTCTATTTAAAGTTCAGATTCTAAACAGATATACTTCTTCAAAACATACTAACTCTTATGCAACCACCTACACTGATATACATTTTCATTTTCATCAAGCATATACATAATTCAAGTTTATCAGTCTCAATTATTATCCAATCAGCATTATGCTAGATCCATGACTTTTGATTTCCATAAGAAGACCCATATTTGGTGGCAATCATTTAAGTATTCTAACCGACAAAATTTGAAACTTGAAAACACTGCAGGGCAAATAATTTTGGATTTATCAATATGAAGGAGAAATGAAACCAATTAAGCAAGATAAAAATAAAAGTAAAATTGATAATATCAATAAGACCCAAGTCAAAATTCAAAGTAATTACCGTGGACGAGAACACAGACAGTGAAAATTATATACAATTCAAGCCAATTAAGATACCCGCATTTCAATTAACCAATAGGAAAGTCATTAAAAACAATAATGCATCTGAAATAGAAACTCAACCAATTACTTCACCCATCAGACTCACAGGCAGAAATAAACAATTCAGCCAAATAAAACAAGACGTCCCTTTTGATTTATCAAGAATAGAATCATGTGAGCTACAAATATGCATCTTGATATGTGTGTGTGTGTATCAGTGTCTGGATGAACATAAGCACAACAGAAAGCAACAATTCAAGGAATACCCATTTCCACCAACAGAAAAAAAGGAGTACCACGGATGCAAACAATGCATAGGAAACTAATAATAAGCTAAAAAAGAATAGGAAAAAGAAAGAGGGGATTCCATCCTATGGTTAAAGCTCCTGCATTCCAAACAGCTTGGACAAGAGCTCCTGTCACTTGCAAAGAGTGGTTAAATTTTACTATCAAATATCAATGAAAAAATTTTAATTTAACTAACTAGAGAAATAACTTCATGAGTATACATGGCCTTTGTGAAACCAAGCTCCATATGGAACTATGATCTTGAAGTTTAGATCATTGGCTAGTTTGCGAACAAGTGTTGGAGAGCCCAAAAATGGTACCACAGAATCTTGATCTCCACTATAGTAGGAGTGAAAAAAAATAATAATAAAATACGATATAGTTAAAGTCCAATCCAAATTATTCATGAAATATCATGATCTAAATCATTATTTGAGTTCTTTTCTCCCTAATTTCAATTCATGGGGAAACTAAAAATATAAATATAAACCTGAAAACCCAGACAGGTATGTGATGGTGGATTATCCGTTTGAGTAAGGGTAGAATGTCCCTGTCACCATCAGCCTCCTTGTAATCCAGTAAATTGTCCAGTAGAAGAAAATCAAATAATAAATATTCCTATGGCAAAGAAGAGATCGAGAACACATATAGATCATTTATATTTATATATACGTACTCACTACACATTCACCAGCTATATGGTAAGTTTGTCTGATTTGGATGAAGGGCTTTCTGAACCTTTGGAAGGTTGAAATACAAATGTCTTTCTGAGGTCATGCAGACATCAACTCCTATGTTAATTTTAGTCACCCACAAGGAATTTAATTATAAGTTGATTAAGTGATAAAAGAACAGAGATGAAGTGGGGATGAGATGGATATCAAAGGAAAATATATTACCACTTGCTTAGCCTTAGCTCTTGCTGAACTAAAGAGGGATAACAGACATCAAGGATCACATCATAGAAATCTATACAATCATGTGGACCCCAAAAAATGGTTAAGAGTTAAAAGGGCCCACGGGGGGGTTTGAAAAAGGAAAGGAGTCGCCACCTTATTTTTTAAAGGAAACAAGGAAAACCCTTGTCACACCCCATTTTTGCCACCTTAGCTAGGGTTTGTCATTACATGAGTCATTTTGTTTCCTTTTTGAGTCTAGTCTTTTGCATTGGGTTTTTAGAGTCCTAAGGATGATGTGTATGAATTTTGGTTCGATTTGGAGTTGATCTTGAGGGTTAATAAGAACTTTTGTGACTTAAGGGGCATAATCGTCCTTTTGGTCACAAACTTTCCATTTGACCTTGAAATGATCTCGAAGTTGCCAATTGGAGTTCATATGGTTGCATTTGAGGTATTTATGGGTTCAATTCGATGAATTGATGGTTCGAGATTAGAATGGCTCAACAAGGCTCAGGTTGGCTAAGAGACCTATTTCGGGTTAGCTCGAATTGGCTCATGATTTTCACTCTATGACTACTCATGTGACCTTGATTAGTCTTAATTTCATCCCCAAATGTGTTTAGGGAGGTTGAATTTTGAATTGGAAAGCATTCGGTGTGACCCTATGTGCATACCTAAGCTAAGCGATGGTGAGGCATAGCAGTTAACCACCTTTGTAGGACCCAACCATGCAGCCATGGCTAGGGTTTCTTGCCCTCAAGTGACTCAAATTACATTCCCCTTTGAAACACGGTCGTTTTGGTTTTCGTTTTGTCAAAATCGGAATTGATTTGAACCCTGAAACACATTTGGAAGCTGAAAGGGTAAAAAATGGGCATAAGCTGACAGGGCCTCGGGTGACCACCCAGGCCTGGGCGGCTAGCCGCCTGGGCCCAGGAGGCTAGCCTCCCAGCCCCAGGTGGTCACCTGAGCCACTTTCCTTTTTTGAGCTTTGACGCGGCTCCCTCCCTATTTTCTCGGATTTGCTCGCCTCCAGCCGCCATTTAACCCTAATTTCAGCCCTATTTGACCTACTTGAGCCCCAAGGGAACCTCTAAGAGCCCTTAGATCAATCCCTAGGGTTTTAATCCCAACCATTGAGGGTTTTTCCTCAATCCCTATAAATACCCCCTTATACTTCACCAATGGGGAGGCAAAAATTTTCTGAAGTGAGAGGGACATTGGAGGCTATGGCAGCCATCCTTAGGGTAGTTTAACCTAAATTTTGAGTGAGAGAGTGAGAGAGAAGGCTTGAAGGAGGGCCGGAGCATTGCTTGAAGGCTTGAAGGAGGTTGTTTCCAGCAGCACATAAGAGGAGGAGGACTCTCTACAGCAGCCACCATAGGTATACCCCTCCCCCTTTCTCTCTTTCATTCAAACTAGGGTTTGTTGCATAGCTTTGCATTATTTCATGTTTAAAGCTTATTGTTTTATCATGTGTTGATGCTTCTAATGCTTAGAATGCATGATTAGGATATTGTTTATGGCTGGTTTTGCATGATATAATGTCATTCTATGTGGTTTTATGAGTGTTTGTGTTTTTAGGGTTTTTTAGAGCCTTTTCTAGGGTTTTACATGGAATAGTCATTATTTCATGTTCAAGTTTGTGTCTTTATCATGTCTTATTGCTTCTATTAGCTAGTGTGCATGTTTAGGATAATATTCATGGGCTGTTTAGTATGCTAGGATGTTATTCCATGTGATTTACTGCATGTTTGGGACTTTAGGGTTTCCTTAGTGCTGAAATTGGTTTTCTGCATGAAATAACTCTTTTGCATATTAAAGCTTATGTTTTTATCGTATTTTGTTGCTTCTATTAGCTAGCATGCATGTTTAGGATGATATTTATGGGCTGTTTAGTATGCTAGGATGCTATTCCATGTGATTTACTGCATGTTTGGGATTCTAGGGTTTCCTTAGTGCTGAAATTGAGTTTATGCTTAGAATAGCTTTCTTTCATGTGAAAGTTTATGTCTTTATCATGTGTGGATCATTCTATTGATTAATATGCATGGTTAGAATGCTGTTCATATTCTGTTTTGCATGATTTAGGGTTATTTCATGGGATTTTATGCACTAGTGTGATTCTAGGGTTTTTATCATCCTTGTGTTGGTTTAGTTGCATATAGCATGATAGCTTAGGGATTTTCTCTGATTTTTCTTCATAGTTGCTGCATATGTGTTCCATATTAGGTAACTATGATATTTTTAGCATTCATATAGTTGATTTTAGGGTTTTTGCATTTCATTGCATATAGGGTTGAATTAGGGTTTTAGTTAGCTTATGATTCATGTTGTTTACATGATTTATGGTTGATATTAAACTCTATTTCAATTCTATCCAGATCTGTTTAATGGCTTTAATGATGAGTTTTGAGCATGTGTTAGCCTATGTTTGAGCATGATAATTGTTTGATTGGAACCTAGCTTGGTTGGTTGGTATTTTTGGTGTTTTTTGCATGCAAATTGCAAGTGCTTGACAGGTACAACAGGTGCAACTACCCCACCAATGTGGGGTGGTTATTTTGGCTATTGTGAGATGAAATCTTGCAAATAAGGTAATTACCCTATGCAATAGGGTGGTTATTTTGACAGGTTGCTTTTGCTTAAGGTAAGTAGGGTATGAGGGTGCCCCAATTCACCCTTCTTTCCTTTCCTTGAAACTTTCCCTTTCTCTCCCCTAGGGTTATTTCCTAATAGGGGAACATGGCAATCCTTATAGTTTCCTTTCAATAAAAAATACTTTTCAAATCAAAGTTTCCATCTTTATCAAATTCCATATTTACCAAAGATCTTTTGAGAGTCATTTATTTTTGGAAATTTACCATGTTTTTCATGAAAGGAAACTTAGGGTTTACCATAGGCCTCGATTAGGTTATAACCCTATTCCTTTTCGAACTACGTGGACTTTAATCCATGTATTTCCATACATGGTACGTATGCGCTCTTCGTGAGGTTCAAGTCCGCCCTAGGATACTAAGTATCCTAGGTTTTCTCCCCCCTTTTTCTTTTTTCTGTTTTTCTTTGATTTAATTGCTTATATGGATAAATGAATGGATGATATGCATGCTGTCTTGTGATGATAATTGTTGATTTGTGTGTGATTAAGACTTTGATTTAGCCCAATTAAATTAAGAGACCGTTTAGGGCGATATGGGTGCCTATAGGCTTTGCCTAGAACCTTCCCATATTGTAACTTAGCCTCCGAATCCACAATCTCTGGTTTCCAAAAGACTTTTTGCCTTTCCATTTTTAAACATGGAGTCAATCTTTTGTTTTCCTAAAACAAAACTGTTTTTTTAGGGTTTTCCTTGTTTCCTTTAAAAAATAAGGTGGCGACTCCCTTTTTTCCTTTTTCAAAACCCTCCTGTGGGCCTTGTACCTTTTTTCGGGGTCCACAGCTTTGGTGACTCCGCTGGGGACTTGTGGGCTAGACTCTATACAATTTGATAGGGCTAAGTTAATTTCTTTTGTTAATTAAAATCAATCACATTGCATTCGCTTGATTGTGTGCTTTCATTTATTGCATTGTGTGCGCAAACTCTTGCATGTTAGGATCGATGTCCCTTGCCACTGACGGGCCTAGCCTCAACCTTGGTTTTCCTGATTCCATGAGTTGGGGCGAAAGCTCTCAATTTCTCTTGCCAAGTACCCTTGGGCTTGCCCTTGGGTATATTAAATGAGTTAATCACGTACTGCTGGACCCACGCGGCGTTCCTGATGCCACATGTGGTTAGGTATAAAGATTGCTCAAGCAAGTGAAGGACCCCAGCCTACCCTTATCATTAGTCCATATAGACAGACTTGTAGGGCACTATGGTTTCACCTTTATGCACCCACATTGTTTGTAATGATATCATGACCGTGTTTGTGATGTGCTTAAATGAACATTTAATAAGAGAACCTTTGCACCCTATACCCTTAATACGTACCTTTCGCCCATGACCCTTGCAAAGGTGATTGAATTGAAAGGGACTAATTGAGTATATATGGTGTGAAGTCATTGAGACAAATATGGAAGCCTAGGACATACCCTTAGGATGAGAGACTGATTGTTCCCTTTCTTAGAGGAGTGAGAGGACGTACTGGCTTGGATTCGCGACCAGCAAGGGCGCTTAGTGAAGATTGATTCTACCAACCAGTCAGATATGGCCGACGAAGCAACTAGTGAAGGGGGTTTTGATGTTAAGACTTGTTTGAAGGCTATCATGACCAAGCTTGATTACACCACCGATGTATCCGAGAGAGCATTAAAAATGGCCCAAGATATCCAACATAAGATGTCAGAACCCGAACTGAATAATGGTCGTACCCCGGGGGATAACACCGAAAATGGGACCCAGTCTGGAGAAGGCACTAAGACCAATGATGGGGGAAGCACTAAGACCAAGGGAAATGAATCACCTGAAGTTTTTAACCTAGAAGGGGGGAGTAAGGGGAAGACCTCTGATACAGACTCTGTGTTGGCTAGCAAGGTAGAAGCCTTGGAGAGAACTATAAAGGGAATCTGTAGGACAGATGACATAGTGGATGTACATACCCTATCTTTGTTTCCTCAAGCTCGTATTCCACTACAATTTAAGATGCCCGAACTAGAAAAGTTTGATGGAACGGGCTGCCCTAAGACCCATTTGAAGATGTATGTACGAGCTATGCACCCTCGAGGAGCAACAGATGAACTCTTGGCCCAAATGTTCCATGAAACCTTAGCCACTTCTGCCTTAAAGTGGTTCCTAGCCTTAGATGAGAATAGAACCCGGACTTGGGAGGACATATGTAATGAGTTTTCAGAGCACTACAAGTACAACACTGAGGTGGATATCACAAGAAGGGACCTAGAGACCACGAAACAAGGAGCTAATGAGACTTTTTCCGCTTTCATTACAAGGTGGAGGCAAAAGGCCTCGAAAATGGCAGATAGACCGAATGAGGAAGATCAGATTCAACTGGTGGTTAAGAACCTATTGCCGGTGTATCACAAGCACCTCTTCGCTCACTACTTCCCTAATTTCAAGGCTCTTATCGGAGCGGGTACACAAGTTGAGGATGCCATTGCCGATAGGTCAATCAAGACAGAAGAAGTCCAAAAGAGCCGCAGGCCGAACTTTGCTGGGAAAAACAATGCCGAGGTCAATGCCATAGCCCAACCCATTCAACCTATCTCCCTAAATGACACCAACCCACCTCGCCAATTCACTGAGCTGCATATGCCACTTGAGAAAGTACTTGAAAAGCTAAAAAGCCGAGGCCTGTTGAGACCTCTCGACCCAAGACCACCACCAAACCCATTGCCTAAGAGCTACAATGAGAATGAATACTGCAAATTCCACCAAGCCAAAGGCCATTCAACCAACCGTTGCTATCGCTTTAGGCATGAGATCCAAGACTTACTTGACAAACAAATCATCTCACCACCAACTCCACCAAATCACCCAAATGTCACCCAAAATCCACTTCCCTCTCATAATTCATCCAACTCCATAAATGCCATTGAAGCCGACCCATCTCAACCTTGCCTACCCATAAGACAATACACCCCATTACCCATGTCCTTGACCCAAGCCTTTTACCAATGCTGTAACAAAGGCCTCATCATACCTCACCTTCCAAAGCCAAGACCCCAAACACCCCATTAATATTGCCAATACCATGGTATACCCGGCTATGACACTGAGGACTGTGCTATGTTGAGAAAGGTCGTCCAAGACCTCATTGATCAAAAGACCCTACAATTGCCAAAGAAGTCTATCCAACAGCAGTTGAAAGAAAGGTATGAAGCAGGAGACCCTCAAGTGGGGCTATTAGGAGAACCTTCGGGGAAATTTGATTACTATGTGCTTTATCCTGTTCCATTGCCAAGTGAACCCATAATTCCCACGGGCTGGGATGATATACCTGAAGAAGTACAGATGGAGGACATTGACATGATTGAATGGGATGACCTAATGGGTGACACAAATGAGATTGATGACATATGGGCTAGTATTGAAGAAGTAGACCACATGACAAGAGGGGGCCGCCATTTCAAGCCTCCGCACTTGGAGTCTGATAATCCGCTGGGTGAGTTAGATAAGCGCCTTGATGTGCAAGAAGAAGAGGATGAAGTACTCAGACAATTGAAGAAGACCAATGCCAATATCACCATATGGGGCTCGCTTATGGCCTCTCACAAACACAGACAGACAGTGTTGAAGTTGTTAAACCAAATACAGGTTTCGGTAGATTTGTCTCATGAGGGATTGGTGAATCTAGTAAACCCTGCTCCGAAGAATTCCACTATAGTGTTTACAGAGGCTAACTTACCTAAGAGTGGACCCAGCCACTCCCAAGCTTTGCACATAACCATTGACACCATGGGGAAGAGGGTTCCCACGGTCTTGATTGATAATGGTTCCGCGCTAAATGTATGTCCTTTGAGAACTGCAACTGTTTTGGGCTTAGGGCCCACTGATTTCACTCCATCTGGGCAGACGGTGAGGGCGTATGATAATACCCGTAGAGAAGTAATTGGGGTAATCACTTTACCTTTAATCATGGGACCCACGGAGTTCCAAGTGGAGTTTCAAGTTTTGGATGTGCCGTCGTGTTTTAATCTGTTATTGGGAAGGCCCTGGATTCATCCTGCTGGGGCTGTACCATCATCATTGCACCAAAAGGTAAAATTCCCTCATGAGGGAGCCATTGTCACGCTTCAAGAGGACTATGATTTGAAAATGGCCGGAGTACCCGTATGTAAAATAAAACCAGAACCAATTGAGATACCCTTGTCAGGGTTTGAGTATGTGCAGTGCATAGAAAAGGAGTTAGAAAAGGAAGAATTGATAACTCTTGACTATTGTCCCCATGGTAATTTACATGTTGGGGAGATAATGTGGAAAATGAATTTCTTTCCGGGTATGGGCCTAGGGCGTCGCCAACAAGGACTCCCTCATTCTATTCAAAGCCGGGTTGTTTCCTATACTTTTGGGTTAGGATATGAGCCCACTAAGAATGACTATGCAGAAATGACAAGGAGGAATAAGGAGAAGGGAAAGGCCAGAGCAAAAGGAAGGGTGCCGGACTTTAAGATTTCACCATACAGGCTGACTCTGAATGGCTATTTTGTCAAGGAGGGAGATGACTTCCTGTACTGTGGGTTCCTAGAGCCTATGATCAATCCAACAACCAAGATCAGAATCCCAGGGTTTGAGATTTTCTTCACCGAGTGGTATCCAATCTCCGCTGAAATGGTGGATGATGAAGCCACCATCAATGACAGTTATTGGGAGAAGGAAGAAGAAGATTGGGTAGAGCACATGGATTCTGAAACCATGGTCACTTTGTTTCAAGACATGGTCCTTACTATGGGGTTTGAAGGCGAACAAGAGTTTGGAAAGGAAGAGCCATCACACTATTGCACTTTTTACCCAAGTTCTGATCCGGCATTGGCAGATAGAGATTTCTGTGACAAGTACTTTACAGAGGGGTCGAATCCTCAGAGCTTGACAAGTTGGTACAATTCTATAGGAAAGAAGAAAGAAGACTGGGTAGAGCATGTGGATACCGAGGCTATGGTTACCATGTTCCAAGATATGGTTCTTACTTTGGGGAAGTCAGCAACAGAAGATTGCCAAGATTCGTCAATTCACCATGCAACCATGCCATTTCACAATTGGTACCTAGAAGATGGAGCCGTTGCAGAGATCCTAGAAGAGGAAGATCATGACCTACCTGATAGTAGCTTGTAGGTTCCTTAGAGTATTTCCTGCTTTCAATAAAGTGTGTCCGCCTATCCCACTTTGTGGAGTTAGGAGTTGTTTCATAGTTGTGGCACCAAATTTTGTTTCCTTTTGTCTTTAAGTTTGCGTCTTTTTGTTTGTTCCTTTAATGAAGTGTGTTTCTTTTATACATTGTTTGCTTGCAGTGTTTCTTTTCTCTCTTCTATGGATATTTATGGCATGGATATAGATCCTAGGAATGACGTCCCCCCGGAGCTCGTCGAGCAAAGGAAAAGGGGTGTCACCGAACCTAACATGGATGAATTGGAATCAATCAATTTAGGGACAAATGAATTGCCAAAGATAATTAAAATTGGGATAACCCTCTCACCACTTGAAAAAGAAAAGTTGATAACCCTCTTAAAGGCTAACGTAACAGCCTTTGCATGTTCTTATGAAGACATGCTCGGCATAGATCCAGACATTGTGTAGCATTTTATCCCCACCAATCCCCTTAAAAAGCTGGTAAAGCAAAAATTGAGAAGGTTAAAACCTGAATGGGCATTGAAGGTAAAGGAGGAAGTAACCAAGCAACTCGATGCGGGGTTCCTATAGGTTGTGGAGTATCCGGAATGGTTATCCAATATAGTGCCCGTGCCTAAAAAGGATGAAAAAGTGAGGATGTGTGTGGATTTTCGAGATCTTAATGCAGCAAGCCCTAAGGATGATTTTCCTTTGCCCCACATTGATGTATTGATAGATAGTACTGTAGGACATGCGCTCCTCTCTTTCATGGATGGGTTTTTCAGATACAATCAGATAAAGATGGCGCCGCAAGATATGGAGAAAACAGCCTTTATCACACAGTGGGGAATGTATTGCTACAAAGTGATGCCGTTCGGTTTGAGAAATGCCGGGGCTACCTACCAGAGAGCTGCTACAACGTTTCTGCATGACATGATCTATAAGGAAGTGGAAGTGTATGTGGACGACATGATCGTGAAGTCTGTGGACCGAGAAGGACACTTCATGGCACTGGAAAGGTTCCTAGAGCGGGCAAAGAAGTATAACCTATGATTGAATCCTCAGAAATGCGCCTTTGGTGTCACTGCGGGCAAGTTATTAAGATTCATGATTACTCAGAGAGGAATCGAGGTTGATCCAGGAAAAATCAAGGCCATTGTAGAGATGGAGCCGCTTAGCACAGAAAAGCAGATTCGAGGGTTTTTGGGGAAAATTCAGTATATAAGCAGGTTCATTGCTAACTTAACCGTGGTGTGCGAGCCGATTTTCAAGTTGTTTAAGAAGGGTGTGCCGAAGGTATGGAATGAAGAATGTCAAGAAGCTTTTGAGATTATTAAAATGTATTTGAGTAATCCACCAATTCTAGTTCCCCCGCGACAAGGTGAGTCGTTATTGTTATATTTGACGGTCACTGAAACCGCGACGGGAGCTATGCTAGCTTAGTACCTTGAGGGGTCGAAAAAAGAGAATGCCATTTATTACCTAAGCAAGAAGATGATAGACTATGAGGTGAAGTACAATGCCATAGAGAAGGCTTATGTGGCTTTGGTATGGGCAACTCAGAAACTCCGTCACTACATGATGTCATATGAGGTTCTCCTGATAAGTCGTATGGATCCACTGAAGTACTTGATAGAAAGGCCGGTTTTATCCTACAGAACTGCTCGTTGGTCGATTCTTCTCAATGAATTCGACATAAAGTATGTGACACAGAAGTCAGTGAAAGGAAGTATCATTGCAGATTATTTGGCTAGCTGCCCTGTGGCGTCATCAGAACAATTCAATGATCAATTCCCCGATGAGGATGTCCTGGAGATTAGAAAGAAGGTTTGGAAGGTATACTTTGATGGAGCTGCAAATAAGAGAGGGTATGGGATAGGAGTCCTACTGGTTTCACCTAAAGAAGCCTTTACACCCTTGGCAGTTAAGTTAGGGTTTGAAGCAACCAATAACAGCGCCGAGTATGAAGCCTGCATCCTTGCATTGGAAGCTGCACTAGAATTGGGGATCAAAGAGTTAGAGGTTTTCGGAGATTCAGCATTGATTATCTGCCAGATAAAGGGAGAGTGGAAGACTCGTGATGAAAAGCTGCTGCCGTATTATGCTTACTTAGAAGCCTTGACTAAGGAATTTGTGGAAATAGAGTTCAATTATTTGTCAAGAAATAAGAATCAGTTCGATGATGCTTTGGCAACTCTAGCTTCTATGGTGGAAATCCCGGATGGTGGGAATGTAAAACCGTTGGTGATAGAATGTAGAGAAAAACCTGTGTATTGCTGCTCTATTCGAGAAGGAGAGGTGAAAGATGGCCATCCTTGGTACCATGACATCATGAAATTCATTGAGGAAAGGGAATATCCGGAAGGAGCATCCCGCGTTGATAGGAGAACACTAAGAAGGCTAACTAGTCACTATGTTTTGTGTGGAGGAAAGCTATACCGAAGGTCATACGATGGGGTCCATCTGTTGTGTGTCACCGAGGAAGAAGCCGAACGTCTTGTTAATGAAATCCATGAAGGAGTTGGAGCACCGCACATGAATGGTTATATGCTAGCCAAGAAAATCATGAGGTTGGGTTACTATTGGTCTACAATGGAGAGAGATTGCTATGCACATGTTAAGAAGTGTCACAAATGTCAGGTCTTTGCTAATGGACAACACTTGCCTTCCATGCCTTTGACAAGCATGTCGTTGCCTTGGCCGTTTGCAGTGTGGGGAATAGATATAATTGGGCAGATTAAGCCGAAAGCCTCCAATGGGCATGAATACATCTTGGTAGCTATTAATTACTTCACTAAGTGGGTAGAGGCAGCATCTTTCAAGACCCTGAATGCCAAGAAGGTAGCGCAGTTCATGCAGCTCAACATCATCTACAGGTATGGGGTACCCTATGAGATTATTTCAGATAATGGTCAGCATTTTCAGAAAGAAACCAAGGGGCTTTTGTAGAAATACAACATAGTGCACCATCTATCCTCCCCTTATCGCCCGCAGACTAATGGAGCAGTGGAGGCCGCCAACAAGAATGTTAAAAAGATACTACAGAAAACAGCTGACACTTACACTGGTTGGCATGAGAAGTTACCCTTAGCCTTGTGGGGCTATAGAACATCCGTAAGATCGTCAACAGGGGCTACCCCCTATTCTTTGGTGTATGGGATGGAGGCTGTTTTGCCTATTAAGTTGGAGGTATTGTCACTACGGGTTACTATGGAGAGTCAGATAGCAGAAGCAGATTGGGTTAAGAACCGTTATGATGAGCTGGCATTGCTCGATGAAAGGCGATTGAGGGCCTTATATCATGTGCAGGGATATCAGCGAAGGGTTGCAAGAGCATTCAACAAGCATGTCAAAGACCGAGGTTTGAAGACAGGGGATTTGGTGTTGAAAGAAATCAAAGCTCCAATTTTTGATCCACGAGGGAAGTTCAAGCCAAGTTGGGGTGGCCCGTATGTCATTAAAGAGATATTGCCAGCAGGGGCTGTTCGCCTCATGGATTTGGATGGAATTGAGTTCGCTCGTCCTACCAATTTGGATCAATTAAAGAAATATTATGTGTAAGGCCTGCTAGGTTGAAAACCCATAAGGGCGGCCTAGGCAAAAGTTAAGGCATTTAAACTACGAGGGCCTGATTCCCCATTCCTAGAAAAAAAAAATGAAAAAAAATGAAAAAGGTCTATGTTAAGGGCATAAGATATAAAGCCTCACACCACAAACACGGCATATCATCATTACAAACAATTGTGGGTGCATAAAGGTGAGACCACAGTGTCCTACAAGTCTGTCTATATGGACTAATGATAAGGGTAGGCTGGGGTCCTTCACTTGCTTGAGCAATCCTTATACCTAACCACATGTGGCATCAGGAACGCCGCGTGGGTCCAGCAGTACGTGATTAACTCATTTAATATACCCAAGGGCAAGCCCAAGGGTACTAGGCAAGAGAGGTTGATAGCTTTCGCCCCAACACATGGAATCAGGAAAACCAAGGTTGAGACTAGGCCGATCGTTGGCAAGGATACATCGAGGGACATCGATCCTAACATGCAAGAGTTTGCGCACACAATGCAATAAATGAAAGAACACAATCAAGCGGATGCAATGTGATTGATTTTAATTAAACATAAGAAATTAACCTAGCCCAATTAAACTTTATAGAGTCTAGCCCACAAATCCCCAGCGGAATCGCCAAACTGTGAACCCCGGAAATTGGGCCCACAAGGGATTGAAAGAAAATGGGTTTGAAAAAGAAAAAGGAAAGGAGTCGTCACCTTATTTTTTAAAGGAAACAAGGAAAACCCTAAAAATAGTTTGTTTTAGGAAAACAATTTGAATGACTCCATAAAAAAGGAAAGGCAAAAACCAATCTTTTGAAAACCAAAGAAATCGGGGATTCGGAGGCTAAGTTATGACATGGGAAGGTTCTAGGCAAAGCCTATAGGCACCCATGTCACCCTTTCGGTCTCTCAGTTCATTTAGGCTAAATCAAGATCTTTCCATACAAAAATCAGCAAGTATATCATCACAAGAATTGCATGCATATCATATATTTCATTCATCCATCCATGCATAATAAGCGCATAAAAACAGAAAAAGAAAAAGAAGAAAAGAAAACAAAAATAAACCTAGGATGCTTGGATCCTAGAACGGACTTGAGCCTCACGAAGAGCGCCTACGTACCATGCAGCGAAATACATGGATCAAAGTCCACGTAGTTCGAATGGAATTAGGGTTAAGACCTAATATAAACCTATGGTTAAAACCCTAGGTTTCCTTATTTGATCAAAAGAGTTGAATATGATAGAAAGTTTGATTTTAGGAAAGAAATCCACAAAATGGAAACTTTAATAAAAACCAGAATTTTATTTACGAAGGAAACCTTTGATTAAACCATAGACTTGTATTAAAAATTAACCCTAGATAGGGAGAAGAGAATGAGTTAAGAAGAAAGGTGAATTGGGGCACCTTCACACCCACTTACCTGAGCGCAATTACTCCAAACATTAGCTATTTCAGACATAAGCAGCCCTATTTGCCATAGGACAAATACCACACCTATTTGCACCCTTACAAGTGCTCAAAACCATGCGAAAACACTAACATTCAAATCTGGACAGAATAGTATTATGGCCTAAAATCATCCACTAAGCATGCCAATAGCAAAAACAGCGAACAATAATAAGTCCTAACATATTCCTAGAACCATATCATGCATAAAAACCCTAAAACATACTAACATGCATGCAAAACTATCATGTTTACTCCATATGAAAAACATATACAGCAAACACGAAGAAAAACCAATAAAAAAGTCTACTTTATCATGCTATATGAAAACAAACACGAAACAATGACTCTAAAACCCTAAACTCACAAATATGCTTAAAAACATACAAAACATACTTTAATCATGCTAAAACCAAACTAAACAGAAATTAAATCATGCATATTAACTAACTAAAGCAATATAACATGATGAAAATCCTAACTCTAACATGCAATGACACTAATCCTAGCACAAGGACAAACAGGAGCACAAGAACCATAACTATGCATTAAAAACCTAAAGGACAGCCCTAAAGCATGCTAAACAGTAGATAAAAAATAGATATTCCATGTATATTAACTAGCTAGAGTGTTAATACATGATAAAAAGGCTACCTTTAACATGCAATAAGCCTAACCCATATGAAAACCTAGTTTAAGCTTGAATAGAGAAGGAGAATACCTTATTCTCTCTCAAACACTCAAGTATTAATGCATAAAGTGGCTCCCCTTGTGTTTGTAATTGTTCGTGGCTCCTCAGGTCTTTAGAGTGAATCAAACCAACACGAATCCTCCTCTTTGTCAAAGTGGTATCACAGCAAAGAGATCAAAACTCAACTCAACTTTGAAAAGAAATAGAAAACAAAAAGAGAACAAGAGAAAAGAAAAGTGATTTTCGTCACTTTGCAGCAGCAGCAACTTCAATCGTGTTTTTGGGTATGAAAACGTTGGATTTGGACAAAGCTTGTGAAATACAAAGTTGTAGAGAATTGAATTATCTTTCTAACAAGACCAATTTCATCAAATTCTGACTTCGGAAGAAAAAGTTATGATTAAAATACGACTGCTGGTTTTCAGAAAATCTGCTGCTAAATTATGACGAATTTCACTCCCTCCAAACCCTCTTCTCCCCTCCCTTGTTTAAAGACATTAAGAGAGTATTTATAGCTGAAATCTGGAGTTTCCCTTTTCTTCCTGGACTAGGTTTCTTTGGAGAATAATCAAAAGGTATTTTATAATGATAAAAGACTTCTAATCTGAATAGGAAAAGGAAATTGTCTTTTATAAAAATTGGGAGACTGACCACTAACACGCATGCACATGTATCGTATGTGCGTACACACACTCATCACATACGTACACGTGTTAGTGTCATGATAAAAATGGCTAATTTAATAAAATAATTTTCTTTTCATTTTAACCAAAAATCTCATGCTGTGATTCGCACTAATTCTTCAAGGATAATCCGTAAATAACCACACTAAACTCATCATCAGGCCATATCAAAATTGAACTTCATGAAACACTTTTGAGGGTAAAATGATGACTAATGAAAGTCAATTTGAAAAGATTTGGTTGGTAATTGTGAGTCAATTAGAGCTAACCCAATGAAGGGTCAATTAACCAACTTGAACTACATCGAGCCATTTTAATCCCGAGCCATTGACTTACCAAATTGAACCTAGAAATACCTCTTATGCATCCATATGAACTCCAATTGACAATTTGGAGATCATTTCAAGGTCAAATGAAAAGTTTGGGACTTAAAAGACGATTATGCCCCTCAAGTCACAAAAGCTCTTATTATCCCTCAAGATCAACTCCAATTTGAACCAAAATTCATATCCATTGTCCTTGTGACTCTAGAAAACTAATGCAAGTGACTAGACTCAAAAACAAAACAAAAACATGCATGAAATGATGAGCCCTAGTAAGGTGGTGCAAAAATGGGGTGTGACAGAAGCCCCTCATTGGCGAACAAGTTACACTTGTGAACCAATGATAAAGAACAACCCATTTTTGGCCAAAAAGCCCGGAGAAATCACACACTGATACCAACAATGATGGGAGGTTGAAAACCTGAGACTGAAGTAAGGAAGTGTACTCAAGTCATGAGTATACTTAAACCACTGAGGGTTGAGAATTGATAAGAGAAGCATATTCAAGCCACTACGAATGAACATACTTTTGAAATGGAAAGATATATTCTAGTCACGAATATATTTGACCAAGTGATGAGAATGAAATCTGAGAAGTACGTTCAAGTGATGAACATACCTTTGAAATGGAGAAATATATCCAAGCGATGGATATACTTAACCAAGTAAGTGACAAAATATCTGAGAAGTATACTCAAGTGATGAGTATACCATTGAAATGGAGAAATATATTCAGGTCACGAATATATTTAACCAAGTAATCTGAGAATGAAATCTGAGAAGTATACTCAAGTGGTGAGGATACTTAATGATTGAGAAGGACTGAGAAGTACGTTCAAGTGATGAACATACTTTTGAAAAATGAGAAATATATTCAGGTCACGAATATATTTAACTAAGTAAGATAGAGAATGAACTGAGAAGTATACTCAAGTGATGAATATACCATTGAAATGGAGAAATATATTCAAGTGATGAATATATTTAACCAAGTAATAATCTGAGAAGTATGTTCAAGTGATGAACATACCATTGAAATGGAGAAATATACCCAAGCGATGGATATACTTAACCAAGTAGGATAAGAATAATCTGAGAGGTGTATTCAAGTGATGAGTGTACTTTTGAAATGGAGAAATATATTCAAGTCACGAACATATTTACCCAAGTGATGAAAAAGATGCTGAGAAATATACTCAAGTGATGAGTATACTTAATGATTGAAAAAGACTGAGAAGTACGTTCAAGTGATGAACATACTTTTGAAATGGAGAAATGTATCCAAGTGATGGATATATTTAACCAAGTAAGCTGAGAAGTACACTCAAGTGATGAGCATACCATTGAAATGGAGAAATATATCCAAACGACGGATATATTTAACCAAGTAAGATAAGAATAATCTGAGAAGTGTACTCAAGTGATGAGTACACCATTGAAATGGAGAAATATATTCTAGTCACGAATATACTTAACCAAGTAAGTGACAAGTATGTTTAAGTGATACACATACCATTGAAATAGAGAAATATATCCAAGTGATGGATATACTTAACCAAGTAAGTGACAAGTATGTTTAAGTGATAAACATACCATTGAAATAGAGAAATATATCCAAGCGATGGATATACTTAAGCAAGTAAGATAGAGAATAATCTGAGAAGTGTACTCAAGTGATGAGTACACCATTGAAATGGAGAAATATATTCTAGTCATGAATATATTTAACCAAGTAAGTGACAAATAATCTGAGAAGTATGTTCAAGTGATGAACATACCATTGAAATGGAGAAATATACCCAAGCGATGGATATACTTAACCAAGTAAGTGGCAAAATATCTGAGAAGTATACTCAAGTGATGAGTATACCATTGAAATGGAAAAATATACCCAAGTGATGGATATACTTAACCAAGAAGTGACAAATGATCTAAGAAGTATACTCGAGTGATGAGTATACCATTGAAATGGAGAAATATACCCAAGCGATGAATATATTTTACCAAGTAAGTGATAATGAGGATCTGAAACTAGGAAGCATATTCAATGGGTGAACATGCTTTTGAAATGGAAGAATATATTCAAGTGATGAATATATTCAACCAAGTATGATAGAGAATGAGAATTTGAAACTGAGAAGCATATTCAAAGGGTGAATACACTTTTGAAATGGAAGAACACATTCAAGCGATGAATATATTCAACCAAGTAGGATGAAAAATCAAGATTTGAAATGAGGATATATGATCAATTTATCAAGATTGAATAGGCATGGTGCAAGAGGAGAGTGACTTAACACATTGTCACTTGAGTTGGCATGACACAGGGGAAATATATTCAACCCTTTTGAACATAAAATCAATTCAAGGAATTGATTTCAAGATGGAATTTGATTGATTTTAAGCTCAAAAAGTGTTGAATATCTCATTTGGAAGGAGGTTTGATCACGCGTCAAGGCGAGACAAAGCGAGGGAGAAAGCCAAAACAAGGTGGCTTGGGTGACCACCAGGCCTCGGGAGGCTAGCCGCCCAGGCCTGGGTGGTTACCCGAGCCCGAAGCGGAAATCCCACTTTGAATAGGAAACTTCCTATTCTGATGGGTTTTTTCCTATTTGAACTTGGATTTGTGACCTTTTCCCTATAAAAACACATCCAAGAGGTTCCTAAACCTACTTGTATTCATTCATTAGAAATTATGGAGGCTCTAGACAAATTTTTAGGAGGGTTTTTGAGAGTTATAGGTGCTGAAGCAAAATCTAAGTTCAAGTGCTTTGGCTTGGATCCATTGCTCTCCTTGAGGCATGTGAGGCTTGAAACGAACCTCTTGACTGCTGCTACATATTTTTGGGATCCTCAAGTTCATGTGTTCCGCTTCAACTATGAAGAACTGTGCCCAACCATGGAGGAATTCTGTGCATTGTATGGAGTTTCAACGGTAGGTCCTTTCATTCTCCCTACTCCTCGCCCAAGCTTTCTTACTTCTTTCTCCAATCTACTTGGGATTCACTCACAATATGCCTCTACGTTTGTAAAGGACCATATGGTAGACTTGATGAAATTGGCAACCTCTTTTTTAGCTTGTGATAGTAAAGGTATTCTGAATTTTACCTTTCCTATTAAGCATGCTCTTGCCTTTTGCCTCATTGGTCGTTTTCTTATTTCCACTGGTACTCCACATGTTCCCATTCAAATCTGTGACTTAATTCCTCTCCTTGCCAAGGGCCATAACTTGATTCCCATGGTGCTAGCTGAAACCCTGAATGGTTTGGATAAAACTCATGAGGACCCAAAGGTTCCTTTAGGAGGTAGCCCCATTCTACTGCAGATGTGGTTGCTTGAAAGACTGAATTTCTTGTCACCAGTTGCCATTACACCATACAAGCCCCAGCATTATTGCCTTCGCCGCATTGAACTACCTGGGCAATTTTCATTGAGAGATTGGCTAGGTTACTTCCAAACCCTTTTTTGGAGGAGTGTCAAGTGGTTTGTATTCATATGGGGCTGCAGTGACCAGGTGCTTCTGCGGACTTCTGGATGCGCCATGGTGAGACTCATAGGACTGAGGTCTACTTCCTTCTATTGGCCTTCAAGGGTTCTGCGTCAGATGGGTGCCATGCAAACCATACCCACTTCCTTGAAAGGTGACTATCCTGTGGTGCCCGCGGGTCTTTCTGTAGTGACTTGGGCGAAGGACCGATGGCCTAGAAAGCTGACACTGACTCAAGTGACGAATACTGATGGTCCGTATATGATGAGCCCCGAGTATAAGGAATGGTTGAAAAGCAATTTAGGTGAGAGAGAGACTACTCGAAGAGAAAGGATTTTTGGACTTATCAAGAACAATGAACTTGGATCTTGCAGAGAAGATATTATGGAAGCAGTGACAGCAGCTTATGAACACGACTTGAGGAAGAAAAGAAGACATGCAAGCGAGGAGAAGAAAGCTGAAGAGCGAGCTGCAAAGAAGCCCAAGAAAAACTGAAGACTCAATAGAATAGGATATTTATGGCATATTTATAGTTCTTTTACTTAATACCAATGAATTGATATGTCAATCAATTTTAGTTTTGAATAAATTGCCAATAATAAATCAAATTTGGGATTTTCTTGTTTGATTTAGACCGCACCCAAGGTAACTTAATGGGTTGCCTACGTATCTCCATGGTTTTTTTTTTCTTTTTTTTTTTTTTTGTTTTTTTTTTTGTTTTTTTTTTTTTGTTTTTGAATGGAGAATCAGGTCTTACGTAGTTCTTATGCCTTAACTTTTGCCTAGGCCGCCCTTACGGGTTTTCAACCTAGCAGGCTTCAAACATGATATTTCTTCAATTGATCCAAATTAGTTGGACGAGCGAACTCAATTCCATCTAAATCCATGAGGCGAACAGCCCCTGCTGGCAATATCTCTTTGATAATGTATGGCCCACCCCAACTTGGCTTGAATTTTCCCCGCGGATCGAACACTGGAGCTCTGATTTCTTTCAGCACTACATCCCCTTTCTTTAGACCTCGATCTTTGACATGCTTGTTGAATGCTCTGGCAACTCTCCGTTGATACCCCTGAACATGATACAGCGCCCTTAAACGCCTTTCATCCAGCAAAGCTAACTCATCATAGCGGCTCTTAACCCAGTCCACTTCTGTTATCTGGCTCTCCACGGCAACTCTTAGTGAAGGAACTTCCAATTCAACTGGCAACACGGCCTCCATTCCATAAACTAGAGAATAAGGGGTAGCCCCTGTTGACGACCTTATTGATGTTCTGTAACCCCATAGAGCCAATGGCAACTTCTCATGCCAGTCTGTGTGTGAGTCCGCAGTCTTCTGTAGTATCTTCTTGATGTTCTTGTTAGCTGCTTCCACCGCTCCATTAGTCTGAGGACGGTATGGTGACGACAGATGGTGGGCTATGCCATACTTTTGCAAGAGCTCATGGGTTTCTTTCTGAAAGTGCTGGCCATTGTCTGAGATAACTTCATGCGGTACCCCATATCGATAGATGATGCTGTGCTGTATGAACTGTGCTACTTTCTTGGAATTCAAGGTCTTGAAGGATGCTGCTTCCACCCATTTAGTGAAGTAGTCGATGGCAACCAGGATGTATTCATGCCCATTTGACGCCTTTGGCTTGATCTGTCCGATGATATCTATCCCCCATACTGCGAATGGCCAAGGTGACGACATACTTGTTAAAGGCATAGAAGGCAAATGTTGTCCACTGGCGAACAGTTGGCATTTGTGGCACTTCTTGACATGTGCGTGGCAGTCTCTTTCCATGGTGGACCAATAATAGCCTACCCTCATGATTTTCTTAGCCAACATATAGCCGTTCATGTGCGGAGCCCCTGTTCCTTCATGGATTTCTTTAATCAGATGCTCGGCTTCCTCCTCGGTGACACACAGCAGGTGGATCCCGTCGTATGACCTTCGATATAGCTTTCCTCCACAAAGTACATAGTGACTTGCCAACCGCCTTAGGGTTTTTCTATCGATACGAGATGCTCCTTCTGGGTATTCCCTTTCCTCAATGAACTTCTTTATGTCATGGAACCACGGACGGCCATCATTTACCTCTCCTCCTCGGATTGAACAACAGTACACAGGCTTGTCTCGGCATTCTATCACCAACGGCTTCACATTTCCCTCTTCAGGTATCTCCACCATGGATGCTAGGGTCGCCAAGGCATCGGCGAACTGGTTCTTGTTCCTTGAAAGGTAGTTAAATTCTATCTCTGAGAACTCCTTGGTTAGAGCTTCCAGGTAGGCATGGTAGGGTAGCAGCTTCTCATCTCGAGTTTTCCATTCCCCTTTTATCTGACAAATGATTAGCGCCGAGTCCCCGAACACTTCTAATTCTTTGATCCCCAATTCAAGTGCCGCTTCCAGTGCTAGGATACAGGCCTCATACTCAGCAATGTTGTTGGTGGCTTCGAACCCCAACTTGACCGCCAACGGTGTAAATGCCTCTTCGGGTGAGACCAGCAGGACTCCTATCCCATAACCTTTCTTATTGGCTGCCCCATCGAAGTATACTCTCCAAGTTTTTCTACCAATCTCTAGCACGTCCTCATCTGGGAATTGATCGTTGAACGGAGCGGATGATGACACCGGACAGCTGGCTAGGTAGTCTGCGATGACGCTTCCCTTGATAGACTTCTGATTCACGTACTTGATGTCGAATTCATTGAGGAGAATTGACCATCGAGCAGTTCTGAATGACAATACTGGCCTTTCTACCAGGTACTTCAACGGGTCCATGCGACTTATCAAGAACACTTCGAAGGACATCATGTAGTGCCGGAGTTTCTGCGTCGCCCATACTAGTGCCACACAAGCCTTTTCAATTGCATTGTACTTCACTTCATAGTCTGTCATTTTCTTGCTTAAGTAATAAATGGCATTTTCCTTTGTAGACCCTTCAAGATATTGAGCTAACATAGCTCCCGTCGCGGTTTCGGTGACCGTTAAGTATAACAAAAGTGGCGCACCTTGCCGTGGGGGAACTAAGATTGGAGGATTGCTCAAGTATCTCTTAATGGTCTCAAAGGCCTCTTGGCATTCTTCGTTCCATACTTTTGGCACACCTTTCTTAAGCAATTTGAAGATTGGTTCGCAAACCATGGTCAAGTTGGCAATGAATCGGCTTATGTATTGAACTCTTCCCAGAAAACCCCGGATCTGCTTCTCAGTGCTAGGCGGCTCCATCTCCACAATAGCTTTTATCTTCCCTGGGTCCACTTCGATACCTCTCTGAGTGATCATAAACCCCAATAACTTGCCTGCAGTGACACCAAAAGCGCACTTCTGTGGGTTGAGACGGAGATTGTACTTTTTTGCTCGCTCTAGGAATTTCTCTAGTGCCTTGAAATGCCCTTCTCTATCCACGGACTTTACGATCATATCATCGACATAAACCTCGACTTCCTTATGGATCATATCATGCAATAAGGTCGTAGCTGCTCTTTGGTAAGTAGCCCCAGCGTTTCTTAAGCCAAAAGGCATTACCTTGTAACAGTACGTTCCCCATTGCGTGATAAAGGCTGTTTTCTCCATGTCTTGAGGCGCCATCTTTATCTGGTTATACCCGGAGAATCCGTCCATGAAGGAGAGGAGTGCATGTCCCACTGTACTATCCACCAACACGTCGATATGGGGTAAAGGAAAGTCATCCTTAGGGCTCGCGGCGTTGAGATCTCGGAAATCGACACACATCCTTACTTTCCCATCTTTTTTAGGCACAGGCACTATATTCGACAACCACTCGGGGTACTCCACAACTTGGAGGAAACCCGCGTCTAGTTGTTTAGTTACCTCTTCTTTTACTTTTAGAGCCCATTCTGGTTTTAATCTTCTGAGTTTCTGCTTTACCGGCTTCTTTAGGGAATTAGTGGGGATATAGTGTTGCACAATATCGGGGTCGATGCCAGGCATGTCTTCATAAGACCATGCAAAAGCCATAATGTTGGCTTTCAAGAGGGAGATCATCTTTTCTTTTTCAACGGGGAGAGGGTTTTCCCAATTTTAACTATTCTTGGCAATTCATTCGTTCCTAAGTTGATTGATTCCAATTCATCCATATTAGGTTCGGTGACGCCCCTTTTCCTTTGCTCAACGAGCTCCGGGGGGACATCGTTCCTAGGATCTATATCCATGCCATAAATATCCATAGAGGAGAGAAAAGAGACACTGCATATATAGAGAAAGAAAGCACACTTTATTGACTAGGAATAATGGGAATGACACACAAAAGAAAGAAGGAAAACAAACAAATCTGTATCAATACTATGACTCCACAAAGTGAGTAAAGTAGATACATCTTATTGAATTAGGGAAATATTACTAAACTAAGACACCTACAAGCTGCTATCAGGTAGGCCAAGGTCTTCTTCTTCATGGATCTCCGCAATGACACCACATTCAAGGTACCAATTCAGGAATGGCACGGTAGCATGGCTAATGGATGAACCCTGGAGTTCTTCAATGGTCGAGTCTTCCACGGTGAGGATCATGTCTTGGAACATTTCAGTCATAGCCCCCGCATCAAGGTTCTCTGCCCAGTCTTCCTCTTTCTTTTCCCAGAACTCATCATTGATGGCTTCATCATCCACCATTTCAACTGTGATTGGATACCATTCGGTGAAGAAGATTTCAAAACCCGGAACTCGGATCTTGGTAGCTTGGTCAAAGGTGGGCTCTGGAAACCCGCAATATAGAAAATCATCCCCTTCTTTGACGAAGTAACCATTCAAAGTAGGTCGATATGGCGAGATCTTCAGGTCTGGCACCCTTCCCTCGGCTTTGGCTCTTACTTTCTCTTTGTTCCTCTTCAGCATTTCCACATAATCATTTTTGGAGGGCTCATATCCTAACCCAAAAGTATATGAGGTGACACGGCTTTGAATAGACGTAGGGATCCCTTAGTTGGCGACGCCCTAGCCCCATGCCTGGAAAGAAACTCATCCTTCTCATGATTTCACCAACATGCAAGTTGCCATGGGGGCAAAAGTCCAAGGGTATTAATTCACCCTTTTCGAGCTCTTTCTCAATGCATTGGACATAGTCAAACCCAGATAGCGGTATCGCTGCTGATTCGGGTTGTATCTCACATATAGGCACACCTGCGAGTTTCAATTCATAGTCCCCTTGAAGCGTTACTATGGCTCCTTCATAAGGAAACTTCACCTTTTGATGGAGTGAAGATGGCACAGCCCCAGCAGGATGGATCCAAGGTCGGCCCAACAGCAAGTTGAAACATGACGGCACATCCAACACTTGGAATTCCACCCTAAATTCAGTGGGTCCCATGATAAGAGGCAAAGTAACTACCCCTATTACTTCTCGGCGGGTGTTGTCATAAGCTCTTACGGTCTGCCCTGGATGGCGTGAAATCAGTGGGTCCCAAACCCAAAACAGTGGCAGTTCGGAGAGGACATACATTCAGTGCGGACCCATTGTCGATAAGAACGGTGGGAACCCTCTTCCCCATAGTGTCAACGGTCACATAGAGAGCTTGAGAATGGCTCAGCCCGCTTTTAGGTAGGTCTACATCGGTGAACACGATGGTTGAGTTCTTGGGAGTTGGATTCACCAAATGTACCAATCCCTCGGGGGATGTGTCAACAGGCACTTGTATCTGATTCAACAGTTTCAACACGGTCTGTCTGTGCTTATGCGAGGCCATGAGCAAGCCCCAAATAGTAATGTTGGCATTGGTCTTCTTCAGCTGCCTAAGCACTTCATCCTCTTCTTCTTGCAAGCTAGGACGCCTCTGCCCTTCCAAATCTTCCAACGGATTTTCAGATTCTAGGTGGGGGGCTTGAAATGACGACCCCCTCTGGTTATATGGTCCAACTCATCATCGCTAGCCCATATGTCATGGACTTCCTCGGAGTCATTCATCAAGTCATCCCATTCTATCATGTCGATGCTCTCCATCTCTGTCGGCAAGTCATCCCAACCTGAAGGGACTATCGGCTCATCTGATATCGGACTTGGGCTTGAGTACAGCACATAGTAATCATATTTCCCCGACGCTTCACCTAATAGGCCAACCTGAGGATCCCCTGCTTCATATCTTTCTTTCAGCTCTTGTTGGATAGATTTCTTTGGCAACAACAAAACCTTTTGGTCAATGAGGTCTTGGATGATCTTCTTTAGTATAGAACAAGCCTCGGTGTCATGGCCGGGTGCACGAATGGTATTGGCAATATTGGTGAGGGGTTGATGGTCCTTGGCTTTGGTGGAAGTGGCATGATAAGGCTGTTATTGCGGCAAATGGTGAAGAGACGGGTTAAGGTCATGGGGAGCGGAGTGTATTGTCTTATGGGATGGCGAGGGCGAGAGGATTCAACCCCAATGGCATTTATGGTGTTAGGTGGGGGTGTGTTGTTGTGTGATGGGAGAGGATTACGGGTGACATTTGGACGGGTTGGTGGTGAAATGACTTGCTTGTCAATGAGGTCTTGGACTTGGTGGCGAAGGCGAATACAGCGATTGGTGGCATGGCCTTTGGATTGGTGGTACTTGCAGTACTCATTCTCATTGTAGCTCTTGGGTAAGGGATTTGGTGGAGGTCTTGGGTCGAGTGGCTTCAATAGGTCACGACTTATGAGCTTTTCAAGGACTCTTTCGAGTGGCATGAATAGGTCAGTGAATTGGCGAGGTGGGTTGACATCATTGAGAGAAAAGGGTTGGATTGGTTGAGTTATGGTGTTGACCTCGGCATTGTTCTTCCCAGTAAAGTTTGTCTTGCGACTCCTCACTTCCTCAGTCTTGATTGTCCCATCATTGATAGCATCTTCAACCTGCGTGCCAGCCCCAATGAGAGCTTTGAAATTTGGGAAATAGTGGGCAAATAGGTGCTTGTGATACACGGGCAGCAGGTTCTTAACCACTAACTGAATTTGGTCCTCCTCATTCGGCCTATCCGTCATTCTCGACGCCTTTTGTCTCCACCTTGTAATGTAAGCGGAGAAAGTTTCATGAGCCCCTTGCTTGGTAGTTTCTAGGTCCCTTCGAGTAACGTCCACCTCTGTGTTATACTTGTAGTGCTCTGAAAACTCATTGCATATGTCTTCCCAAGTCCGGGTTCTATTCTCATCCAAGGATAAGAACCATTTCAAAGCAGAAGTGGCCAAGGTTTCATGGAACATTTGAGCTAAAAGCTCGTCAGTAGCCCCTCGAGGGTGCATAGCTCGCACGTACATCTTCAAATGAGTCTTAGGGCAACCCGTCCCATCGAACTTTTCTAACTCCGGCATCTTGAATTGTAGTGGAATACGAGCCGTTGGAAACAGGGATAGAGTCCGCACATCGACCATGTCATCAGCCCTGCGAATCCCTTTTATGGTTCTCTCCAAAGCTTCTACCTTGCTAGCTAACACGGAATCACTGCTAGTACCTTTCCCCTTGGCTTCCCCTTCTAGGTTGGTGACCTCAGGTTTCGAGCTACTTTCCCCCCTTGTCTTGGTGTTCTCATTGGATTGAGGTCCCTCTTCGGTGCCAGCCCCATGAGGTATACCCGAGGAATGGGCCTTAGAGCCATTTTGTTCAAGATCCGCCATCTTCTGTTGGTTCTCTTGAGCCATTTTCAATGCGGTATCGGATGTCTCGGCGGTATGGTCAAGCTTGGCCATGATGGCTTTCAGGCAAGCCTCAAGGTCAAAGTGCCCCTCACTAGTTCTTTCGTCGGCCATGTCTGTCTGATGGGTAGACTCAACACTCACTAGACGCCCTTGTGGATTGCGGATCCAAGCCAGCACGTCTATGGATAGAAAAGTTTTAACCTTTAGCCTAAGGATCTGTCCTAAACCTCCATATTTTCCTTAATGAATTCGGTCTCTACACCATGTTCAATTAATTCATTCCTTTTATCCAATTACCTTTACAGGGGTCATGGATTAAGGGTATGTTTTAAAGAATAGGGCATAGAGTCCTTCAATTAGGTTTAATTAATCCCCTAGGACTAGCACATCACAAACATAGCTTTACATCCTATTTCCTTAATTTATTCCTCCTAACCCATGGCCTTAACGAAGGCTAGGGTTTAAAGGTCTATATTAAGGGCATAAGATATAAAGCCTCACACCACAAACACGGCATAGCATCATTACAAACAATTGTGGGTGCATAAAGGTGAGACCGTAGTGTCCTACAAGTCTGTCTATATGGACTAATGATAAGGGTAGGCTAGGGTCCTTCACTTGCTTGAGCAATCCTTATACCTAACCACATGTGGCATCAGGAACGCCGCGTGGGTCCAGCAGTACGTGATTAACTCATTTAATATACCCAAGGGCAAGCCCAAGGGTACTAGGCAAGAGAGGTTGATAGCTTTCGCCCCAACACATGGAATCAGGAAAACCAAGGTTGAGACTAGGCCGATCGTTGGCAAGGATACATCGAGGGACATCGATCCTAACATGCAAGAGTTTGCGCACACAATGCAATAAATGAAAGCACACAATCAAGCGGATGCAATGTGATTGATTTTAATTAAACATAAGAAATTAACCTAGCCCAATTAAACTTTATAGAGTCTAGCCCACAAATCCCCAGTGGAGTCGCCAAACTGTGAACCCCGGAAATTGGGCCCACAAGGGATTGAAAGAAAATGGGTTTGAAAAAGAAAAAGGAAAGGAGTCGCCACCTTATTTTTTAAAGGAAACAAGGAAAACCCTAAAAATAGTTTGTTTTAGGAAAACAATTTGAATGACTCCATAAAAAAGGAAAGGCAAAAACCAATCTTTTGAAAACCAAAGAAATCGGGGATTCGGAGGCTAAGTTATGACATGGGAAGGTTCTAGGCAAAGCCTATAGGCACCCATGTCACCCTTTCGGTCTCTCAGTTCATTTGGGCTAAATCAAGATCTTTCCATACAAAAATCAGCAAGTATATCATCACAAGAATTGCATGCATATCATATATTTCATTCATCCATCCATGCATAATAAGCGCATAAAAACAGAAAAAGAAAAAGAAGAAAAGAAAACAAAAATAAACCTAGGATGCTTGGATCCTAGAACGGACTTGAGCCTCACGAAGAGCGCCTACGTACCATGCAGCGAAATACATGGATCAAAGTCCACGTAGTTCGAATAGAATTAGGGTTAAGACCTAATATAAACCTATGGTTAAAACCCTAGGTTTCCTTATTTGATCAAAAGAGTTGAATATGATAGAAAGTTTGATTTTAGGAAAGAAATCCACAAAATGGAAACTTTAATAAAAACCAGAATTTTATTTACGAAGGAAACCTTTGATTAAACCATAGACTTGTATTAAAAATTAACCCTAGATAGGGAGAAGAGAATGAGTTAAGAAGAAAGGTGAATTGGGGCACCTTCACACCCACTTACCTGAGCGCAATTACTCCAAACATTAGCTATTTCAGACATAAGCAGCCCTATTTGCCATAGGACAAATACCACACCTATTTGCACCCTTACAAGTGCTCAAAACCATGCGAAAACACTAACATGCAAATCTGGACAGAATAGTATTATGGCCTAAAATCATCCACTAAGCATGCCAATAGCAAAAACAGCGAACAATAATAAGTCCTAACATATTCCTAGAACCATATCATGCATAAAAACCCTAAAACATACTAACATGCATGCAAAACTATCATGTTTACTCCATATGAAAAACATATACAGCAAACACGAAGAAAAACCAATAAAAAAGTCTACTTTATCATGCTATATGAAAACAAACACGAAACAATGACTCTAAAACCCTAAACTCACAAATATGCTTAAAAACATACAAAACATACTTTAATCATGCTAAAACCAAACTAAACAGAAATTAAATCATGCATATTAACTAACTAAAGCAATATAACATGATGAAAATCCTAACTCTAACATGCAATGACACTAATCCTAGCACAAGGACAAACAGGAGCACAAGAATCATAACTATGCATTAAAAACCTAAAGGACAGCCCTAAAGCATGCTAAACAGTAGATAAAAAATAGATATTCCATGTATATTAACTAGCTAGAGTGTTAATACATGATAAAAAGGCTACCTTTAACATGCAATAAGCCTAACCCATATGAAAACCTAGTTTAAGCTTGAATAGAGAAGGAGAATACCTTATTCTCTCTCAAACACTCAAGTATTAATGCATAAAGTGGCTCCCCTTGTGTTTGTAATTGTTCGTGGCTCCTCAGGTCTTTAGAGTGAATCAAACCAACACGAATCCTCCTCTTTGTCAAAGTGGTATCACAGCAAAGAGATCAAAACTCAACTCAACTTTGAAAAGAAATAGAAAACAAAAAGAGAACAAGAGAAAAGAAAAGTGATTTTCGTCACTTTGCAGCAGCAGCAACTTCAATCGCGTTTTTGGGTATGAAAACGTTGGATTTGGACAAAGCTTGTGAAATACAAAGTTGTAGAGAATTGAATTATCTTTCTAACAAGACCAATTTCATCAAATTCTGACTTCGGATGAAAAAGTTATGATTAAAATACGACTGCTGGTTTTCAGAAAATCTGCTGCTGAATTATGACGAATTTCACTCCCTCCAAACCCTCTTCTCCTCTCCCTTGTTTAAAGACATTAAGAGAGTATTTATAGCTGAAATCTGGAGTTTCCCTTTCCTTCCTGGACTAGGTTTCTTTGGAGAATAATCAAAAGGTATTTTATAATGATAAAAGACTTCTAATCTGAATAGGAAAAGGAAATTGTCTTTTATAAAAATTGGGAGACTGACCGCTAACACGCATGCACATGTATCGTATGTGCGTACACACACTCATCACATACGTACACGTGTTAGTGTCATGATAAAAATGGCTAATTTAATAAAATAATTTTCTTTTCATTTTAACCAAAAATCTCATGCTGTGATTCGCACTAATTCTTCAAGGATAATCCGTAAATAACCACACTAAACTCATCATCAGGCCATATCAAAATTGAACTTCATGAAACACTTTTGAGGGTAAAATGATGACTAATGAAAGTCAATTTGAAAAGATTTGGTTGGTAATTGTGAGTCAATTAGAGCTAACCCAATGAAGGGTCAATTAACCAACTTGAACTACATCGAGCCATTTTAATCCCGAGCCATTGACTTACCAAATTGAACCTAGAAATACCTCTTATGCATCCATATGAACTCCAATTGACAATTTGGAGATCATTTCAAGGTCAAATGAAAAGTTTGGGACTTAAAAGACGATTATGCCCCTCAAGTCACAAAAGCTCTTATTATCCCTCAAGATCAACTCCAATTTGAACCAAAATTCATATCCATTGTCCTTGTGACTCTAGAAAACTAATGCAAGTGACTAGACTCAAAAACAAAACAAAAACATGCATGAAATGATGAGCCCTAGTAAGGTGGTGCAAAAATGGGGTGTGACAGGTAACTTGAGCGTGGAGTAGGGAAGATGAAAGGTCCTACAGGTGAAACTCCATACAAAGCGCAGAATTCCTCCATTGTTGGGCATAGCTCTTCATAGTTGAAACGGAATACATGAAGTTAGGGATCCCAAAAATATGTACCAGCAGTAAAAAGAGTGGTTTCAAGCTTCACATGCATCAAAGAAAACAACGGATCCAAGCAGTAGCGCTTGAACTCCTTCCTTGCCTCCGCACTCATAACCTTCAGAAAATCACTCAAGAGTTTGTCTAGGGCTTCCATAACTTGCTCTCAATGAATGTAAGTAGGGTTTGAGACCCCTTGGATGTGCTTTTATAGGAAAAAATTTGGAAATCCGTGTTTTGGAAGGTAGAATTCCGTCAAAATAGGAAGTTTCCTAAAAACAGGCGAAACACCGCCTCGGGCTCGGGTGACCACCCAGGCTTGGGCGGTTAGCCGCCTGGGCCCAGGCGGCTAGCCGCCCAGCCCTAGGTGGTCACCCGAGGCCGCCGCTTTGTTTCGCCCATTTTTGCATTGTTATGCCTTCGTTTGGCCCTTTTGTGATGTTTTGACTCTTTTGTGCTTGATTTAAGCCCATTTTTCACACAATATAAGATCATATCATTGCAATAAAGTTCAACATAGATTCATCAAGTATCCATAATAGGAGTTCAAGGTTGGGAATTGAAATTCCTAATTAGTACATGACAAGAAGATAATAAGTTCCAACATTCCTAACAAGAGGTGAGTGAAACTCAATGATTTCCCGTGGGCCTTCTCTTTCGACTTGGCCCAGCTCCATCATGACCTGAACGAGATGCTCTAGGAGGGGGCATATCCTGTGATGGATGAGATGATGATGCCTGTTGCAAAGAAAGATAATGGTTTAATTGGGTAATGGTGCCAATTCTAGTTGAAAATTAATAAAGATGATCACTTACTTGGGGATTCAAGCGTGCTTCCAGAATTGAGTTCTCTAAACTCATTCGCACAAGATCCCTCCTTAATCCTTCATTGAGTTCAATGCATTCCTGGGCGTACTCCCGTGGAACCTAGGAGAGTATGAACATGGTTAATGATAATGAAAGAATCCAATTTCAAGAAAGTAAGAGTTTAGAACTCACATTCTCATAATATGGATCAATCTTGGGATATTCATCGAATGGTGGATGGGTAATGTCAGTCTTCACAAATTTTGTCCCGCTGCACAAGTTCACATACCAATTTAGTTGTGGGAGGGGTGGAGGTTGATTTCCTTCAAGGTCATCATCCTCGTCATTGTAAGTCATCCCAGTGGCAGATCCAACTGTGGAGCTATGTCCCCTTGCCCGTCGACCCTGAAATTCAAATGCTTGTCAAGTGAAGTCTTTCTTATGATCTTAAAAAAGAGTTTAAGAGTGTGGGGAGCTCACCCCTTGAGGTGGGAGACCAGTGACCCTAGGATTCATCAGATATTGTCGACAGAAGGCAGTGTATTCTATGCGAGGGGAGGTGAATCCCTCAGCATCCCAACCCCTCAGAGCCTCTTCTAGTTCATCTCCCACTAGGTGGCTAGTATGCCTCATGTTCTTTGGTGGCATGGAAGGTGTCATAGCTGCATTTATGTTTCCGTGGACTTGTCTCAGGACTCGCTCCCCAAGATACCAGCATCTACCTGTGGGGCCTTCAAAGAGGACCCTTTTGCTTGTCAACTCCAAACAAGAGGAGTACTTCTCGGGTAGCCTATGCTCCCACAGCCTCCATGGATCCCATTTCACCTGTTGAGTTTAAAATGAGAAATGAGAAAAAAGATAAAAAAGATAAATAAAAAAAAAAGAGAAAGAAAGATTCTACCATATCAGCAGTCAAGCTAGCAAGATATGCCCTTGCATGGCCATAATCATGTCGATTGGAGGCTCTTGTAGCCAAGCAAGATGGAGCGTAATTCTAAAGAATGGGCCATGACATGGCATCACTAGCAAGAGTTGGGCGACACATGTTCAGGTACTCGTAGTACCATATCTGTGGAAAACCAAAGAAATAGAAGAAATCATGTATGTGTTAAGTTTCGGGAAATAATAGAGAATTGAATGTTCTTTGTTACCTCCCAAACGAAAGGAAGTCCCCCAAAGTTCTTTGCAACTCCTCGGGACATGTCAATCATGGAGCGATACATGGTTGCAAAAGCAGCCCCACCCCAATTGTATCTCCCAATCTTGTTCACATCTTCCATACTAGCTAGCAATTCTAGTCAAGCCATGTCATTGGTGCCCGCAAAGAAGGTACATGAAATCATGTAGAGCAAGAAAGCTCTCACAATGTATTGGGGATCCGTCCCCTCACTCTCTTCCACAATGGCAAAGGTGTTGTAGAGCCAAGTACGGCGCATACCTTTTGGGCTTAACTCCGCTTCCACCCCGAGTAGAGCTACTATGTAGTTTTGATCCATGTTGGCATGCTCGTAGTATTCCAAGCGCTTGCCTTTCAAGCTCAACCCAGTTATCATGGTGAAGTCCTTAGGGGTCATGGTCATCTCCCCGAAGCTAAAATGGAAAGTGTTGGTGGTGTCCCACCATAGCTCTATCAAGACAGACAATGCCTGCCTATCCCATTGCTCGTTCCATAGAGCATCTAGGAAGGGCCCAAAACCCGCCTTCTTTACTATCTTGCGAGCACGTGGTTGGTTATTCTCCATATGTCTCCACCATGAGATGAGCCCCTTTATTGATGTCCTTGTACGGAGACCTTGGAAGTCAGGCTATGTCAAAGGATTGTGTATTGAGTTAGCATTGAAAACATAGAGATATTGGGCATACATTGGTAATTGATTTCAAATGGTTTTCCAAAAGTTTTAAAATATGGGTTTTTGATTCATGAAATGAATTAGAAATAAATACCCATGACTTTGTGTATTCAAATTCATTGATTTTGTAAGGATTGAACATGGTTTTGCCTTTCGGGCATTTTATCGAACACTTGGTGTGTAACTTGTTTTCAAGCATTGAAATGAAAGATTTTGTATACCAAATCCTTGCCAATACCATTTGACTTTGTGCTACAATGCAAACCAATTGATTTTTCAAGAATTGAACATGTTTTTGTCTCTTTGGCATTTTATCAAACACTTGGTGGGCATCTTTTCTCAAACATTGGGAAATAAGCTTTTTGCACATTCAATCCTTGCCAAATCAATGAACTTGGCTTAACAATGATAGAAACAATCAAAAGAAGATCATGGGAATGCATTTTATCCAATAGAAATCAAGATTTGATGATAAACATGTTAAGTTGGGAAGAACTAACCTCATGTTGGGAATGGAGGTATGAGAGATGCTTCTTGGGTTCAAGCAACACCTTGTCTTGGGATTCATCATAGATTGGTGCCTTGTATGTATTCTTGATCATATAATATGGATACTTGATGTTGGAATCATTGCTAGAAGCCATTGTTGGTGGTTGAGCTTGTATGTGAGAAAAATGGGTTTGATAAGAAGGATGATGAATTTGATTTTGTAACTTGATGATTTATGCTTGTTTTTGTTGTTGAATGGCTTGTTCTTGATGCTATTTCATGCACACAACTTGAATTGAAAGTGCAACTTTGATTGAGAATGTGTATGTGAGAATTTGGAGAAGGATGGAGTGAGTTTCTAGAGAGAGAAGCTCTCAAATTTGAGCTTGGAGGCTTGAATGCACAAATGGGGAGTCAAGGGTTTAAAAACCCTCAAACTAGGCAGCAATAGCCTCGGGTAACTGCCCAGCATGGGGCAGCAAGCCGCCTGGGCTTGGGCGGCAAGCCACCTGCAGCCAGGTAGTCACCCCCCCTTGCTCGCTCTGTTGCGCTCGTTTGGCCTTTGCTCGCCTATTCGCGCTTTTGAACCCTCTTTGAGATGAATTCTCAAGCTTGTTTTGAGTTGAAAAATGAGTGAATATCTTGATATTGTTTGACTTGAAATGGTTTTGAAATAGATTGCATTGGTGGCCCTTGTGTGGGCATGGCATGCTAATAGGGTTGAACAACCCTCTCTATGCATATGGTTTTGATCATTAGGGACGAATTCCCTCCTATGTCACTATGATTTGTTGTCATTTGGGATAAAGATACCTTCCCTATATGCATGCGAATGATTGCTTTCATGAGATGAGTATGTCTCCTATGTGAGTTGATGTTTGAGTTGAGGCATGAATAGCCTCCATGTGAGATGACTTGGTGAATTTGTTGAGTGTTGGTAAGTAGAAGCTTACCTTTGTCATGATGACTTAGTGAGAGAAAGATGCAATCTTCCTCATGTTGCATGCTTACCTTGATGACTTGAAAGATGTAATCTTTCCCATGATTTGTGTTTACCTTGATGGTTTGATTATGAGAAGGACGCGATCTTTCTCATGCTATGTGTTCACCTTGAGAGTTTGATATGAGAAGGATGCAATCTTTCTCATGTCACATGTTTACCTTGATAGTTCGAAAGATGCAATCTTTCCCATGGTATGTGTTTCCCTTAATGATTTGAGCAAGAGAAAGACGTGATCTTTCTCGTGTTATGTGATTACCTTGACATCTGAATGATAACCTTGATGGTTTGAAAGACGTAATCTTTCCCGTGCTATGACATTTGAATGATAACCTTGATGATTTGAATATGAGAAGGATATATCTTTCTCATATTTTGAGATAGCCTTGATGGCATAGTGTTACCTCATATTATTCGCCAGAGCCATTGGCATAGTATGGGAAGACCATTCATCGAACGAAGTTCGATGTAAGCTATGGATACCCTGTATTATTCACCAGTGTCACTGGTGTAGTATGGGAAGACCTTTCATCGAACGAAGTTCGATGTAAGCTATGGATACCTCGTATTATTCACCAGTGTCACTGGTGTGGTATGGGAAGACCTTTCATCGAACGAAGTTCGATGTAAGCTATGGATACCTCATCTTGTCCCCCAGTGAAACTGGTGTGCAGTATGAGAAGAGTTCTGTAGAACTTATGAGGAGTACCTTTGTGCTTGTGTATGGTGAATTCAAAGAATTCAATGATATGATCACTCTCCTTCCCCCAGTGGGTCTTGATGAAATCAATTCCCCGAGCAAAAATGGTTTGTTCTTTTGGTCATTGGTTCGCAAGTGAAACTTGCTCACCAATGAGGGGCTTCTGTCACACCCCATTTTTGCCACCTTAGCTAGGGTTTGTCATTACATGAGTCATTTTGTTTCTTTTTTGAGTCTAGTCTTTTGCATTGGGTTTTTAGAGTCCTAAGGATGATGTGTATGAATTTTGGTTCGATTTGGAGTTGATCTTGAGGGTTGATAAGAACTTTTGTGACTTGAGGGGCATAATTGTCCTTTTGGTCACAAACTTTCCATTTGACCTTGAAATGATCTCGAAGTTGCCAATTGGAGTTCATATGGTTGTATTTGAGGTATTTATGGGTTCAATTCGATGAATTGATGGTTCGGGATTAGAATGGCTCAACAAGGCTCAGGTTGGCTAAGAGACCTATTTCGGGTTAGCTCGAATTGGCTCATGATTTTCACTCTATGACTACTCATGTGACCTTTATTAGTCTTAATTTCATCCCCAAATGTGTTTAGGGAGGTTGAATTTCGAATTGGAAAGCATTCGGTGCGACCCTAAGTGCATACCTAAGCTAAGCGATGGTGAGGCATAGCGGTTAACTACCTTTGTAGGACCCAACCATGCAGCCATGGCTAGGGTTTCTTGCCCTCAAGTGACTCAAATTACATTCCCCTTCGAAACACGGTCGTTTTGGCTTTCGTTTCGTCAAAATCAGAGTTGATTTGAGCCCTGAAACACATTTGGAAGCTAAAAGGGTCAAAAATGGGCATAAGCTGACAGGGCCTCGGGTGACCACCCAGGCCTGGGCGGCTAGCCGACTGGGCCCAAGAGGCTAGCCACCCAGCCCCAGGTGGTCACCCGAGCCACTTTCCTTTTTTGAGCTTTGACACGGCTCCCTCCCTATTTTCTCGGATTTGCTCGCCTCCTGCCGCCATTTAACCCTAATTTCAGCCCTATTTGACCTACTTGAGCCCCAAGGGAACCTCTAAGAGCCCTTGGATCAATCCCTAGGGTTTTAATCCCAACCATTGAGGGTTTTCCCTCAATCCCTATAAATACCCCCTTATACTTCAGCAATGGGGAGGCAAAAATTTTCTGAAGTGAGAGGGACATTGGAGGCTATGGCAGCCATCCTTAGGGTAGTTTAACCTAAATTTTGAGTGAGAGAGTGAGAGAGAAGGCTTGAAGGAGGGCTGGAGCATTGCTTGAAGGCTTGAAGGAGGTTGTTTCCAGCAGCACATAAGAGGAGGAGGACTCTCTACAGTAGCCACCATAGGTATACCCCTCCCCCTTTCTCTCTTTCATTCAAACTAGGGTTTTTTGCATAGCTTTGCATTATTTCATGTTTAAAGCTTATTGTTTTATCATGTGTTGATGCTTCTAATGCTTAGAATGCATGATTAGGATATTGTTTATGGCTGGTTTTGCATGATATAATGTCATTCTATGTGGTTTTATGAGTGTTTGTGTTTTTAGGGTTTTTTAGAGCCTTTTCTAGGGTTTTACATGGAATAGTCATTATTTCATGTTCAAGTTTGTGTCTTTATCATGTCTTGTTGCTTCTATTAGCTAGTGTGCATGTTTAGGATAATATTCATGGGCTGTTTAGTATGCTAGGATGTGATTTACTGCATGTTTGGGACTTTAGGGTTTCCTTAGTGCTGAAATTGGTTTTCTGCATGAAATAACTCTTTTGCATATTAAAGCTTATGTTTTTATCGTATTTTGTTGCTTCTATTAGCTAGCATGCATGTTTAGGATGATATTTATGGGCTGTTTAGTATGCTAGGATGCTATTCCATGTGATTTACTGCATGTTTGGGATTCTAGGGTTTCCTTAGTGCTGAAATTGAGTTTATGCTTAGAATAGCTTTATTTCATGTGAAAGTCTATGTCTTTATCATGTGTGGATCATCCTATTGATTAATATCCATGGTTAGAATGCTGTTTATATTCTGTTTTGCATGATTTAGGGTTATTTCATGGGATTTTATGCACTAGTGTGATTCTAGGGTTTTTATCATCCTTGTGTTGGTTTAGTTGCATATAGTATGATAGCTTAGGGATTTTCTCTGATTTTTCTTCATAGTTGCTATATATGTGTTCCATATTAGGTAACTATGATATTTTTAGCATTCATATAGTTGATTTTAGGGTTTTTGCATGTCATTGCATATAGGGTTGAATTAGGGTTTTAGTTAGCTTATGATTCATGTTGTTTACATGATTTATGGTTGATATTAAACTCTATTTCAATTCTGTCCAGATCTGTTTAATGGCTTTAATGATGAGTTTTGAGCATGTGTTAGCCTATGTTTGAGCATGATAATTGTTTGATTGGAACCTAGCTTGGTTGGTTGGTATTTTTGGTGTTTTTTGCATGCAAATTGCAGGTGCTTGACAGGTACAACAGGTGCAACTACCCCACCAATGTGGGGTGGTTATTTTGGCTATTGTGAGATGAAATCTTGCAAATAAGGTAATTACCCTATGCAATAGGGTGGTTATTTTGACAGGTTGCTTTTGCTTAAGGTAAGTAGGGTATGAGGGTGCCCCAATTCACCCTTCTTTCCTTTTCTTAAAACTTTCCCTTTCTCCCCCCTAGGGTTATTTCCTAATAGGGGAACATGGCAATCCTTATAGTTTCCTTTCAATAAAAAATACTTTTCAAATCAAAGTTTCCATCTTTATCAAATTCCATATTTACCAAAGATCTTTTGAGAGTCATTCATTTTTGGAAATTTACCATGTTTCTCATGAAAGGAAACTTAGGGTTTACCATAGGCCTCGATTAGGTTATAACCCTATTCCTTTTCGAACTACGTGGACTTTGATCCATGTATTTCCATACATGGTACGTAGGCGCTCTTCGTGAGGTTCAAGTCCGCCCTAGGATACTAAGTATCCTAGGTTTTCTCCCCCCTTTTTCTTTTTTCTGTTTTTCTTTGATTTAATTGCTTATATGGATAAATGAATGGATGATATGCATGCTGTCTTGTGATGATAATTGTTGATTTGTGTGTGATTAAGACTTTGATTTAGCCCAATTAAATTAAGAGACTGTTTAGGGCGATATGGGTGCCTATAGGCTTTGCCTAGAACCTTCCCATATTGTAACTTAGCCTCCGAATCCACAATCTCTAGTTTCCAAAAGACTTTTTGCCTCTCTATTTTTAAACATGGAGTCAATCTTTTGTTTTCCTAAAACAAAACTGTTTTTTTAGGGTTTTCCTTGTTTCCTTTAAAAGATAAGGTGGCGACTCCCTTTTTTCCTTTTTCAAAACCCTCTTGTGGGCCTTGTACCTTTTTTAGGGTCCACAAATCGGTCCACAAATCCTAAAAAACAGTTTTGTTTTAGGAAAACAAAAGACTGACTCCATGTTTAAAAATGGTAAGACAAAAGATCTTTTGGAAACCAACGATGGTGGGTTCGGAGGCTAAGTTACGATATAGGAAGGTTCTAGGCAAAGCCTATAGGCACCCATATCGCCCTAAACGGTCTCTTAATTTAATTGGGTTAAATCAAAGTCTTAAACACACAAGAAATAACAATTATCATCACAAGGCAGCATGCATATCATCCATTCATTCATCCATATAAGCAAATAAATCAAAGAAAAAACAGAGAAAAGAAAGAAGGGAAGGAAAACCTAGGATACTTAGTATCCTAGGGCGAACTTGAACCTCACGAAGAGCGCCTACGTACCATGTATGGAAATACATGGATCAAAGTCCACGTAGTTCGAATGGGGAATAGGGTTATAACCTAATAGAGGCCTACGGTAAACCCTAAGTTTCTTTTCATAGATTAAAGAGTTTCCAAAGATAAATGATTCTCAAAAAATCTTTAGAAAATATGGAATTTCAAATAAAGATAGAAACTTTGATTTAAAAGGCATTTTTATGAAAGGAAACTATAGAATCTACCATACCCCTCTATTAAGGAATAACCCTAGGAGGGAGAAAGGAAAAGTTTCAACGAAAGGAAAGAAGGGTGAATTGGGGCACCCTCATACCCTACTTACCTTTAAGCAAAAGCAACCTATCAAAATAACCACCCTATTGCATAGGGTAATTACCTTATTTGCAAGATGAAATCTTGCAATAGCCAAAATAACCACCCCACATTGGTGGGGTAGTTGCACCTGTTGTACCTGTCAAGCACCTGCAATTTCCATGCAAAACATACCAAAAAAAACCAACCAACCAAACCTAGTTTCTAATCAAACAATTATCATGCTTAAACATAGGCTAACACATGCTCAAAATATCATATTAAGGTCATTGAGCAGATCTGGACAGAATTGAAAATAAAGCTTAAAATCCTTCATAAGTCATGTAAACAACACGAATCATGAAATAAAGTAAACCCTACCTCAACCCTATATGCAGTAATATGCAAAAACCCTACAAATCATCCATATGAATGCTCCAAATATCATATTTAGGTCAATAAACAAATCTGGACAGAATAGAAATAAGGTCTATGTTCATCCACTAAATATGCAAACAACATAAACAGTGAACAATTACAAACCCTAATTTAATCCTAGAACCATGACATGCATAAAAACCTTAAAATCCACTACATGAATGCTAAAAATACCATAGTCATCTAATATGCAACACACATATAGTAACTATGAAGAAAAAAACAGAGAAAATCCCCAAGCTATCATGCTATATGCAACTAAACCAACACAAAGATGATAAAAACCCTAGAATCACAATTGTGCATAAAATCTTATGAAATAACCCTAAATCATGCAAAACCGAATATGAACAGCATTCTAACCATGCATATTAATCAATAGAATGATCCACACATGATAAAGACATGGGCTTTCACATGAAATAATGCTATTCTAAGCATAACCTCAATTTCAGCACAAAAGAAATCCTAGAATCTAAAATATGCAGAAAATCACATAAAATAACACTCTAGCATACTAAACAGGCCATAAACATCATCCTAAACATGCATACTAGCTAATAGAAGCAGCAAAACATGATAAAAACACAAGCTTTAACATACAAAAGAGTTATTTCATGCAGAAAACCAATTTCAGTACCTAAGAAACCCTAGAATCCCAAATATGCAGTAAATCACATTAAACAGCCCTCTAGCATGTAAAAATGACCATGAACAAGATTATAATCATGCATATTAACTCATAGAAGTATCCACACATGATAAAAATGCTAGCTTGAACATGCAACAATAGCTATTCAATGAGAAACCCCTAAAAAGACACTAGAAACCCTAAAATCACAACCACATATAAAATCACATGGAATGACATTATATCATGCAAAACCAGCCATAAACAATATCCTAATCATGCATCCTAACCATTAGAAGCATCACCATATGATAAAAATATGAGCTTGAACATGAAATAATAGTTATTCAATGCAAAAACCCTAATTTGAATGAAAGAGAAAGGAGATATACCTGTATGTAGAACCTTACTGCTGTAGAGTTTGCTTCTCCTCTTGTGTACTGCTGGAAACACTCTCCTTCAAGCCTTCAAGCAAGGCTCCAGCCTTCCTCCAAGCTCCTTCTCTCACTCTCTCACTCAGAATTTAGGTTAAACTACCCTAAGGATGGCTATCATAGCCTCCAAGTCTCACACATGCCTCCCACTTCAGAAATTGCCTCCAAGTGCCTCCCCTATTGCTGAAGTATAAGGGGGTATTTATAGGGTTTGAGGGAAAACCCCCAATGGTTGGGATTAAAACCCTAGGTATTGATCCAAAGGCTCTTAGAGGCTCCCTTAGGGCTCAAGTAGGTCAAATAGGGCTGAAAATAGGGTTAAATGGCGGCCGGAGGCAGACAAATCCGAGGAAATAGGAAGGGATCTGCTTCAGCACTCAAAAAAGGAAAGTGGCTCGGGTGACCACCTGGGGCTGGGCGGCTAGCCGCCCAGGCCTGGGTGGTCACCCGAGGCCTTGTCAGCTTATGCCCTATTTTGACCCTTTCAACTTCCAAATGTGTTTCAGGGCTCAAATCAACTCCGATTTTGACGAAACGAAAGCCAAAACGACCGTGTTTCAAAGAGGAATGTAATTTGAGTCACTTGAGGGCAAGAAACCCTAGCCATGGCTGCATGGTTAGGTCCTACAAAGGCAGTTAACCGTTATGCCTCACCGTTGCTTAACTTAGGTATGCACATAAGGTTGCACCAAATGCTTTCCAATTCGAAATTCAACCTCCCTAAACACATTTGGGGATGAAATTAAGACTAATCAAGGTCAAATGAGTAGTCTAGAGTGAAAATCATGAGCCGATTCGAGCTAACCCGAAATATGTCTCTTAACCAACCTGAGCCATGTTGAGCCATTCTAATCCTGAACCATCAATTCATCGAATTGAACCCATAAATACCTCAAATGCATCCATATGAACTCCAATTGGCAACTTGGAGATCATTTCAAGGTCAAATGGAAAGTTTGTGACCTAAAAGATGATTATGCCCCTCAAGTCACAAAAGCTCTTATTAACCCTTAAGATCAACTCCAAATCGAACCAAAATTCAGACACATCATCCTTAAGACTCTAGAAACTCAATGCAAAAGACTAGACTCAAAAAGGAAACAAAAAGACACATTAAATGACAAACCCTAGCTAAGGTGGTAAAAATAGGGTGTGACAGAAGCCCTCATTGGTGAACAAGTTTCACTTGCGAGCCAATGACAAAAAGAACAACCCATTTTTGCCTGGAGAATTGATTTCATCAACACCCACTAGGGAAAAGAGAGCGATTATATCATTGAATTCTTAGAATTCATCATACGCAAACACAAAGGCACTCCTCATAAGTTCTACAAAACTCTTCCCATACTGTATACCAGTTTCACTAGGGGACAAGATGAGGTATCTACAGCTTACATCGAACTACGTTCAATGAAAGGTCTTCTCATACTACACCAGTTGCACTGGTGAATAATATAAGGTATCCATAGCTTATACCGAATCTGCATTCAATGAAAGGTCTTCTCATACTACACCAGTTGCACTGGTGACTAATACGAGGTATCCATAGCTTACACCGAATTTTCGTTCGATGAAAGGTCTTCTCATACTACACTAGTTACATTGGTGAATAATATAAGTTATCCATAGCTTACACCGAATTTACGTTCGATGAAAGGTCTTCTCATACTACACCAGTTGCACTAGTGAATAATACGAGGTATCCATAGCTTACACCGAATCTGCGTTCGATGAAAGGTCTTCCTATACTACACCAGCGGCATTAGTGAATAATATGAGGTAACACTATGCCATCAAGGCTATAACAAAACGCGAGAAAGATACATCCTTCTCATATTCAAATCATCAAGGTTATCATGTAACACGAGAAAGATCGCATCCTTTTCATATTCAAACCATCAAGGTAAACACAAATCACGGGAAAGATTGCATCTTTCGAACTATCAAGGTAAACATGTGACATGAGAAAGATTGCATCTTTCCCATATCAAACTCTCAAGGTGAACATATAGTATGAGAAAGATCGCGTCCTTCTCATATTCAAACCATCAAAGTAAACACAAATTATGGGAAAGATTGCATCTTTTAAGCTATCAAGGTAAACACGTAATATGAGAAAGATTGCATCTTTCTCTCACTAAGTCATCAAGACAAAGGTAAGCTTCTACTTACCAACACTCAACAAGTTCACCAAGTCATCTCACATGGAGGCTATTCATGCCTCAACTCAAATACCAACTCATATAGGAGACACATTCATCTCATGAAAGCAATCATTCACATGCACATAGGGAAAGTATCTTTATCCCAAATAACAACGAATCATAGTGACATAGGAGGGAATTCATCCCTAATGATCAAAAATCATATGTATAGAGAGGGTTGTTCAACCCTACTAGCATGCCATGCCCACACAAGGGCCACCAATGCAATCCATTTGAAAACATTTCATGCTAAACAATGTCAAGATATTCACTCATTTTTCAACTCAAAATAAGCTTGAGATTTCATCTCAAAGAAGGTTCAAAGGCGTAAATAGGCGAGTAAAGGCCAAACGAGCGAAGCGAGCGAGCAAGGGAGGCTGACCACCTGGCTGCTGGTGGCTTGCCGCCCCATGCTGGGCGGTTACCTGAGGCTGGTGCTACCCAGTTTAAGGGTTTTTAAACCCTTGATCCCCATGCGATGCACACACACACCCAACTTCGAAAATTGAGAGTTTTTCTCTCTAGAAACCCATTCCATCTTCTCCAAACACTCATACACATACTCTCATTCAAAGTTTCACTTTCAATTCAAGTTGTGTGCATGAAATAGCATCAAGAACAAGTCATTTAACAACAACAACAAGCATCAATCATCAACTTGCAAGATCAAATTCATCATCTTTCTCATCAAACCCATTTTTCTCATATACAAGCTCAACCATCATCAATGGCTTCTAGCAATGATTCCAACATCAAGTATCCATGCTATGTGATAAAGAATACATACAAGGCACCAATCTATGATGCATCCCAAGACAAGGTGTTGCTTGAACCCAAGAAGCATCTTTCATACCTCCATTCCCAACAAGAGGTTAGTTCTTCCCAACTTAACATGTTTATCTTGAAATCTTGATTTCTATTGGATAAAATGCATTCCCATGATCTTCTTTTGATTGTTTCTATCATTGTTAGGCCAAGTTCATTGATTTAGCAAGGATTGAATGTGTAAAAAGCTTGTTTCCCAATGCTTGAGAAAAGATGCCCACCAAGTGTTTGATAAAATGCCAAAGAGACAAAAACATGTTCAATCCTTGGAAAATCAATAGGTTTGCATTGTAGTACAAAGTCTATTGATCATGGCAAGGATTTGGTATGCAAAATCTTTCATTTCATTGCTTGAAAACAAGTCACCCCCCAAGTGTTTGATAAAATGCCCGAAAGACAAGACCATGTTCAATCCTTACAAACTCAATGAGTTTGAATACATAAAGTCATGGGCATTCATTTCTAATTCATTTCATGAATCAAAACTCATATTTAAAACTTTTGGAAAACCATTTGAAATGAATTACCAATGTATGCCCAATATCTCTATGTTTTTAATGCTAACTTAATACACAATCCTTTGAAATAGCCCGATTTCCAAAGTCTCCGGACAAGGACATCAATGAAGGCGCTCATTGCATGGTGGAAATATATGGAACATGCCTAACCACGTGCTCGCAAGATAATAAAGAAGGTGGGTTTTGGGTCCTTCCTAGATGCTCTATGGAACGAGCAATGGGATAGGCAAGCATTGTTCGCCTTAACAGAGTTATGGTGGGACACCACCAACACTTTCCATTTTAGCTTCGGGGAGATGACCATGACCCCTAAGGACTTCACCATGATAATTGGGTTGAGCTTAAAAGGCAAGCGCTTGAAATACTACGAGCCTGCCAATATGGATCAAAACTATATAGTAGTTCTACTCGGGGTGGAAGCAGAGTTAAGCCCAAAAGGTGTACGCTGTACTTAGCTCTACAACACCTTTGCCACTGTGGAAGAGAGTGATGGGACGGATCCCCAATACATTGTGAGAGCTTTCCTGCTCTACATGATTTCATGTACTTTCTTTGCCGGCACCAATGACATGGCTCGACTAGAGTTGCTGGCTAGCATGGAAGATGTGAACAAGATTGGGAGATACAATTGGGGTGGGGCTGCTCTAGCAACCATGTATCGCTCCATGACTGATATGTCCCGGGGAGTTGCAAAGAACTTTGGGGGACTTCCTTTCATTTGGGAGGTAACAAAGAACATTCAATTCTCTATTATTTCCCGAAATTTGACTCATACATGATTTCCTCTATTTCTTTGATTTCCCACAAATATGGTACTATGAGTACCTGAACATGTGCCGCCCAACTCTTGCTAGTGATGCCATGTCATGGCCCATCCTTCAGAATTACGCCCCATCTTGCTTGGCTACAAAAGCCTCCAACCGACATGATTATGCCCATGCAAGGGCATATCTTGCCAGCTTGACTGCCGATATGGTAAAATCTTTCTTTTTCTTTTTATCTTTTTATCTTTTCTTTTTTATTTCTCATTTTAAACTCAACAGGTAGAATGGGATCCATGGAGGCTATGGGAGCCTAGGCTACCCGAGAAGTACTCCTCTTGTTTGGAGTTGACAAGCAAAAGGGTCCTTTTTTAAGGCCCCATAGGTAGATGCTGGTATCTTGGGGAGCGAGTCTTGAGACAAGTCCACAGAAACATGAATGTAGCTGTGATTCCTTCCATGCCACCAGAGAACATAAGGCATGCTAACCACCTAGTGAGGGATGAACCGGAAGAGGCCTTGAGGGGTTAGGATGCTGAGGGATTCACCTCCCCTCGCATAGAATACACTGCTTTTTGTTGACAATATCTGATGAATCCTAGGGTCACTGGTCTCCCACCTCAAGGGGTGAGCTCCCCAAACTCTTAAATTCTTTTTAAGATCATAAGAAAGACTCCTTTTGACAAGCATTTGAATTTCAGGGCCGACGGGCGAGGGGACACAGCTCCACAGTTAGATCTGCCACTGGGATGACTTACAATGACGAGGATGATAACCTTGAAGGAAATCAACCTCCACCCCTCCCACAACTAAATTGGTATGTGAACTTGTGCAGTGGGATGAAATTTGTGAAGACTGACATTACCCATCCACCTTTCGATGAATATCCCAAGATCGATCCATATTATGAGAATGTGAGTTCTAAACCCTTACCTTCTTGAAATTGGATTCTTTCATTATTGTTAACCATGTTCATACTCTCCTAGGTTCCACGAGAGTACGCCCAAGAATGCATTGAACTCAATGAAGGATTGAGGAGGGATCTTGTGCGAATGAGTTTAGAGAACTCAGTTCTAGAAGCACGCCTGAATCCCCAAGTAAGTGATCATCTTTATTAACTTTCAACCAGGATTTGCATCATTACCCTACTAACTCATTATCTTTCTTGACAACAGGCATCGTCATCTCGTCCACCACAGGATATGCCCCCTCCTAGAGCACCTCGTTCAGGTCATGATGGAGCTGGGCTAAGTCGAAAGAGAAGGCCCACAGGGAATCATTGAGTTTCACTCACCTCTTGTTAGGAATGTTGGAACTTATTATCTTCTTGTCATGTAATAATTAGGAATTTCAATTCCCAACCTTGAACTCTTTATTATGGATACTTGATGAATCTATGTTGAACTTTATTGCAATGATATGATCTTGTATTGTGTGAAAAACGGGCTTAAATCAAGCATATAAGAGTCAAAATATCACAAAAGGGCCAAACAAAGGCACAATAGGGCAAAAATGGACGAAACAAAGCGGCGGCCTTGGGTGACCACCTGGGGCTGGGTGGTCAACCAAGCCCGAAGCGGAGTTTCGCCTGTTTTTAGGAAACTTCCTATTTTGACGGAATCTCTCCTTCCAAAACACGGATTTCCAAATTTTTTCCTATAAAAGCACATCCAAGGGGTCTCAAACCCTACTTACATTCATTGAGAGCAATTTATGGAAGCCCTAGACAAATTCTTAAGTGATTTTCTGAAAGTTATGAGTGCGGAGGCGAGGAAAGAGTTCAAGCGCTACTGCTTGGATCCGTTATTCTCTTTGATGCATGTGAAGCTTGAAACCACTCTTCTTACTGCTGCTACATACTTTTGGGATCCCCAACTTCATGTATTTCGTTTCAACTATGAAGAGCTATGCCCAACAATGGAGGAATTCTGTGCTTTGTATGGAGTTTCGCCTGCAGGACCTTTCATCTTCCCTACTCCACGCTCAAGTTACTTGACTTTCTTTTCCAATTTCCTTGGGATTTCTGAACAAGAGGCCTCCATATTTGTGAAAGATCACATAGTGAATATCATGGAAATAGCAACTTCCTTTTTGGCTCATGATAGCAAAGGTACCCTAAATTTCAACCTTAATACTCAACACGCTCTTGCTTTTTGCTTGATTGGTCACTTCCTTATCTCCACGGGGACCCTCTATGTCCCTATTTAAATTTGTGAATTGATTCCCTTTCTTCTCAAACATCACAACCTGATTCCCATGGTGCTAGCTGAAACCCTCAATAGCTTAGACAAAGTTCATGATAATCCACAAGCCCCATTAGAAGGGAGCCCCATTCTACTACAGATGTGGTTTCTCGAAAGGCTTAACTTCTTATCTCCTACCACCATTAATCCCTACAAACCCCAACATTATTGTTGCCATCGAGTTGAACTCCCTGGTCAATTTTCCTTGAGGGAATGGTTAGGCTACTTCTAAACCCTCTCGTGGCGAAACATTAAGTGGTTTGTCTTCATATGGGGATGCAAGGGACAAATTCTTCTCCGAACTTCTGGGTATGCTATGGTCAAGCTCATAGGGTTGAAATCAACTTCATTCTATTGGACCTCAAGAATCCTTCGTCAGATGGGTGCCATGCAAACCATACCTATTTCTGTGGTATTCGATCATTCTGTTGAACTTATGGGCCCCACAATGGTTAAGTGGGCCAAGACTAGATGGACTGACTAGCTAAAACTGACTCGAATTGAAAACACTGATGGGCCTTATGTCATGAGCCCTGAATACAAGACATGGTTAAAGACTAGCTTGGGTGAAAGAGAAACCATACGCAGGGAAAGGATTTATGACCTTGTCAAGGACACAAGACTTCGATTTTGCAGGGAAGACATTCTGGAAGCAATGGAAGCAGCACATGCCCATGACTTACGAAAGAAGCGAAGACTTGAGAGAAAAGAGAAGAAAGCAAACCAAGAGACTCTGAAGAAAAACAAAAGGACTTGAAGACTTTAGAAATAGGATATCCATGGCATGTCAATAGTTCTTTATTTAACATCAATAAATTGCTTTGTCAATCAATTAGTTCTAAATGAATTGCCAATAATAATTTAATTTTGAGATTTGTTGTGATGGTGTTGTTTGGACCTCACCCAAGGTAACTTTATGGGTTGCCTACGTATCCCCTTCCCTTTTTTTTTTCTTTTTCTTTTTTTTTTCTTTTTTCCTCCCTTTTTTTTCTTTTTTTTCTTTTTTTTTAAGGAATGGGGAATCAGGCCCTCGTAGTTCAAATGCCTTAACTTTTGCCTAGGCCGCCCTTATGGGTTTTCAACCTAGCAGGCCTCATACATGATACTTTTTCAATTGATCCAAATTGGTAGAGCGAGCGAACTCAATCCCATCCAAATCCATGATGCGAACAGCCCCTACTGGCAATATTTCCTTAATGACATACGGGCCACCCCAACTTGGCTTGAACTTTCCTCGTGGATCAAAAATTGGAGCTCTGATTTCTTTCAACACCAAATCCCCTTTCTTCAAACCTCGGTCTTTGACATGTTTGTTGAATGCTCTTGCAACCCTTCGCTAATATCCCTGCACATGATATAAGGCTCTCAATCGCCTTTCATCTAGTAATACCAACTCATCATAACGGTTCTTAACCCAATTCGCTTCTGCTATCTGACTCTCCATGGCAACCCGTAGTGACGGTACCTCCAACTCAATAGGCAAAACAGCCTCCATCCCATACGCCAAAGAATAAGGGGTAGCCCCTGTTGACAATCTTACGGATGTTCTATAGCCCCACAAGGCCAAGGGTAACTTCTCATGCCCGTCAGTGTAAGTGTCAACTGTTTTCTGTAGTATCTTCTTAACATTCTTATTGGCGGCCTCCACTGCTCCATTAGCCTGCAGACGATAAGGAGAGGATAGATGGTGCACTATGTTGTATTTCTGCAAAAGCTCCTTGGTTTCTTTCTGAAAGTGCTGACCATTATCTGAAATAATCTCATGGGGTACCCCATATCTATAAATGATGTTGAGCTGTATGAACTGTGCTACCTTCTTAGCATTCAGGGTCTTGAAAGAAGCTACTTCTACCCACTTAGTGAAGTAATCAATAGCTACCAAGATGTATTCATGCCCATTGGAGGCTTTCGACTTAATCTGCCCAATTATATCTATTCCCCACACTACAAATGGCCATGGCGACGACATGCTTGTCAAAGGCATAGAAGGCAAGTGTTGTCCATTAGTAAAGACCTGACACTTGTGACACTTCTTGACATGTGCATGACAATCTCTCTCCATTGTAGACTAATAATAGCCCAACCTCATGATTTTCTTAGCTAACATATAACCATTCATGTGCGGTGCTCCAACTCCTTCATGGATTTCACTAACAAGACGTTCAGCTTCTTCTTCGGTGACACACAACGGATGGACCCTCTCTTATGACTTCCGGTATAGCTTTCCTCCACACAAAACATAGTAACTTGCCAACCTCCTTAGTGTTCTCCTATCAACGTGGGACGCTCCTTCCGGATATTCCCTTTCTTCGATGAACTTCATGATGTCATGGTACCAAGGATGGCCATTTCTCATCCCTCTTTCTCGAATAGAGCAGCAGTACACGGATCTTTCTCTACATTCTATCACCAACGGTTTTACATTCCCACCCTCCGGGATTTCCACCATAGAAGCTAAAGTTACCAAAGCATCAGCGAACTGATTCTTATTTCTCGACAAATAATTAAACTCTATTTCCACAAATTCCTTAGTCAAGGCTTCTAAGTAGGCATGATACGGTAGCAGCTTTTCATCACGAGTCTTCCACTCTCCTTTTATCTGGCAGATAATCAGTGCTGAATCTCCGAAAACCTCTAACTCTTTGATCCCCAATTCTAGTGTGGCTTCCAACGCAAGGATGCAAGCTTCATACTCGGCAATGTTGTTAGTTGCTTCAAACCCTAACTTAACCGCCAAGGGTGTGAATGCTTCTTCAGGTGAGACCAGTAGAACTCCTATCCCATACCCTCTCTTATTTGCAGCTCCATCGAAGTTACCTTCAAGACCTTCTTTCCAATCTCCAGGACATCCTCATCGGGGAATTGATCATTGAATTGTTCTGACGATGCCATAGGGCATCTAGCTAAATAATCTGTAATGATACTTCCTTTCACTGACTTCCGCGTTACATACTTTATGTCGAATTCATTGAGAAGAATCGACCAACGAGCAGTTCTGTAGGATAAACCGGCCTTTCTATCAAATACTTCAGTGGATCCATACGACTTATCAAGAAAACCTCATACGACATCATATAATGATGAAGTTTTTGAGTTGCCCACACCAAAGCCACACAAGCCTTCTCTACGGCATTGTACTTCACCTCATAGTCCATCATCTTCTTGCTTAGGTAATAAATGGCATTCTCCTTTTTTGACCCCTCAAGGTACTGAGCTAGCATAGCTCCCGTCGCGGTTTCAGTGACCGTCAAGTATAACAATAATGGCTCACCTTGTCGCGGAAGAACTAGAATTGGTGGATTACTCAAATACCTTTTAATAGTCTCAAAAGCTTCTTGACATTCTCCATTCCATACATTCGGCACACCCTTCTTAAGCAGCTTGAAAATCGGCTCACATACCATAGTCAAGTTAGCAATAAACCTGCTTATGTACTGAATTTTCCCCAGAAATCCTCGAATTTGCTTTTTTATACTAGGCGGCTCCATCTCCATAATGGCCTTGATTTTCCCTGGATCAACCTCGATTCCCCTCTGAGTAATCATGAACCCTAATAACTTGCCCGCAGTGACACCAAAGGCGCATTTCTGTGGATTCAACCGCAAGTTATACTTCTTTACTCGCTCTAGGAGTCTTTCCAATGCCATGAAATGTCCTTCTCGATCCACGGACTTCACGATCATGTCATCCACATACACTTCTACCTCCTTATGGATCATATCATGCAGCAATGTTGTAGCAGCTCTCTAATAGGTAGCCCCGGCATTTCTCAAATCGAATGGCATAACTTTGTAGCAATATGTTCCCCACTGTGTGATAAAAGTTGTTTTCTCCATATCCTGCGACGCCATCTTTATCTAATTGTATCCGGAAAACCCATCCATGAAAGAGAGAAGCACATGTCCCACAGTACTATCTACCAACACATCAATGTGGGGCAAAGGAAAATCATCCTTAGGGCTTACTACATTAAGATCTCGAAAATCCACACACATCCTTACTTTTCCATCCTTTTTAAGTATGGGCACTATATTAGATAACCATCCTGGACATTCCACAACTTGTAGGAACCCTGCATCGAGTTGCTTGGTTACTTCTTCCTTTACTTTCAATGCCCATTCAGGTTTTAACCTTCTCAATTTTTGCTTTACTGGCTTTTTAAGAGGATTAGTGGGGATGAAATGCTGTACAATGTCTGGATCTATGCCGGGCATGTCTTCATAAGACCATGCAAAGGCTGTTATGTTGGCCTTTAAGAGGGTTATCAGGTTTTCTTTTTCAAGTGGCAAGAGGGTTATCCCAATTTTAATTTTCTTTGGCAATTCATTTGTCCCTAAATTGATTGATTCCAATTCATCCATGTTAGGTTTGGTGACACCCCTTTTCCTTCGCTCGACGAGCTCCGGGGGACGTCATTCCTAGGATCTATATCCATGCCATAAATATCCATAGAAGAGAGAAAAGAAACACTGCAAGCAAACAATGTATAAAAGAAACACACTTCATTAAAGGAACTAACAAAAAGACACAAACTTGAAGACAAAAAAGGAAACAAAATTTGGTGCCACAACTATGAAACGACTCCTAACTCCACAGAGTGGGATAGGCGGACACACTTTATTGAAAGCAAGAAAGACTCTAACTATGGAACCTACAAGCTACTATCAGGCAGGTCATGATCTTCCTCTTCAAGGATCTTTGCAATGGCTCCATCTTCTAGGTACCAATTGTGAAGTGGCATGGTTGCATGGTGAACTGACGAATCTTGGCAATCTTCTACTGCTGATTCTCCCAAAGTAAGAACCATATCTTGAAACATGGTGACCATAGCATTGGTATCCATATGCTCTACCCAGTCTTCTCTCTTCTTTCCCATAGAGTTGTACCAACTTGTCAAGCTTTGAGGATTCAGCCCTTCTGTAAAGTACTTATCACAAAAATCTTTATCTGCCAATGCTGGATCAAAACTTAGGTAAAAAGTACAATAGCATGATGGCTCTTCCTTTCCGAACTCTTGTACGCCTTCAAACCCCATAGTAAGGACCATGTCTTGGAACAAAGTTACCATGGTTTCAGAATCCATATACTCCACCCAATCTTCTTCTTTCTTCTCCCAATAACTGTCATTGATGGCTTCATCATCCACCATTTCAGCAGTGATTAGATACCATTCGGTGAAAAAAATCTCGAACCCTGGGATTCTGATCTTGGTTGTTGGATTGATCATAGACTCTGGGAACCCACAGTACAGGAAGTCATCCCCCTCCTTAATAAAATAGCCATTCAGAGTCGACCTGTATGGTGAATTCTTAAGGTCTGGCACCCTTCCTTCGACTCTGGCCTTTCCCTTTTCCTTATTCCTCCTAGTCATTTCTACATGGTCATTCTTGGTGGGCTCATATCCTAACCCAAAAGTATAGGAAACAACCCGGCTTTGAATAGAATGGGGAATTCCTTGTTGGCGACGCCCTAAGCCCATACCCGGAAAGAAATTCATTTTCCGCATTATCTCACCAACATGTAAATTACCATGGGGACAATAGTCAAGGGGTATCAATTCTTTCTTTTCCAACTCCTTTTCTATGTACTGCACATACTCAAACCCCAACAAGGGTATCTCAACTGACTCTGGTTTTATTTCACATACGGGTACACCCGCCATTTTCAAATCATAGTCCCCTTGAAGCGTAACAATGGCTCCCTCATGAGGGAACTTTACCTTTTGATGCAATGATGATGGTACAGCCCCAGCAGGATGAATCCAAGGCCTTCCCAATAACAGATTAAAACATGACGGCACATCCAAGACTTGAAACTCCATTCTGAACTCCGTGGGTCCCATGATTAGAGGTAAAGTGACCACCCCAATTACTTCTCTACAAGTGTTATCATACGCCCTCACTGTCTACCCAGATGGAGTGAAATCAGTGGGCCCCAAGCCCAAAACAGTTGCAGTTCTCAAGGAACATACATTCAGCGCGGAACCATTATCAATTAAGACCGTGGGGACCCTCTTCCCCATGGTGTCAATAGTTATGTGCAAAGCTTGGGAGTAGCTTGGCCCACTCTTAGGTAAGTCAGCCTCTGTGAACACTATAGTGGAATTCTTCGGAGCAGGGTTTACTAGATTCACCAATCCCTCAGGAGACAAATCAACCGAAACCTATATCTGGTTTAACAACTTCAGTACTGTCTGTCTGTGTTTGTGAGAGGCCATAAGCAAGCCCCAGATGGTGATATTAGCATTGGTCTTTTTCAATTGTCTGAGTACTTCATCCTCTTCTTCTTGCAGATCAAGGCGTTTATCTAACTCACCCAGTGGATTATCAGACTCCAAGTGCGGAGGCTTGAAATGGCGGCCCCCTCTTGTCATGTGGTCTACTTCTTCATCACTAGCCCATATATCATCAATCTCATTTGTGTCACTCATTAGGTCATCCCATTCAATCATGTCAATGTCCTCCATTTGCACCTCTTCGGGTATATCATCCCAGCCTGTAGGAATTATGGGCTCACTTGGCAATGGATCAGGATAAAGCACATAGTAATCAAACTTCCCCGAAGGTTCTCCCAACAATCCCACTCGAGGGTCTCTTGCTTCATATCTTTCTTTCAACTGCTGTTGGATGGGCTTCTTCGTCAATTGTAGGGCCTTTTGGTCAATGAAGTCTTAAACGATCTTTTTCAACATAGCACAGTCCTCAGTGTCATGGCCAGGTATACCATGGTATTGGCAATATTGATGGGGTGTTTGGGGTCTTGGCTTTGGAGGGTGAGGTGTGATAAGGCCTTTGTCACAGCATTGACAAAAGGCTTGGGTCAAGGACATAGGTAACGGGGCATATTGTCTTATGGGTAGGCAAGGTCGAGATGGATCGGCTTCAATGGCAATTATGGAGTTGGGTGAATTATGAGAGGGAAGTGGATTTTGGGTGACATTTGGGCGATTTGGAGGAGTTAATGGTGAGATGATTTATTTGTCAAGTAAGTCCTGAATCTCATGCCTAAGGCGATAGCAACGGTTGGTTGAGTGGCCTTTGGCTTGGTGGAATTTGCAGTATTCATTCTCATTGTAGTTCTTAGGCAAAGGGTTTGGTGGTGGTCTTGGGTCGAGAGGTTCCAACAGGCCTCGGCTTTTTAGCTTTTCAAGCACTTTCTCAAGTAGCATATGTAGCTCGGTGAATTGGCGTGGTGGATTAGTGTCATTTAGGGAGATAGGTTGAGTGGGTTGGGTTATGGCATTGACCTCGGCATTGTTTTTCCCAGCAAAGTTCGGCCTGCGGCTCCTTTGGACTTCTTCTGTCTTGATTGACCCATCGGCAATAGCATCTTCAACTTATGTACCTGCTCCAATAAGAGCCTTGAAATTAGGGAAGTAGTGAGCAAAGAGGTGCTTGTGATACACCGGCAATAGGTTCTTAACCACCAACTAAATCTGATCTTCCTCATTCGGTCTATCTGCCATTTTCGAGGCCTTTTGTCTCCACCTTGTAATAAAAGCGGAGAAAGTCTCATTAGCCCCTTATTTCGTGGTCTCTAAGTCCCTTCTTATGACATCCACCTCAGTATTGTACTTGTACTGCTATGAGAACTCGTTACATATGTCCTCCCAAGTCCGGGTTCTATTCTCTTCCAATGCTAGGAACCACTTTAAGGCAGAAGTGGCTAGGGTTTCATAGAACATTTGAGCCAAGAGTTCATCTGTCGCTCCTCGAGGGTGCATAGCTCGTACGTACATCTTCAAATGGGTCTTAGGGCAACCCGTTCCATCAAACTTTTCTAATTCGAGCATCTTGAATTGTAGTGGAATACGAGCTTGAGGAAACAAAGATAGGGTACGTACATCCACCATGTCATCCGTTCTACGGATTCCCTTTATAGTTCTCACCAACGCTTCTACCTTGCTAGCCAACACAGAGTCTGTATCAGAGGTCTTCTCCTCACTTCCCCCTTCTAAGTTAAAAATTTCGGGTGGTTCACTCCCCTTGGGCTTAGTACTTCCTCCTTCATTGGTTTTAGTGCCTTCTCCAGACTGAGTCCTACCTTCAATGTTATCCCCCGGGGTACGGCCATTATTCTGTTCGGGTTCCGACATATTATATTGGATATCTTGGGCCATTTTCAATGCTCTCTCAGATACATCAGTGGTGTAATCAATCTTGGTCATGATAGCCTTTAAATAAGTCTCAACATCAAAACCCCCTTCACTAGTTGCTTTGTCGGCCATATCTGACTGGTTGGTAGGATCAATCTTCACTAAGCGCCCTTGCTGGTCGCAGATCCAAGCCAGTATATCCTCTCACTCCTCTATGAAAGGGAACAATCAGTCTCTCATCCTAAGGGTATGTCCTAAGCTTCCATATTTGTCTCAATGACTTCACATCATATATACTCAATTAGTCCCTTTTAATCCAATCACCTTTGCGAAGGTCATGGGTGAAAGGTACGTATTAAGGATATAGGGTGCAAAGGTCCTCTATTAATTTTCCATTAAGCACATCACAAACACGGTCATGATATCATTACAAACAAATGTGGGTGCATAAGGGTAAACCCATAGTGCCCTATAAGTCTGTCTATATGGACTAATGATAAAGGTAGGCTGGGGTCCTTCACTTGCTTGAGCAATCTTTATACCTAACCACATGTGGCATCAGGAACGCTGCGTGGGTCCAACAGTACGTGATTAACTCATTTAATATACCCGAGGGCGAGCCCAAGGGTACTTGGCAAGAGAGGTTGATAGCTTTTACCCCAACACATGGAATCAGGAAAACCAAGGTTGAGGCTAGGCCCATCAGTGGCAAGGATACATTGAGGGACATTGATCCTAGCATGCAAGAGTTTGCACACACAATGCAATAAATGAAAGCACACAATCAAGCGGATGCAATATGATTGATTTTAATTAACATAAGAAATTAACTTAGCCCAATCAAATTATATAGAGTCCAGCCCACAAATCCCCAGCGGAGTCGCCAGTATGTGGACCCCGGAAAACGGTTAAGAGTTAAAAGGGCCCACGGGGGGGTTTGAAAAAGGAAAGGAGTCACCACCTTATTTTTTAAAGGAAACAAGGAAAACCCTAAAAAACAGTTTTGTTTTAGGAAAACAAAAAAATGACTCCATGTTTAAAAATGGTAAGGCAAAAGATCTTTTGGAAACCAACGATGGTGGGTTCGGAGGCTAAGTTACGATATGGGAAGGTTCTAAGCAAAGCCTATAGGCACCCATATCGCCCTAAACGGTCTCTTAATTTAATTGGCTAAATCAAAGTCTTAAACACACAAGAAATAACAATTATCATCACAAGGCAGCATGCATATCATCCATTCATTCATCCATATAAGCAAATAAATCAAAGAAAAAACAGAGAAAAGAAAGAAGGGAGTATCCTAGGGCGGACTTGAACCTCATAAAGAGCACCTACGTACCATGTATGGAAATACATGGATCAAAGTCCACGTAGTTCGAATGGGGAATAGGGTTATAACCTAATAGAGGCCTATGGTAAACCCTAAGTTTCCTTTCATAGATTAAAGAGTTTCCAAAGATAAATTATTCTCAAAAAATCTTTAGAAAATATGGAATTTCAAATAAAGATAGAAACTTTGATTTAAAAGGCATTTTTATGAAAGGAAACTATAGAATCTACCATACCCCTCTATTAAGGAATAACCCTAGGAGGGAGAAAGGGAAAGTTTCAAGGAAAGGAAAGAAGGGTGAATTGGGGCACCCTCATACCCTACTTACCTTTAAGCAAAAGCAACCTGTCAAAATAACCATCCTATTGCATAGGGTAATTACCTTATTTGCAAGATTTCATCTTGCAATAGCCAAAATAACCACCCCACATTGGTGGGGTAGTTGCACCTGTTGTACCTGTCAAGCACCTGCAATTTCCATGCAAAACATACCAAAAAATACCAACCAACCAAACCTAGTTTCTAATCAAGCAATTATCATGCTTAAGCATAGGCTAACACATGCTCAAAATATCATATTAAGGTTATTAAGCAGATCTGGACAGAATTGAAAATAAATCTTAAAATCCTTTATAAGTCTTGTAAACAACACGAATCATGAAATAAAGTAAACCCTACCTCAACCCTATATGCAGTAATATGCAAAAACCCTAAAAATCATCCATATGAATGCTCCAAATATCATATTTAGGTCAATAAACAAATCTGGATAGAATAGAAATAAGGTCTATGTTCATCCACTAAATATGCAAACAACATAAACAGTGAACAATTACAAACCCTAATTTAATCCTAGAACCATGACATGCATAAAAACCTTAAAATCCACTACATGAATGCTAAAAATACCATAGTCATCTAATATGCAACACACATATAGTAACTATGAAGAAAAAAATAGAGAAAATCCCCAAGCTATCATACTATATGCAACTAAATCAACACAAAGATGATAAAAACCCTAGAATCACAATTGTGCATAAAATCTCATGAAATAACCCTAAATCATGCAAAACCAAATATGAACAGCATTCTAACCATGCATATTAATCAATAGAATGATCCACACATGATAAAGACATGGGCTTTCACATGAAATAATGCTATTCTAAGCATAACCTCAATTTCAGCACAAGAGAAATCCTAGAATCTAAAATATGTAGTAAATCACATGAAATAACACTCTAGCATACTAAACAGCCCATAAACATCATCCTAAACATGCATACTAGCTAATAGAAGCCGTAAAACTTGATAAAAACACAAGCTTTAATATACAAAAGAGTTATTTCATACAGAAAACCAATTTCAGTACCTAAGAAACCCTAGAATCCCAAATATGCAGTAAATCACATTAAACAGCCCTCTAGCATGTAAAAATGACCATGAACAAGATTATAATCATGCATATTAACTCATAGAAGTATCCACACATGATAAAAATGCTAGCTTGAACATGCAATAATAGCTATTCAATGAGAAACCCCTAAAAGACACTAGAAACCCTAAAATCACAACCACATATAAAATCACATGGAATGACATTATATCATGCAAAACCAGCCATAAACAATATCCTAATCATGCATCCTAACCATTAGAAGCATCACCATATGATAAAAATATGAGCTTGAACATGAAATAATAGTTATTCAATGCAAAAACCCTAATTTGAATGAAAGAGAAAGGAGATATACCTGTATGTAGAACCTTACTGCTGTAGAGTTTGCTTATCCTCTTGTGTACTGCTGGAAACACTCTCCTTCAAGCCTTCAAGCAAGGCTCCAGCCCTCCTCCAAGCTCTTTCTCTCACTCTCTCACTCAGAATTTAGGTTAAACTACCCTAAGGATGGCTATCATAGCCTCCAAGTCTCACACATGCCTCCCACCTCAGAAATTGCCTCCAAGTGCCTCCCCTATTGCTGAAGTATAAGGGGGTATTTATAGGGTTTGAGGGAAAACCCTCAATGGTTGGGATTAAAACCCTAGGTATTGATCCAAGGGCTCTTAGAGGCTCCCTTGGGGCTCAAGTAGGTCAAATAGGGCTGAAAATAGGGTTAAATGGCGGCTAAAGGCGGACAAATCCGAGGAAATAGGAAGGGATCCGCTTCAGCACTCAAAAAAGGAAAGTGGCTCGGATGACCACCTGGGGCTGGGCAGCTAGCCTCCTAGGCCCAGGCGGCTAGCCGCCTTGGCCTGGGTGGTCACCCGAGGCCCTCAGCTTATGCCCTATTTTGACCCTTTCAACTTCCAAATGTGTTTTAGGGCTCAAATCAACTCCGATTTTGATGAAACGAAAGCCAAAATGACCGTGTTTTGAAGGGGAATGTAATTTGAGTCACTTAAGGGCAAGAAACCCTAGCCATGGCCGCATGGTTAGGTCCTACAAAGGCGGTTAACCGCTATGCTTCACCATTGCTTAACTTAGGTATGCACATAAGGTTGCACCAAATGCTTTCCAATTCGAAATTCAACCTCCCTAAACATATTTTTGGATGAAATTAAGACTAATCAGGGTCAAATGAGTAGTCATAGAGTGAAAGTCATGAGCCGATTCAAGCTAACCTGAAATAGGTCTCTTAACCAACCTGAGCCATGTTGAGCCATTCTAATCCCGAACCATCAATTCATCGAATTGAACCCATAAATACCTCAAATGCGTCCATATGAACTCCAATTGGCAACTTGGAGATCATTTCAAGGTCAAATGGAAAGTTTGTGACCTAAAAGACGATTATGCCCCTTAAGTCACAAAAGCTCTTATTAACCCTCAAGATCAAATCCAATTCGAACCAAAATTCATACACATCATCCTCAAGACTCTAGAAACTCAATGCAAAAGACTAGACTCAAAAAGGAAACAAAAAGACACATGAAATGACAAGCCCTAGCTAAGGTGGCAAAAATGGGGTGTGACAAGTCACTAACAATGTGGTTGGCTTCATCCATAGCTTTGTTGCAGGACTCAATTACATTGTGGGGACTTGGGAGGATGCAATCATCGAAATTACATTCATTTAGGATGGGAGGCCAATTTTATCATAAATCATCCCATGTGACCAAAAGAATTCATATGTCGAAGGAATGCCTTTATCACCACGTAGAAGTGGATTCCCAATCTGTTTATAAAAATATCAAGATGAAAAATGTTACACTGCATTAACCATCAAGCATGTACATGCAGGCATGGAAATTGAAAAAGGGTTATCCAAGTTTTCTTACGGCAACTCCTTTGATGTTGAACTTGAAGTCTTTCAACTCCTTGTTGTAGTCAAGCAGAACATTAGCCAACTATGGTATGTAATATCCTACAAGAAATTAATTCATTTTGGTAATATAATATATCTTAATTAGCTAGTGCTACACCAAATTAAAAACCAATAAATAAATAAATAAAAAGCATATCTTTTTATAATATATAATTATAATTATAATTTTTTTTGGTTTAAAAAACATATCTTAATTAGCTAGTGCTGCACCAAATTATAATTAAAATTTATTAATAAGATTAAAAAAAAGGCCCAAGGAAAATACACCCAAACCCCAACAAAATAAGCATACTACATCGGAACCAACCCAAAAAGAAAATGCATGCACGAGAACACCCACCAGATAACTAGAGCAAACAGCCCCAATCTACATGGAAAGCTAAAGTAACAAAGCAAAAGGAAACTCCAAAAAAAACAAAAAGGGGGGATTAAACTTCAAAAACAGCGGACCCAAATTAAAGAGGGAACAGATAGAAGAACACATCTGAAGAAGAATGCACTACGCAACATGTGAACCCACGAAAAAGCGCGGCCCACAAGGGTTTGGCAAAAAGATAGGCGTGAAAAACAACAAACAAAAAGGGAGTCGCCACCTCATTTTTTAGGAAAAAGAGGAAAACCATAAAAATGTTTTATTTTCAAAACCACATGACTCCATTAAAGGAAAAGCAAAGTCTTTGAAACCAGAAAATGGATTCGGGGGCTAAGTTACGATGTGGGAAGGTTCTGGGCAAAGCCCATAGGCACCCACATCGCCCGAGTTGGTCTCTTAATTTGATTGGGCTAATTTAATAACTTAATCACATGCAAAATAGTATCAATCAATAAAATACAGCATGCATAACATATATCCCATCCATCCATTTCATCCATGCATAATCAAACAAAGAAAATAAAATAAAACAGAAAAAAGAAAAGAGAAGAAAAACCTAGGATACTTGGATCCTAGAATGGACTTGAGCCTCAAAACGAGCGCTTACGTACCATGCAGCGAAATACACGGATCAAAGTCCACGTAGTTTGAAAAGAATAGGGTTAAATCCTAATAGAGAGTTATGGTAAACCTTAGGTTTCCTTCCACAGTGATTTTCAAAGATAAAATGATTCTTAATAAAAAAATCCAACAGAAGATATAAACTTTTAAAAAGGGGTGGAAAGAAGCCCTAGAGTTGACCATATCCCTCTATTAGAGAATAACCCTAAGAGGGAGAAGAGAAAAGAAAGGTTAATAAAAGTGAATTAGGGCACTTCATACCCTACTTACCTTGTACAATTTACTCCAAGCGATAGCAAGCTCAAGCCATAGCGACCTTATTTGCAATAAGGCAACTATTATACCTGTTTGCACCCTTACACGTGCTCAAAGCATATCAAAAAGAATAACATAACAATCTGGACAGAATAGTATTAAGGCTCAAGTCATCCACTAATCATGTTATCAACAAAAACATTGAATAAATAGAGACCTTAATGCAACCCTAATCTCATGTCATGCATAAAACCCTAAAAATCCACTACATGCATGCAAAAACTATCATAGTTATTCTATATATATCATATATATAATAACCATGAAGAAAAAAAAAAAACAAAACCTATTCTATCATGCTATAGGAAACTTGTGTGAATTTAGGGTTATCGAAACCCTAATTTCACAACTATGCATTAAAACATATGAAACAACCCTAACACATGCTCAAATCATCATGAATATCATTCATATCGTATGTATTAAATAACAGGAGCGTCAACTCATGACAACAATCACAGCGAATAGACTATATGAACTATGCATAATTTAAGAAGACAAAAAGAGTAATGCTTTCAAATCCTTAGTAAACTAAAGATTATCAAGCACATAGAACCATGAATCATCTTAAAATCATTCATATCATATCACAAAAGCATGGAATTAACCTAACATGTGGAGTTACAACATGCACTAGAACTATTATAGAAGAAAAAGGAGAAGGAGAAGGAAAGGACCTATATTCAGCATTCAAAAAGAGTGCTTACCTCTTGTAGAACCTCCCTTGCCTTCAAAGTCCTTGTTTTCTTGCTTGCTTAGGGTTGAAAAGCCTTCTCTTGATGTCCTTCTAGCTCTCCAAACTCGTAGCTCCCTCTCTCTCTAAGTGTAAAGTGCACTTGTGGCCCCCCTTATGTGCTGAATATCATGTTCTTTATATAGAGAACTGACCCCATGAACCAATGGCTAAGATTAATTCATTAAATAATGATCCTAGGGCTCTTAGAGACTCTCTTGGTGCTCAAACAACTCAAACTTACACACTCCTAAGAGAAAACATTGTAATGGCAGAGGAAACCGTCAAAAGAGGGAGAGAAGAGTCAGAATCCCACTTAAAGACGGATTCCCTCGGGTGACCGTCTGGGCTTGGACAGCTGACCGTCTGGGCTTGGACGGCTTACCGTCTGGCCCCAGATGGTCAGCCGAGGGCTCCCATCAGCATTCCTCGGTTAGACTCCTTCGCCTTCTGGAAGTCTTTCGGGGGTTAAATTAAGTCCAATTTTGACGAAATAAAAGCCAAAACGACCGTGTTTCGAAGGGGAACACATTTTTAAGCATTTTAGGACAAAAATCCTTAACCATGGGTGCATGGTTAGGTTTTACAAAGGTGATTAACCATAGTGCCTCACCGTCGCTAAGCTGGGTTTGTACACAAGGTCGAACCGAATGCTTTCCCAATCGAAATTCGATCTTTCTAAACACACCTAGGATGTAAATAAAGTCCAATTGAAGTTAAATGAGAGAAAATTGGTTGGGTCTTATGAGTCAATTTTGAGCAAACCAATAAAGGGTCTTTTAGCCAATCTGAACCACTTTGAGCCGAATTGATCTTAAACCATTAATTCATGAAATTGAACCTATATATAGACTCTATGTACTCATATGAACTCAAAGGAATGACTTGAGATTCATTTCAAGGTCAAATGGAAAGTATACGACTTAAAAGACGATTATGCCCTTAAAATCGCAAAAGTTCTTATTGACTATCGAGATGAACTCCAAATCACTTCAAAATTCATACACATGATATTCAATGCCATAAAAACTCAATGCAAAAGACTAGACTTGAAAAGGACTCAAAATCCTATATGACATGATATGTCCTAGCTAAGGTGACAAAAATGGGGTGTGACACAACACTCCAAACAATTAATTGAATGCTTGTCGTTAACTAATCTTATTCATATAAATTATTATTGAGCAAACCCTAGCTGTCGAAACCCAAACCAAACCCTAACCTCTGTTATCTGAGCAAAGACAAATAATCAGCAAACGCAGAAATAGAGAGAAAAAGAGAGATAAAGGAAGGAAGAGAGGAAAAGAAAACTCTATTCTCCTCAATTTCTCACCAAACAAACACATCATAAAGAAGATTTTCTCAACAAACAAATAGAAAAAAGAAAGAAGAAAAAAAAACAAAGAGAAAGAGGGATTCAACCTGCAGAAATGGAATCGAAGCCCTACGAAAACAATCCCCTGGACGAACTCCGGCGATCTGCTGACAAAGATCGGAAGCAAGAAAAAGTGAGAGATACAAAGAATGCACCCCAAAAAAAAAAAAAAAAAAAAAAAAAGAATAGAGAAAAACATACAAGGTAGATTGCGATAGATCTAGACAGATTAAGAGAGAGGGAGAGATATATACCTTGGACGAACTCTGGTGAGGCCAGCAGCAACTTCTGGCGAAGTGAATCGCAACGTTGTCGACGCGAGTGAGGCAGATGGAGATGGTAACTAGGCTAGGGTTTCTCGAATCTTATGGAGGAAGGAATGCCCAATGGACTTTAATTTGTGAGCTATAAGGTCTGGGTTGGTTATTCAGAGCAAGCAATCCGCCGGATTTCATCCTGTAACTAGAAGAAGCTTTCTCCGTGAGGGCGGCCTGGGCGACGGTAATGGTGAGGGTTGTGGTGCTGATGTATGAGGCCTTTATGAGAAACTGAGGGATGGAGATTAGAGAGAAAGAGAGAGAGAGAGAGAGAGAGAGAGTTAAAAAAAAATAGGTTGTGTTAAAAGGGGATCGGGGAGCTAGAAAAAAATGACACGGAAGGAAAGTGAATTGATGACCGGTTTTTAAAAGTCGTCATCTTTTGTTATAATGTTTTTAAAAACCAGTCATCTTTGTTGTTTCAAAGATGATTGTTTTAAGTTTGATCATAAATACTAGTCATCTTTTCATTCTAAATATCAAAAGATAACTAGTTTTTAAAAAACGGTCATCTTTTTAAATTCCAAAAGCGTCATCTATCAACATTTTTCTTGTAGTGAACTAATATGCATAAAAAACCTATAAAAACACACTACCAATCATGAAGGATCCCAATAATGTCAATAAACATGATAACAAGGTCTATTCTAACAAAAAAGATGATATTTTATATAAAATATAAAAACAGGACTTCCTTCGACGAGCTTTCTTAAGCAAAATTATCCTAAGATAATTTCACGTAAAAAAGTCATTATGGGGAGGTACAATCATCATATTTTACGTAAAATATATATCCTAGAACACAATAGAAGTGATTTTATGCTTAAACACATCACAAAAAGCTCTCATGCATGCCTTACTCAATGAAAAGGATAATTATCCTTATAAAAGGATAATATCTCCAAAAAAACTATAAAACCTACTATATGAATGCAAACCTCACATGATTCAACTATATGCAGCATATATAAAACAACCATGATGAGCAACAACTCAGAAAGTTAACTTAAACATGCTACATGAAACTTGCATGAATTTAAGGTTACCGAAACCCTAATTTCACAATTATGCATTAAAACTTATGAAACGACTCTAACATATGCTCCAATCATCATGAATATCATTCATATTATATATATTAACTAACAGAAGCGTCAACTCATGATAATTATCACAGTAACTAAGATGTACGAACTATGCATGATTTAAGAAGAGAGAAAAGATATCACCTTCAAAACCTTAGTAAACTAAAGTTTTTCAGGCATATAAAACCATAAATATCTTAAGATCATTCATATCACATCATAAATGCATTGAATTAACCTAACATATGGAACTACTACATACACTAGAACTATCATCAAGAAAGAAGGAAAAGAAAAAGGAGCAAAGCTTAAATTCAGCAATTGAAAGCCTATTTACCTGTTGTAGAGCTCTTCTTGCCTTCAAAATCCTTGTTCTCTTGCTTGTTTAGGGTTGAAAAGCCTCCCCTTGATGTTCTTTAGCTCTCCTAACTCGTAGCTCTCTCTCTCTCTAAGTATAAAGTGTACTTGCAGCCCCCTTATGTGCTGAATATCATGTTCTTTATATAGGGGACTGACCTCATAAACCAACGGCTAAGATTAATTCATTAAATAATGATCCGAGGGCTATTAGAGACTCTCTTGGTGCTCAAACAACTCACATTTACTCAATCCTAGAAGGAAACAACTTATAAGGGCGGAGGAATTCGTCACAGGGGGGCAGAAGGAGTCAGAATCCCAAACCAAGACGGGGTCCTCTGGTGACCAACCGGGCCTAGACGGTTAGCCATCTGGGCCTTGACGGCTAACCTTCCAGCCCCAGACGGTTACCTGAGGCTTCCTTCTAGTCCGCTCCGGTTTTGACTCCTAGTCCTTCCAGAAGTCCTACAGGGGTCAAATTAAGTCTGATTTTGACGAAATAAAAGCCAAAACGACCGTGGTTTGAAGGGGAACACATTTTTAGACATTTTAGGACAAAAATACTTAATCATAGGTGCATGGTTAGGTTTTACAAAGGCGTCTAACCATGGTGCACCATCGTCGCAAAGCTAGGGTTTACACACAAGATTGAGCTAAATGCTTCCCAAATCAAAATTCAACCTTTTTAAACATGTTTAGGATGTAAATAAAGCCCAACTGAAGTTAAATGAGAGTAAATTTGGTGGGTCACATGAGTCAATTTGAGCAAACCAAGAAAGGGTCTTTTAGCTAACCCGAACCGTTATGAGCCGAATTGATTTTAAACCCTTAGTTCATCAAATTGAACCTATATATAGACTCTATATAACCATATGAACTCAAGGGAATGAGTCGGGACTCATTTCAAAGTCAAATGGAAAATATACGACTTAAAAGATGGTTATGCCCTTAAAGAATCAAAAGTTCTTATTGACTATTAAAATGAACTCCAAATCACTTCAAAATTCATACACATGATATTTAATGCCATAGAAACTCAATGCAAAAGATTAGACTCAAAAAGAACTCAAAATCCTATATGAAATGATATGCCTTAGCTAAGGTGACAAAAATGGTGTGTAACAACATGTTGATAACAATTACTATCAGCCCTCGACATCTAAACAAACAAAAAGCCATCACAAACCAAATCCTAAAAAACAACATAGGAGGCAACATTCTAATAATGCAAAAGATATTGTTTGCCACAGATGTGGTAAAAAGGGTCATTACAAATCACAATGTAGGGTAAAACAGACAATTAGTGAATTACAGATTCCTTCTAATATGTCATAAGAAGAAATTAAAACATTAATAATAAATGCAATTTATAATTCTGATACTGAATATGAAGATTACATAGGATCAAAAGAGGAATCAGAAGATAGACAAATTGATGAAATAAACCAACACACAATATCAGAATCTTCAGAATTTGACCAAAAGCAACAATGTAGTCAAGATTGTAATCAACAATGTTGCAATATGATAAAAAAAAATTGATCAACAAACTTTATTATTGGAAATCATTGATAAAATGCATGATCCAATATTAGAGCGAGAATATCTGCAAAAACTCCAACAAATAATAAGCCAACCACAGCAAATTCCTCCTGGAACATATAATTTACAAGACACATTGAATGACAAATTTAAACAAGTAATAGAAAAGGAACCAACTATCCAAGATTTAAGACAAGAGGTAAAACAAATATAATTAGAACTCAAAGAATTAAGACAGCATACAAATATGCTAAATTTAAGCATTCATGCTCTTCAAGAACAACTCGATGGGCTTGGACAAACTTCGACAACCAATAATTTTGAAATAATTACCCCGCAAGAAGAAAATGAAGAAGTCACCAAAGAAAAGGATAACATTGGCGAAGAAGCTTTCATACAACTTGTTATATTAAGCAAATAACATTCCAAAAATGGAATACAACCATCAAAATTGTAATTCATAATCCAAAGAATCTCCATGATAAGTATGTACTTCATATAACTGCCCTAATCAATACAGGAGCAGATATGAATTGCATACAAGAAGGTTTAATACCTTCGAAATATTATCAAAAAACAAAGGAACAACTTAGCTCAGCAAGCGAGGCTAAACTCAACATTAATTATAAACTAGACAAAGTTCAGATATGTAAAGATGGAACTTGTGTTGAATCAACAATTATCCTTGTTAAAGATTTGGATCGACAAGCAATACTAAGAACACCTTTTATTACTCTTATCCAACCCTTTAGTGTTGATACAACAGGAATTACATCTTACATTAAAAAAAAAAGGACAAAATTCGAATTCCTTAATCCACCTTCGGTTAGGGATGTCAATATTCTCAAAAATAAACTTATACATTTAGAAAATAATCAAATTAATTTGGTTATTAATAAGTCAAAGCATTTGAATTTTCTTAAGCAAGAAATCCAATACAGGCAAATCGAGCAACAATTACGGGATTGGAAACTCCAATCTACAATTAAACAATTTGAAGACAAATTAAAAGCAACAATTTGCTCTGATAATCCTCATACTTTCTGGCATAGAAACAATTATATTGTTAATCTGCCATATGAGAAAGACTTTCAGGAAAGAAAAATTCCAACTAAGGCAAGTCCAATTCAAATGAATCAAGAATTATTTGAAATATGCAAAAAAAAATAAATAAATAAATAAAAATCAAAGAGCTGCTTTCAAAAAATTTAATAAGAAAAGGTCTCTCACCATAGAGTTGTGTTGCCTTTTATGTGTTTAAAGCAGCTGAGATTGAACGAGGAGTTCCTCGTCTAGTTATCAATTACAAGCCCCTTAATGATGCCTTACAATGGATAAGGTATCCACTTCCTAATAAAAAAGATCTATTAGGAAGATTGAGTAGGGCAGTAATATTTTCAAAATTTGACATGAAGTCAGGTTTCTGGAAAATTCAAATTGCTAAAGAAGATCGATATAAGACTGCTTTCACAGTCCCTTTTGACCATTACGAATGGAATATAATGCCATTTGGTCTAAAAAATACTCATTTAGAATTCCAAAATATAATGAACTCAATATTCATGCAATATACGGAATTTACTATTGTATACATCGATGATGTATTAGTATTTTCTAAGTCAATAGCGCAACATTGGAAACATCTCATGGGAGAGGAAAAAGCAAATCCAAAACCCCTTAAGGGAGCCCCAACCAAAACACACCAAATTGCAACAGGGTCATCTACCCAGCAACAAACCCAACAAAAAACCCCGACAACAAAGAAATGGTTTGAAGACCTTCAAGAAGAAGAACTTCTTACCCAGTACAAACAACAACAATTGACATTGCAACAACAACAACTCAGCTTTCAGCGGGTCATTCCAATCAATAAGTCACAGACTTATTCATTGGCAGCTTCTAGTGTTAGAAGTAGTGGCAAACCCATTTCAACTTCTTCTAAATCTATGGAGCCATTAGGGGTATTTTCGACTCCAACTCCTCAAAATATTTTACAAAATAAAGCAAATTTTCGTAAAAACAAAAGCCTATATTTTTCAAAACCTCTGCCATTGAACATTATGGTTCTGGAGAGAGAATTTTTGCGCAAACTGATATCTCTGAAATTCTAGAATCCTATTTCCCCCTAGGATTTCAACATAAAACAAATGATTTTCGTAAAAACCAGCAATGGTATCAACAAGTCCTTGAAAAAGGCACAAGATCTGCAACTTTCAAACACCATAAAAATGAGGATGATCCATCAGATTATACTCATTCAACATGCAACATTCATCATGTTCTTAATCCTTCTGATTGGGGACAGCCTCTTTTCCAACCCAGGTAACTCCCAGGTAATATTTTGCCAAATCTTTATAATTATTTTGATTATGAAAAGGCATGGCAAATAGCATTCTTTATTCAAAATAAAATTAACCATCACTCATGGATGATCTATTTTAATAAAAATTTCAATATTGAGACAATTCTTCTCTGGTTTCTTGACTCGTGGAACTATTTCGTCCCCATTCAAGATATCCTCCCAGTCCAACCCATAAATATTAGTAAGTCATATACTTACTATGAACAGCAAATCCAACCTAAAACACATTTTTAATTTTTCCCAAACCTTTTCTTATTCTTTGCCAACTTTAGCTTAGCATGGATCATGTTTTGGAAGTATAAATTTACAGGAACACAGCAACTCTCCTTTTTAGGAAATGCAAAAGTGGAACACATAACTCCTGAAGCTATCCAAAAATGGTTCCAAAAACATCCGGCAATTCAGTCAACAATAGGAGACTCATCCAAAGCTCTCCTATCAAAAACCCAACTGATGACAAAGTTAGTAGCTGCTTCGCCCAACAGCAAAGAACTGAAGGTATACCTTAAAGAAGCCCTATCCTCTCTCAAGTCTGATGATAAAGAAGATAAACAGGGATCTTGTGCTTCAGTCAATATGTATATGTATGTATATGTATCTATATGTATCTATATATATATAGATATAGAAGATTACATCCACTATTGCTAACCAGCCCCATCGTGATTTCACTGTTGTCGACCAAGAAAATTGCTTAATTTGTATATAAAATAGTAACAGTTCGTTATTGTGTGCTTTGTAAAATTTATCCAGACAATAGACAGTTTACTATTGTTTGTTTTGAAAAATTTATGCAAACAATAGTAACAGTTTACTATTGTATGCTTTGGAAAAATTATACACCAAATAGTAACAGTTTACTATTATCTGTGAAAAATTTTATAACAATATAGTAACAACTTGCTATTTCACGTTCTAAAAAAACACTACAATGAAATGAACTAAAACACTAAACAGCAGACCCCAAAAAATGGACAGATCTGGAGTTGCAAATAAAGACACAGAAAAACCAAAAAAAAAAAAAAAAAAATCCTAGATTTGGAGTTTGGAGATGAAAAGAAGAAGAAGAAGAAGATGAAAGCGAGTTCGAAGAAGGCTGACAAACTACAACTCACGAGCTGGTGTTGACACCCCATTTTATACCATTTGACATTTCGGACCACTTTTGAACCCAATGATGAAGAGTGGTGTCAAATAGAATATTACAAGTGAATCCCAAAAGGACTAACACGATCATAACTCAATTCAACACAAAGCCATAACCCATGATCATACGTGCATCCTTCATGCACGTACATTCATCTCCCATGCACGAACATGTATCACCCAAAATCTCCACAATCTCCTATTTCAGCATTTTCTTCCTTACCATATGAGGATAAAGCCTTAATGCCAGCTGTCTTATAGCAACTGGAAACCCTAGTTACCTCAAAAACAAAAACAAATCATAATACTTCCCTATAAATACCCTACTTTTAACCAGGAAAAGGGACCGATTTTTCTCATCCATCGAAACACTTTTCATTTAGCCACCACCCCTGAAAAAACCCTAAAACCAAAGTTGTGATTGTGAAAGGTCCAGAAGGAAGAGCTCATGAAGTTATTACCGCTACCCAACCCTGAGGGTAATCGTTCCTTGCTTTAACCTTTGTTCTTTTATTGTTCTAACATGCCTATTGATCATCCGTTATGAAATAGGCCTAGATTTCTTTATGCATTCTTTCATTTTCCATATAGAATTCAATGATTTGAGGCATGATTTAGCACATACTTAAAGCATGTAGATTATCCATGAATAGCATATTTTTGTTTGTTCATCACTTTTTCTAGATATAGGCATGATTATGCTATGTGGCTGAATTAATTCATTAATTCAGGCATTTCTTTTATATACTCAATCCATTATCTCTCAATATTTAGATCTAGGATGTTCTTATTGCTTTCAAAGCATGCTTAGTTGGTTTATGTGTATATCCTAGTCATTTGTAGGCCTGTATAAACATGATAGCTACATAATAGGTCTAAATCTGCATTTCCACATACACTAGGTTTTGAGCATGTACGTATGTGCATACTATATTCTAGGAGATTAATCTTTGTTTTGCAGGCAGTGTAAGTTCGATCTAAGTTCCCTAGTGACTCTATTTTTAGTATATATATACTCATTAACCATATTTTATTTTGATTCTTTATTTCCTCTCATCATTATGTGTCATCAATTGAATTGAATTACATAATTGTGTGAATACAGTCAAATCCAATTAAGTCCTTTTTAATTAGAGCCAATAAGTACATATAAGGGCCAACTTCAACTAGATTCCTCACACCTTCCCAACAACGTACCCTAACTCCGAACCCAAAAATTCTCTAGTTATGATGAGTTAGACCCTTGCTAGGGGTCAACCGGTTCCCGAAGCCAAATCGGGTGGTGACTCCCTCTCCGCGCTAGCCCTCCTAGTTAGTGGCGTATTCTCTAGCCGCGCAGTTGTTCCGAACGTGGCGCTCACAGCTGGGCTTCCTCTCCTACAGCTTCTATCGTTGGATTAGGAAGTATATAGTGAATAACAGTTGGCAAATAGGTTGTCGCTGGTGGCCGGCATTGGAGATGAATCTATTGGAAAAGGTCCCTTTTTCGGCGTTCACTCTCTCTCTTAGAGAATGTCCCTTTCCACCGCTAGTGGTCGACGTTCTCTCTCTTTCTTTCTCTTCTCCCCCCCTCTTCATGATGTTGTCACCATATCTGGTTAAAGGTCCCTTTCCGGTTAAAAAATATACGGTATAAATTAGAAAAGGCTAAATCAGGAATTTCCAAAAAATGGTTTTCCTTCTAGTGAAAAAATCTCTAAAAAAAGGGGTTATGGAGTTAAAAACTCTTATGGTGGGGTTATTGTTAAATGCAGTCCTTTATTAAGGGTAATTGCTAATTTTCCCAATAAAATAAAGCTGTTATACCCCATTTTTTAATCTCATCGTGAGAGATTATGTTGATATTTACATAAGGATTTGGTCAAGTTTTAGAATGAAATTTGAGCCTTAAGAACTTGATTACATTTTTGTCACCTAACTCATTATTGTTTGATGCTAACTATTATTATATGTGTGTCTTTGTATTGTTTTTTAATCTTTTCTTTTTTATTGACTTTCTTTGTTGATGAGAAGCATGTCTGTGAGTTTTGTTGAAAATTTAAGTAAGCTTTGATGGTTAATAAGAACTTTGTGACTTGGGGGCATTTTTATCATTTTTCTTGTATAATTTATAATTGACCTTAAAACTCATTCTGAATGGCTTTATCATACTTATATTGACATTTGGAGTCTATTTATAGGTTCAATTTAGTAATTCAATGTTTTGAGATTGATTTGGGTCATGATGGTTCAAGTTAGCTAGTTAACCCCTTTTCGGTTCTAATGTAATTCACTCATGTTTTTATCTTTGGATTTTCAAGAAAATAAGTCCATTCAAATTTCTTTAAACCTAATTTCACATTAAAACATGTTTAATGAAGTCACATTTTAACTTGAAATGAAGATTGGCTAATCTTTAATCCCTAGTTTTTGGGAAAATGGCTCACGACGGTTAGCTGCTTTGTTAAACCCAACTATTTAACCATTGTTTAAGAATTTTCACTCCAAGAGGCTTCTAGAAACATTATTTTTTGAGTCATGAAAGTTTTGGCTTTTAAATCAATGAATTTGGACTTAATTTGATCTTGTACAAACCTTAGAAAAATTGGGGGATTCAAAATGAGTAAAAAAGGAAACAAACAAGAAGGGATCTTAGAACTGTTCAAACCCCTTTATGATATTACCACCTTATTATGCTTTTTGTAACTTTTGATGTACCTTCTAATGCGCTTTTCTTTGAGTTTCATTCTTCTTCTTTTTTTCTTTCTTTTTTCTTTTTTTTTTTTTTTTTTTTTTTGTTTTTTGGAATTTTGAGTTACTTGAATCACTATTTCATGGATTAATCTCAACCATTAATATGTTGGTTCCCTATAAATGCTCTCCCTCTCTTCATGATTAAGGACTTCAAGTTGCCTTTTAAACCTATATATGTATATATATATATATATAGAGAGAGAGAGAGAGAGAGAGAGAGAGCTATGAATTTGTGTACTTTGTCAAACTTTTTTCTGCCCAAAAAGGCTAGAGAGAATATGAAGAGCAAAGAAGAGAGTGTAAAATGAATGAGCTCTTGAAGATAAGTAATCATTCTTTATTCTTTATGTTCTGTTCTCTTCTAAATTTTTAGTATGCTTATGATGATTTTGTAGGTTGTTCATGGTGAGAAATATATGTTTATTGATGTGGCTTAGATAGCATGACGATATAATTTCAATGATATGATTATTGTTCTTAAATGAAGCATGCTGTTTTACTATCTATTCTTTACTTGCTATTGTTTTACTGTTGTGATTACATACTCTCTTTTGCATGGTTTAAGTGAGTTGTTATATGATTTTATTCATTGTTAGGATTGCATCATACTATTTTTTTCATACTACTGCATGCTATGGTTTGTATAATTTAATTATCTTTTTTTTTTTTTGAAGGGTAAAGTTGTTTATAAGGTATTAGGTGTGTATGGAGGGTTTTTCTATTTCTTTAATAGTTTTATTCCATGAATTATTTTGGGTATATTCATATCTAGGTTTGCATCCATATACATTATTTGCATTGGTTTTCGAGAAGTTATCATTTTTCAATGAGAGTCTTTGCATGAGTGTTTTTTTGGGAGCATGTTAAAGCATGCAACCACTTTAGATGTGTTCTAGGATAGTGATTTTAAGTTGAATATGATGAGAAACTCTTCATGTAGAATATTTTTTTCATAAAATTATTTTAGGATAGTTTTATGTTAAGAAAGCTTCACGTGTATTAGATTTTTGAATAATTTTCTATAAAATCCTTACCCTTTGAATTGTGCTAAAATATTTTTACATATTTCAAGCTAATACAACATGTTTGCATATTAGTGGCTTTAGTTTACATATAGGGAGTGATTTTTTTGTATGTTTTAGGATTAATTTTTGATTGATCATTATCCTTTTTCATGTAAGAATGTATTATGGCTTTATTGCTTGCACGTTTTATAATTTTTTACATGATTTTAGGGTATTTTTAAATCATTATACATTCTATCCAGATTTGTTTTTGTTGATTTGTGAGTGTTTTCGATCATTCTAATCTTTTGCATGATTATAGCTTTCTATGATGTTTTGGGTTGATATCTTATTATTTTGTGTTGTCATTGAATTATGGTTTTTAGTTGAATTAGTGATGATTATGATAATTTTGCATTATGATAGCTTTATAGTCTTTTGAATTGTGATGAGTTGATTTGGTGATTGTGATGCATGTATGTTTTTAAGTTAATTGATAATTAAAAGTCATTAATTAACTTAGAATATTCTCTTTCCCACTTGGGCTATTATTCTCTTATAAAACTATGGGGATTTATGAGTCTAGCTTGTTACAAGTATAATTTTAATAAGAAGAGATTTCTTTTTAACACAAATGATTTTCTTAAATAAGTTTTGTTTCTAAAAAGTTTTGTTTCTATATTTTCTTTTTAGTAAAATTTTATTTTGAAGTTATATTAAAATAGGAAACTTTTCTTTTTCTAAAACCTTCATTTTTCTTAAACTTTTCTCTTCTTAAGAACTATTTTAAGTTAATATGAAGACTTTGATTTTATTATAGTTTCCTCTAAGGGAAATGATAATTCTTTTAAGAGAAAATTATAGATTGCCCTCGATTTTTAGGACTAAATCACTTTTCACTCATGATCTACAAAATTGGACTTATCGCCCCCCGAACTATTGGAAATGGATACTTTTCACCCAACCGTTATCCTGTTGTGAGAAATTTAACAAAAAAGTAACTTGTGCACTGCACATGATGTGTTTAAAGGCATTTAATACAAAAAATGCCCTTACAGGGAGGGGGTCACGTGCTGTCCTTTATCCTTACACACTCACTTTATTTCTCTGCCTATATGACATGATTAGCTTTGTCCTCCCTCACCCTCACACATGCTCACTCCTCTCCTTAGCAACTTGTTGAAACACCACACTATAGCTGAAGAATAGCAAGGAGAAAAAGCTTCCGCTCAAACATACAAAGCATCAAGTTCACCTTTACATCCTATCTAATGTATTTCTCCTATTTTGTAGATTTTTTTCATATGCTAAACATAAAATCTTGGTTACTCCTACCTAAATGTGTTGTTTTTGCTGTAAAAATTTAGGATTTATAATGTTAAGACCTTGTCACAATAGAAATTGATAGTGCTTTATTTAGATACATACAAAAACCTACTGACATGTCTACATCTTTCATAAACAACTAATAAAGGAACATGGAAAAACAAAAGGCAAAAGCCACAAGATTTATTAATGTAAAATGCCAAGTGGGTGCATTACTTTAAGCGTATCGATCCATATGTGGACAAATGCTACACTAACGAAGTAGTGATATAATGGAAAAATTATATTTTGGTGGTTAATTACCAAACCAATAAAAAGGTATTGCTTCTCAACTTGTTATAAATTGACTACAAACTTGATACAAATTTACTATTAATTTCTTTCATTTGATATTAATTTAGGAAGTGATCACCACAAGGAAATTCTTTCCAATAATTTATTTGTGTCCACATGTTAAAGTTATTGAATTCACAATCAGTCGAGGACCACTGATGTTGAATGCATAACAGTGATTAGGAGCTTATTCATGTCCCATGCAAGATGTTATTTCATCCAATAACAATATTCTACCATGATCAAACCAAAGCCCTAATTTTTGGCTCATTACACTCTTTAACTTCAACCCTCATATATCAAGATTGAAACTTTTCTCCATTTCTCTTATAATTTACACCTGTTAAAGGTTTTACTCAGAAATCTCAACAACATATGGGTTTTTTTATTATTTATTATTTATTTTATTTTATAACTATTACGCTAATTTCTTACAACCCCTAATCACTAACATATATTTTTAAATATAACCCTAATCACTGATCAATATCAATGGAGATAGAAACTAGGGTTCTAATCAGATGCGCCTACTTCCATTAGTTTAAGATGGAGAGATATAGATTAGATATTGAGATAATTTTTGGCATCTACGAGTCAAACAATTCGAGTTACCTCAAACCTTGAATCTACAAAACCGTAATCAAATATGGTGATGATCCTGCTATGATGATGATGATGATGCGACTATGTTACTCCCTAAACCCTAGCAACTGTGAAGACATGGAGTCTAGGAGATGAAGAGCCAAATGAAATTTTCTCTAGAAGGTTCCCAAGGAAATTTTTATACAACTGGATAAAACAACGTGGAGAACAAAGCGGGGTATTAACATGATTTTGCATCTTTAGGCATAAAAATCTAAAGGCATTATTGTCATTTCATTCATTTCATTAACGACATCAGTCCAAAATCCATTTCCAATAGTTCGGGGGTTGAGTTGTCCAATTTTGTAGATGAGGGGTAAAAAGTGATTCTGACCTACAAATCTGGGAAGAAATCTATATTTTTCATTTCTTTCAAACTACATAGACTTTATTTTTACTATGAAAGTAAGTATGTCCCTAGAAAATTAAATATCCTAAGGTTTTTTTTTGTTTGTTTTATTCTTCTTCATTGTTATTGTTAAATTTGTTTCTCATTTATTTTATTGTTTATCTTGCCTATTATTGCTTTAGATTTTTCTTTCTTTTATTCTTTTTAGTATTTTTAGTGGTTGGATAGATTATATAGATTGATGTTTCATTGATCAGCATGCTATTTTTTTTATTTGATTAAGAGATTAATTTAGCTCATTTAAATTGGCAGACCAACTCAGGTGATGTGTGTAATGCCCCGCATTTACGTAGGTCTATTTAGTTAATTAATTATAAATTTAACGTGTTACAAATCATTTAAATTATAATTTAAGTATATTATTCACATAGTTATTTAGATTAGACATAATCACGAATTAGAAAGTCCTGTAATCAAACATTAACATTGAAAAGTAATCCTAATTGGGTTAGAATTAAGTTGGACTATATATAAGAAATTTTTGGGAAGATTTTTTTTCTTTTGACTAAAAACAATAGAGAGAGAGAGAGAGAGAGAGAGTTGATGGTTAGGGTTTTTTTTTTTTTTTTTTGGCTTTGTCTTCTTCCACATTCACCAGATAGCCAAGTATGTAAAATCTTCATACTATTGTCACACCCTATTTTTGTCACCTTAGATAGGGTTTGTCATTTCATGAACTTTTTTGTTTCCTTTTTAAGTCTAGTCTTTTGCATTGAGTTTTTAGAATCCCAAGGATAATGGGTATGAATTTTGGTTCAATTTGGAGTTGATCTTGAGGGTTAATAAGAACTTTTGTGACTTAAGGGGCATAATCATCTTTTAGATCACAAACTTTCCATTGGACCTTGAAATGATCTCCAAGTTGTCAATTGGAGTTCATATTGATACATATTAGATATTTATAGGTTCAATTTAATAAATTGATGGTTTAGGTTTGAAATGACTCAATATAGTTAAGGTTGGTTAAAAGACCTTTTCTTGGTTAGCTTAAATCGGCTCATGATTTTCACTCAATCCCCATTCATTTTACTTTAGTTAGTCTCAATTTCATTCCTAAAGTTGTTTTAAAAAGTTGAATTTTGAATTGGAAAGCATTCGGTGCGACCATGTGTGCATACCTAAACTTTGCAATGGTGGTGCACAGCAGTTAGCCGCCTTTATAAAACCTAACCATGCACCCATGGTTAGGGATTTTTTTCCTAAAATGTCTTAAAATGTGTTCCTTTTCCAAATATGGTCGTTTTGGCTTTTGTTTCGTCAAAATCGGAATTAATTTTACCCCTGAAACACTTTTGGAAGTTGAAAAGGTGCAAAATAGGCAAGACCTGACGAGGCCCTCGGGTGACCACCTAGACCTGGTTGGCTAGCCGCCCAGCCCTGGGTGGTCAGCCGAGGGACTCCGTCATTTTTTAGGGTTTTTTATTTTCTTCCTATTTTAACGGATTTTTCTACCTCCAACTGACTTTTCATCATATTTTCAGCCATATTTGAGTGACTTGAGCCCCAAAAGAGTCTCTAATAACCCTTGGATTGATATTTATGGTTTTAATCCCAACCATTGGTTTAAGAGGCCTAAACCTTATAAATACCCCTCTATGTTTTAGCATTAGGGGAGACACTTTTATATGTTAAACCTAGAGAGAGAATAAGAGACAGACTTCCAAAGGAGAGCAAAAGCTTTGCTAGGAGGCTTGAAGGAGAGCTTTTCAAGTTGGTTACAAGAGAAGAAGGAGCCTCTACAACAGTAAAGAAGGACTCAACCTAAGGTAATAATTACTCTCTATGGTGCTGAAATTAGGGTTGTGCTTAGGATAGTTTTATAGCATGTTAAAGCTAGGGTTTTTATCTTATGTTGGCACTTCTATTAGTTAATATGCATGATTTAAATGCCATTCATGATCAGTTTTGCATGCTAGAAGGTTATTTTATATGATTTAATACGTAGTTGTGATTCTGTTTTGGGTAAGTTTCATATAGCATATTAGGTTAGGATTTTTCACTAATTTTTCTTCATGGTTGTTATATATGTGATACATGTAGAATAACTATGGTGTTTGTTGCATGCATATTGTTGATTTCTTAGGGTTTTGGAGACATTATCCTTTTCGGAGGATGATTATCCTTTTTGTTAAGTAGGGTTTTGTATGAGAGCTTTCTATGATGTGTTTAAGCATGAAATCACTTCTAGAGTGTTTTAAGATAAATATTTTATGTAGGATATGATGATTGCACCTCCCCATAATGAGGTCTTTATGTGAAATTATCTTAGAATAGTTTTGCTTAAGAAAGCTCACCGTAGGAAGGCCCTTTTTCATATTTTATATAAAATGTTAGTTTTTTATTTTATTTTATTTTTATAATTGAAATAGACTTTGTTATCAAGTTCATTGATTTTATTGAATGTTCTTATGATTATTGCTAGATTTTAACATTGTTTTTGTTAGTTTTATGCATACTAGTTGAGTCATTGCATATAGGTTTGTGTTAGGGTTTCTATTAATCCATGATTTTTGTTATTTACATGATTTATGGATGATTTTAGGCTTTATTTCAATTTTTTCCAGATTTTTTTATTATCATTGTGATGATATTTTGAGCATGTGAAAGCCTATTTGAAAGCATGATAATTGCTTGGTTGAAAATTGGATTAGTTAATTGTTATTTTCGTTGGATATTGCACGCAAATTGCAAGTAACTTGGTAGGTACAAATCCCATAGAAAGAGGGGCATAAGTTTGGCAGGTGCAATTACCCCACCAAAGTGGGGTAATTCTTGTGGTTATTGCAAAAAGAAATCTTGCAGATAAGATAATTACCTTATGAAATAGGGTGATTATTTTGACAGGTTAATGTTGCAAATGGTAAGTGTGATGGGTATTGAAAATACCGCTTTTCTTTTCTTAAAACTTTCTATTCTTCCTCTTAGGGTTATTTCCTAATATAGGGATATAGTAGATTCTATAATTTTCTTTCATAAAAGATTCCTTTTAAATAAAAGTTTTTATCTTTATTGAAATTCCATATTTTTTAAAGATCTTTTAAGAATCGTTTATCTTTGGAAACTCCTTATATTTTGTGGAAGGAAACTTAGGGTTTACCAAAAACCTTTATTAGGTTTTAACCCTATTCCTATTCGAACTATGTGGACTTTGATCCATATACTTCCATACATAGTACGTATGCACTCACTTTGAGGTTCAAGTCCGCTTTAAGATACTAAGTATCCTAGGTTTTCTTTTCCCTCCTTTTCTCTCTTTTCTATCTTATTCTCTTACTTATGTGGATGGATGAATAGATGATATGCATGTTGTCTTGTGATGATAATTGTTGATTTATGTATGTTTAAGAAATTGATTTAGCCCAATTAAATTAAGAGACCAATTAGGGCAATATGGGTGCCTATAGGCTTTGTCTAAAACCTTCCCATATCGTAACTTAGCCTCCGAATTCACAATTTTTGGTTTTCAAAAGACTTTTTGCCTTTCCATTTTTAAACATGGAGTCACTTTTGTTTTGGAAATAAAATGTTTTTAGGGTTTTCCTTGTTTCCTTAAAAAATGAGGTAGCAGCTCCTTTTAAACCATGTGGGCGACTTTCCGGGGTTCACAACCATACATTCAATTGTTTTGTATCAATAGATAATAATAGGTATATATAGAAAGGACAAAGGAAACATATTGGCATGGTGAGGGTGGTGTTCTAACTAGTGATACAAAAGTTATCTATATGTAAGTAGTAGATTTTGATATATGTGTGCACTAATTTCAAATGAATAGGAAAAGTGAGTTCTTAGAATTGACAATCTAACTTTGGAAGAAGTAAAAAGGTCAATAATAAATTAATTAAAAAACAATTAAGTAGACTCAATTATTTCTATTTATTAAGTATTATATATATATATATATATATGGGGAGGGATCCGTTTATGTACACTGGATGTAAAACATTTTAGTCTCACACCCCTCAATAACTTTTTGTAGGATCAATATTTAATAAAACCAACCTGTCACACCCCATTTTTGCCACCTTAGCTAGGGTTTTTCATTTTATGTGTCTTTTTGTTTTCTTTTTGAGTCTAGTCTTTTGTATTGAGTTTCTAGGGTCTTGAGGATAATGTGTATGAATTTTGGTTTGACTTGGAGTTGATCTTAAGAGTTAATAAGAACTTTTGTGGCTTGAGGGGCATAATCGTATTATAAGTTACAAACTTTCCATTTGACCTTGAAATGATCTTCAAGTTATCAATTAGAGTTCATATGGATACATTTGAGATATTTATGGGTTAAATTTAATGAATTGATGGTTCAGGATTAAAATGGCTCAATATGGTTCAAGTCGGTTAAGAGACCCACTTCGAGTTAGCTCAAATCGGTTCATGATTTTCACTCAATTCTCACTCATTTGACTTTGATTAGTCTTAATTTCATTCCTAAAGATGTTTTGGAATATTGAATTTTGAATTAGAAAGTATTCGGTGTGACCCTGTGTGCATACCTAAGCTTAGTGACGGTGATGCATAGCGGTTAGTTGCCTTTGTAAAAAATGAGGTGGTGACTCCCTTTTTTTCATGTGGGCCACTTTTTTGGGGTTCATACAACCGTTGGATTGGATACTACTCTCATGAAGATCATGTGCACCAAATTTCACACTCATCAGATACTCATAAGTAACTAATCTATAAATTTATTTTTCTTTTTGCAAATAAAACTATAATTTAGGCCGCTTTAGCGATGGAATAGTTCCTAACCTCTAATCAATGTGAAATTTGGTGTGGATGATCTCCATGAAACCAATCTCCAATCCAACGGTTTGTTTTGTTAAATATTGATCTTACAAAAAGTTATTGAAGGATGTAAGACTAAAAAGTTTTACCTCAGGTGTAAACGGATCCCTTCTCTCTCTCTCTCTATATATATATATAGGAGGGTTTCATTAACACTTGGTGTAAAACGTTTTACACTTGCACCCGTCAATATCTTTTTATAGAAATCATATTTCGCTAATCCAACTGTGACCAAATAGGCATCAGAGGCCAACGACTATTGATTCGATAGCCTAGGAGGTGCCGAGGGGTCGTGGACACATGATCTTTAGGTTTTCGAGCCTTGGCATGCTTGCGTAACTTTTCAGTGTGAACACCTATAATGTTGTCTAGTAGCTTATAATAGCGATTAGTTAATAGCCTCATATGGTTAGATTTTAAGGGCAATTTACTCTTTTCCTTGCTCTAATCTCTATAAATAGTATTGTATTTGTACTTTCAGATCGGTTTTTAATTATTTTACTAGAACTATGACAAATTTCAGTTGTAATTTGAGCTTCGAATTCCTTCTCTCTCTAGAAATGAGAGATTACTTGATTTCCCTTTATTTTCTCTCTTCCTTGCACTTTCTTGCATGAACCATTGATTTGTTGGTGAGAATCTCATCGAGAACCTTCTTCTTAATTACCATTACTTCCCAAGCTTCAAGGTTTTAATCGGAATGAGAACCTGAGTCAAAGATGCTGTAGCTAATGTTACCATTAAGTTAGAGGAGCATCCAAAGAATCGTTGGTCTAAAATAATGGGATGACGCATAAAGGCGTCAATGTCATAAGCTTCCAACAACCTCATTAACACACTGCCAACTCCAACACCCACCAATTCACCGGCTCACATGCCATTGAGCCATGTTTTTGAAAAGCCAGAGGCAAAAGGCTTGCTAAAACCTCTTAATCCAGCACCGTCCAATTCACTGGCTCACATGCCATTGAGCCATGTTTTTGAAAAGTTGGCAAAAGGCTTGCTAAAACCTTTTAATCCCGCACGAAATTGGTAGAAATATCCAAACACAAAACAAATATGTTCTAGTACAATCTAAATCTACACCCTATTATGCAAGTCAGAATTCATCAGAACATGGAATTTAAGTAGACAAAACATATGTGTGTACGTATTATAGAATAGTGCTTACGCACACGCACGGTATGCATATACACAAGGCAAAAAACATAAGCAGAAAATAAATAATATTACAAGCCTTAATCTGACGTGTTCATGATAAAGATGATTTAAATTAAAATATATCACCATGCATCTTACTCGAGCAATAACCAAGCACCTCTGCAGACACTTTAAATAGTGAAAGAAAACTGTTGTTACCCTCACGTTTGAATTGGATAATATATAGATGCCATCAAAATTATCCTCTTCAAGCTTCAATGGTCACAGCATAATAGGTTGTGATTCTCTCTCTAGGTCTTTTTCTCCTTAGGGTGCTCATAGGTTTTTCTCTGTAAGGTTTCTTGATCTAACCTTTCAATTAGTAAAAAGCCAGGGCGCCCCTAAGGTGGCTAGAAGGTATATTTATAGGTGAAAAGTTGGGTTTCTAAAACTCTCTAGCCATCTAAAGGTAACTTATCAAACATTTAAGAAGGGAAATCAAAGTTGCCAAAAACCAGTTATAATAATAAAATGCGTACCCATGCCTATGAAACGTGTGCACATCTAAGATTTAAGGAAGCACATCTGAAATATTTGTGCTAAATTACCAATTATATGATTTAAATCTTTCTTTTTTTTTTCCATTACAAATCCTGCTATAACCATATCAACCTGTCAAACACCATCCAACTCAGTCTTAACAATGTCAAACCTCATCAGGACCCCAAGACTCAAGATAACGATCAGTACAAAATGGAGTATCTCTAATTACCATTCTTTTGACTGAGTTTTGCTTTGCAAATGAATGTCAAAAGCTTGAAAACACAAACCATTTATCCGATCATCAGCTTGAATTCCACACACACATGCAACATGCAATAGAAAGCCTGAAAAGATAAACCATTTATCTGATCAACAGCTTGAATTCCACACACATGCAACATGCAATAAGGTCGTGTTTGGCTCACCTGACTGCCTACATACTTCGCAAATATCAGACCTAACGTAAATAATGCAAACAATGGGAACAATCAACAGGAAAACATTCAAAATTACCAACCATAGGAACCATTGCATGTGTATGAGTGATGATAAAGCATCCCCACGAGATAGAATAAGAATTCTCTCTAAATTCCGAGTCCAAAGTATGCAAGGAAAGTTTCCCATTAGGAGTAAGTAAGAAATTCCTCTAAATTCAAACTCAAGAAAGGCCTTAGCACATACCACTAAATGATTCTCTTTATAAATCCCTCCATTCCAAACACCAAAATTGGAGTTCGGAATTGCATTCCCTCCCATTCCCCCCAAAATCCCCCCATTCCAATAACAGTGGCAAGCATCTTGTGCTTAAAATTTAAGTAGATCAGCTAAGATGACAAAGAGGCTCAGACTTGGGTTCCAATTAGTAAAATTTGTCAGTTTATTGAGTTTAGATCAGATTAAGGTGTTATCCTTATCCGGTCCCTGCCCAATACATCTAGTGGCCTTATTAAGCAAAATACTGTCACAAAAAATGAAATTCCTGATTAGCTTCTCTTTATTTCCTAATCAGCTCCCTGGAAAAACTGTATATTGCTAAAAATTGTAGCTTTCAAATACAGTAAGTAAAAATGACAAGGCACTTGTAAACCTTGAGGTCTTGCCTAAAAAATGCTTCTCAAAAACTGTTCCGTTTTCAAAAAGGGAAAAGTGAAACTGATGCCAAAAAATCCATTCAGCAATGTATTTACCAAAACAGTTTTCCACACGTTTCCACTTAGAACGCTGTTTTCGGGAATTGGAAAGACAGTATGCTTACACCTTAACAACATAACAAGTGCAACCCAAAGCAATATGGAGTAATATTTCCAAGATTACTTGCAGAAAAAAGAATTTACTGGATTAAAATTAAGCAAAATTTCAAGGTATTGCAGAAAAATAATTTACCAAATGAAGCGACAAGAATGTAGTGAATGTATAAACTAGTATCCCCTTTTGGGAAAGTAATGTAGAAAATCTGCTTCTACATTTAAAAGCTAATAGACTGACAGTCTCAGTAAAACAAAAGGTCAACCGTGGCTGACATTATCATGGGGCGAGTCTGAGTGGGTCACGAGGGAAAAGAGATGTTTTGCGGATGTTGTTAAGGGCACAGAAGAGCATCACCACACGCTCCAACCCCACTCCAAATCCACCATGTGGAGGTGCGCCATACCTGCAGACCAACCATAAGATTAGATATCACACAGACTTGAGGTCTAAGTAGGAAAAGCTACACCTGGGGTCAAGGTCTAAAAGGTTCTCATTTGATCCTCTTCAATGTGTAGAATTTGCAAATTACATTCTTCTACTAACATCCCAAGAGAAATTTAGAAAAATGCAATGTAGTAGCCTAGTAGGAACAGATAAATAGAATGAATACCAATATTTTAGAAAGAGCCGATAAAATTTGTGCAAATGCATGTATTAAAAAATTATCAGGTGTAACAGATTCTGAAAACAATAAACCAATCAGGTGTGTGACAAACGCTGAAAACGATAAACAAAACAGTAACTAGTCCAAATAGATACAACAGATGAAGTACAAGGAATGTCATTAATCAAAGGATACTCTTGTTATCTAGAGAATGAGATCCAAGTGTGTAAGGTCCCACATCGGCTAGCCAAGGTTAGCCTTAAGAGTGTACAAGGTTCTACATCTCCTTCAAGAGCTAGGCGCTTTTGGACGCTGAGTGTGGGTTAACTTTATGGGTTCTTATGTTCCTTTTGGGCCACGTTGTGTATGTGGGCTTCTTCATTGTGTGTTGTGTTATCTATGTGTTAGCAAAAAAAGAGATCAAGGCGTTGTGGGCCTGGAGATTTGCTATGTTACATAGGTAGATTTTTTATCTAGAGTATCTTTTGCAAGTTGAGTCATGGGTGGACAGAGCAACCAATGGTGTGGCATCTGCTAAGTGGGACACTTTTTTGCCACAGCCATGTAGAGGGCATTTTATTCCTTGCTGAGGCTGTTTTTTGGAAGTGGTTTAGAGGGACACTTTTTCGCTTGGTCACCCAAGGCACTAGTGGACTGTTGCTCTGAATATTTGAGGGCGGATGTCAACAGCAACCATAGTGGCATGTGCATGACTGTTGCTCTGCATACTTGTGTATAAAGAAGCCACCCTCAAATATGCAAAGCAACAGTCATGCGCATGCTAGGCTGTCAACAGCAACCCACTACAAAAAAATACCCTGAACTCGAGTTACCTATAAGAATGGAATAGCAGAATTTTTTATGAGTTGAGTTACCTAACGGGAAGTTGAAGATTAGATTAGTTAGTAAACTTTTAAGGGTAAATTACAAAAAAAAAAAAAAAAAAAAAAAAAAACACTGAACTTTAGGTCCATTTTCAATTTAGTATTAACTTTAAAGCTGATCAAAAAAAATTTTTTGATGAAGCTTAAAGCTGATCAAAATGGACCCTAAACTATAAATATGTGACAATTTAGTACCCTCCATCAGTTCACTGTTTGTGAACTGGACGGAAAACCATCATGTAATGGTCACATGACAGCAACTTACATTTAAAATGCCTATTTTACCCTTACTAGTACATGCAATTCCTATTTTACCCCTCTATCCTCTTTAAATGAAATCTGAGTCCTCTTTCTCCCTCTCTAACAGCCCAATCACCATGGTTCGACCCCCATCATAACTCAACCCCCATAGCTCAACCTCCATTGCTTGACGACCACCATTGAGGTAACAGGTATGAACTCCCTCCCTCAAATGTCATTGTGTATCTCTCAACCACACTCGTAGCCACCTCCTATGACCTCCACAAACCAACAATCACCAGAAAAGAAACAAAGGCAAATTCGTATGGATAAAACCAAAGCGTGGAAGCAGGCTTTAGCTTCTGAGGCAATATAACAAAGATTGATACAGAGGAAACTGCTATTTTTCTAGCTGATCTAACAATAAGCAACCCAACCAGCTCCTGCATAAGTAAGGGACACTTTCCAAGCTCCATTAACAAAATGAGAGGCATCAAACATGGCGTGCACAGTGCACCGCCAAAAATTCCATTTGTGAATTTATGAGGACAAGACCAAAAATGAAAGGAAACAGAGCTTTAATCATCTGATCTGAACTAGCTAAAAATGGAAGAAAATCAATTCCTCACATAAAATCAAAGAAAAGCTTTCCCATTATTCCATAATTATGACAAGGTTCAATAGAGAGTTTTGCAGAGAAAAAGAAAAAAATAAAAACAGAAGGAAAAAAGAAGATAACATATAGAAAATAGAGGAGGGAGAAAGAAATTTCAAAACAGAAATTAGTGAGAGAGATAGGTTAGAGAGGGAATGAATTGTTGCTCCTCCTTTCTGTAGTTATACACATACCAATCAGAATAATATTTACAAATTGGCATCAGAACTGGAAATGCTTATGTGGTGTTGCAGAAGAAAAGGAGAGATTGTTCTGGTTTGAAAATTAGTAAGCCAAATGTAGAAAATGATATCATCAGTAGAAGGGTAAACCCATCATTTCCAATTTTCCGTCAATGGCTTTAAAGGATAGTAGGTCCCTAAATAGTTTAGGGTCCATTTTGACCTGTTTTGAAGTTGATAGTACTAAACTGAAAATAGACCTAAAGTTCAGGGTGGTTACGTAATTTACCCAACTTTTTATGTGGAAAGGTTCGGATAGTTTTGGAAATTGGGTATCTTTCCAGAACCTTCTTGATTCTTTGTCTCTGTAATTGTCTTCTTGTATCTTTGTATACCTCGCATGTACAGGGGTTTGGTGCCCTTTTATTTATTTATTTATATATATAAAGTCAGTACTTAATAAATAAATAAATAAATACAAAGATAGACCTTATATTGAAAAAGAATAGAAAATTCAAATCAATAAGCTCATTAAGCAACCCTCTACAAGAATAAAAAATTGAAATCAATAAGCTCATAGGTTTTATAATTTTGATATTAATAATTGTGTACTAAATGTTATCTTTAATAAAACAAAATAAACTTCGGTGATTAAAGTGGAAGCAAGAAATTTTAAAATGCCAAAAAGTTGCATAGCATATTTAACATAAGATCAAATATATGCATAAAAAAAAGTATAATATTTCATTATTTCCCCATAAGAGATACGTATATATTATTTGGATTTTATCTTAAAACAGTACTCCCCCTCTCCCATAATAACAGTCCTTATTTCCCTTTTGGGCTGTAAATATTATTTGGATTTTATCTTAAAACTATACTCCCTCTCTCCCATAATACAGTCCCTATTTCCCTTTTGGGTTATCCCAATTTGTCCCTGTCAAAAAGCTAATGAATCCATTTCGATCAATTTCTCAAAATATCCTTCACTGTGGTATAAATTACACAATAAAATAATGGTCTGTTTGGTTGTCTAATACGAAATTAAACAATTCAAGAAATTTTACATAGGGTTGAAGGCATAAATCTATCACCTTGAATTAGAATATTTTAAAATGTTGTAGTTATAACTATCGTTAATGTTGTAGAATCAATTTTAAGGAATTCACGAAATATCCCTATTTTAAATTGCCACTCTTATTTGTAATGATAACTATCATTTACTTGAATTTGTTAATTCAAGATGATGGAGTGTGGCTTCAATACTATGTAAAATTTCTTGAATTATTTAATTTCAAATTGGACAACCAAAAAGGCCCTAAGGTAATACCCTTTACTAATGCGGGTATAACTGGAATATCAAGATATATTAGTGGATGAGAATGCATTAAATGCACTTCCCTAAAAAAATGTGATCTTTTAAAGAGGCCAATTATTTTTTTATGACAATAATTATGGGACGGATGGAGTATTAAATTAACAATAATGCAGCAACTTCATAGCAGCTAGTGAACTGCAGCCAAGTGGTCAAGGACGTATTTGTGCCCTTTAGGCTTGTGTTCAATGCTATGCGGCTTCTTAAAATCAAAAAGTACAGGGGGTTTGGGTGTAAAATATGTTGTTTGTATGAAACAGTAACGTCTTGGTAAGTGGCTATGGAGAAGTTTGGGACAGTTGATTAAGTTTTATAGAGAGGTGGTGGTGTGAAAGTATGACGTTAGTAGTGGAGGGTGGAAGTCGAAGGAAGTTAGAGGTCCACACAGAATGGGGCTTATGGAAAGCAATAATGCAAGGCCTATATAGGCATTTCAATGACTGGGAGATGGAAATGTGATATCCCTGTTCCAAAAGTTATATGATAGTAAGATTTCTTTAGAAAAGAATAATACCTTGGTGTGGAAAAAGGACCCCAAAGGATTATTCTCGGTGAAATCTTATTACTCGATTATGAGACCTAATGAGATGTTCTACCCAGCAAAGAATATTTAGAATGTGGCAGTTTCTTCTAAAGTTGCACTTCTAACTTGGTCGGTGGCCACTAGCTAGAAACAAGTGTTTAACTGTGGAGAATTTGATGAGGTAGATAATGCCAAATAGATATATTACATGTAAGGAAGAAGTGGAATTGGTGAATCAAATTTTCATTTACTGTCACATCACTTGGGAAATTTGGTCATTCATTTTTCAACTTTTTGGGGTCCATTGGGTTTTTCCGTACTCTACACAAGATCTTTCGGGTTGGTGTTTTAAAGCAAGGAGGAGGGATGCAAAATTAGTGTGGAATATAATACCACATACCTTTTTTTGGTGTATTTGGAAGGAGATGAATTTAAGGACTTTTGAACGGATGAAGCTTCTCTAGGTTGACTTAAAGTCAGGTTTAGTGAAAATTATTTTTTGGTGGTTTCATAACCACATAGGTATGTGTAGTCTGTCTTTCCTTCCTTTTGTAAATTTTTTGAAGCTCTTGTTGCGTTTTGATGTCTGGTGCATGTATATGTCTCATGTACAAGGGCTAAGCCCTTTTGTTTCCATTAATATATTTACTTCATCAAAAAACAAAACAAAAGAAAGGAAATTTGCTCTTCTGATAGAACCTCAAGTCCATTATAATAGAACCTCAAACTTGCTTGAGAGTAGTTCATGTTATTAAATTACTTAATATTTTTATTAATGAAAAATTTACAATATAGCAGAAAGACAATTAGCATTATTGTTGATTATGATATTTAGCATGAACACGGTTCTAGAAATAAATAACTGCCTTATGGAGTTGGATCTTATTGATTTTATGAAAAAGTAACTACTCCTTTGATTGATAATATTATATTCTGGATTTTTTCTCTCTTTTTGGAAAAAGTATTCATGTGTGTGTGTGTGTGTGTGTGTGTGTGTGTGTGAGCACGTGCACATGTGTTTGTGTGATATGGATGCTCCTCACAAGCTCAAACCTTAGAAACTGCTAAGCACAAGTGCTTCCATGCTTTGGCCCTGATCTTGCTCCACTTCAAGCTTTCAAGGTGAAGCTAAACCCAAGTAGTTCGCATTTAAAGCTTTGTTGAATTGAATACTTCATGGTAACCATCACTAATTTCAAATACGCATTCCTCTAATGGTAAACCATATACTTAAAACATGACAAAACTATTGTAACCAGCAAAACATATTTTGGAATTTAATGTATCCAAAAATCTTTTTTTTTTTTTTTTTTTTTGGGGGGGGTGGTTAAGTAGAAATCAATTGTTAGCAGTATAATTTCAGAATAAAATTAACTGATTTCATTATTTTAGTTCAGAGTCAAACCAGCAGACAAGCTAATTTGACAATGTGGCCATCACCTAGACAGGAAAGAGGCTGCTCTCACAATGAGGGCAATTTAAGAAAATCAAGGAATTAAGGTAAGGACACTCAAAGAAGAAGAAGATACCTGAAGGAATCAATATAGGTTGAAATTGTTTTGACATCAATTCCACACGCCTCTGCACGTGCTGTCAATAGTTCTGGTACATGGACACGCTGAGCTCCTGAAATAATCTCCTCACCTAAAGGAAAAGAAAAGGACCTGAATTCAGATGAAATAAATGGCGACATTGGTTTTTTATTTGATTCCACAAAAATTTTCATGCAATTATATCAAGCGTGTGCACTAAACGAACCCGAATTTTAACCTTTATATCGTGTGTCAAAACCATCAAAGAGATGACAAATTTGAGTTACAAGGCAGTATATTACATATCCAAGAATTTTTTTTCTTTTTTAATTTTTTCAGCAATATCAGAGTATGTTATATTACTAGCATTGTCTTAAAAAATCTTTTGAGAGGCTTGCTTCAAGGCTCACCTTAAGGCAAGGCAGTTCAGAAGCACATCAAGACTTAAAAAGTTAAGCATGGGACTCATTAGGCATATGCCTCACTCGCCAAGGAATAGTCAAAGGTGCGCTTTTTGTGCCCTTTTACACGTTAACCCCTCAGGCATATGCTTCATGCAACCTTCTGTAAAACCTTTTGAAATAATTCCTTAAAGTGACCAATCCTATTGACAGAGTTTAATATCTTTCAATTACATTTCTTTTATCTTCATAATTTTGTGTAAAGCCATTTCTCTTGGTAGAATTGTGTTCTGCTTTGGTTAACTATGCTAGTATGTTCCTAAATGTCCCAAAAATGTTTGCATTTATTAATTTTTAACATGTTCATACTTCCCTTCTAAACCAAAGATGAAAATTACTTATTGAAAGGCTTACACCTTGTGCCTTAAGGCTTGCGTCACACTTTACAAGGAGTAAAACACCTCACTTTACATTTCACCTTTAAAAAAATGGTCGCTAAAATAGGCAGAGGGCTGATGCGCTGTAAATGTTAGAAAGCTCCAAAAGAGGACATTGGAAGGTTCACAGTTTAAGATTCAGTTGTTAGCATATATCAAGTTGCAAGAGGTAGATAATATATTGACAAGTTAAAATTCAATAAGAATCATCTACAAAACAAAGCACATCATTATATATATTAATATATATAAATTTGAAGACACTAGCACCTAGGAGCATGAACCTTCTACAAAGGTTGCCACTCCTGCTCCAGGTCCATGATTCCGCCCTATCAAGTCAGCACCTCGTAGGAACCACGATTCTCTTCCTCAAGAATCTCGGTTCTAGGTCAGACAGAACCTTGTGATGGAGAGAGAAGGGCAGGACCAAAGGAACCCCCCCCCCCCCCCAATCACTTTTTTTGATCAGCAACAAAAAGCAATATTTATTAAATAAAACAAAAGAATTACAAGAGGAGGACAAGCAGTCCACCTAAAGAGTAAAGACCAACAACAAAAAGAGAAAAACAAAGACTCCAAAATAAGGCAATCAACAACAAACCGCCCTTTATCCGACCTTAAAATAAACAATGAAATATCACCAAACTCCTTCGAAGCATGAGCCCAAAAATGCAGCCTATCCCATAAACTATCCAAGGGAGACTCTATTCTCAAAAATCCTTGCATTCCTTTCAAGCCAAATGACCCAAAAAACCACAAAAGTAGTACATCTCCAAATAATCTCTACCTTCTTGCCTCTATGAAGACCCCAAAAGTGGATCTCTAACAATCTCCTAACATAGCCTGACATCACGCAATATTCACCACCAATGCAAAAAAGTTTCTGCCACAACCAACTAGCCACAAGACAAAATAGAAGATGATCAATACTCTTTGGCCCATCTTTGCACAAAATACACCATTGTGGGCAAAAATAAAAAGAAGGCCTCCTTTGAATTACATCATTGGTATTAACTCTCCTGTGAACCACAATCCAGATAAAAACCCAAACTTTGAGGGGCTCACTTGACTTCCAAATCAACAAAAAAAAGAAAAAAAAAAAATAAGGAACATTAGGAATCACAGCCAATTTCTCAAAATATGACTTACAAGAAAACACTCAGAATCGGCAATCCAAATCCTCCTATCTGGGGTAGATGCATTTAAAGAGAAACCATTAACAAATCTGAAAGTTCCGCACACTCCCTATCATTGAGATTATGAAAGAAATTGAAATCCCAACTAAGACCAGTAGAATCAAGAGAAACCAAGGAAGAAATAGGGACATTGTGAGACAAACAGAGTCTGTATAAGTGGAGAAACATATAAGAAAAAGAACAACCCCCCCCCCCCCCCCCCCCCCCCCAAGTGATCTTCCCAAAAATGAACTCTATCCCCATTTCCCACTGATAAAAAAGTATGCTCCATGAAACGATCCATGTAGCCTTGAGAAATAAATTTTTAAGGACATCTAGCCAAAATCCTACGACCTGCTTGAGCATCCCATCCATTACCCTGCACAACATCTCACTTGACAAGATGAGCTCTCTTACCTTCGCCACTACCTTCCTACAAAAAACACATAAGCCACCTTAACGAGAACTCTAAAAAGAGACATAGTAAATGGGAATGCTAGACAAAACTGATTGAACTAAAACCAATCTCGCACCCTTAGAAATTAAAGTTTCTTCCAACCATCCGGTCTTTTCCTAACCCTATCAATCACAACAAACTAACATCTTCTTAACCTCAAATGAAATGCAAAAAAGTCTCTAAAAATAACAAGATTCCAATTAAATTATTATCAAGTTAAAGCTTAGTTAAATACTCAATACTTTCCCTTAAAAATAAAATAAAAACAAAAACATGCTCTCTCTCTCTTTACATTAGTGTGGCTTCTCAAAAGAACACTTTTTACATTTTTTTTTGTAAATCCTTTATAATTCTAACATACTATAAAACTTTGCTTGAATTTTCTCTACAATTTCATCCTACAAAATATCTTATTGAGTTACCACTTACCAGAACATAAATATACACAGTTCCCATCAGGTGAGCACGTGCTGATATAATTTATCAACCCCTACATTGGGGGTTATATCTCGTGTATCAATGGGTTACAAGGTACATTGGGCCAATGCATGGGGTACACTAATGCAAGGTAACTCCACTGCAAAAGTAATCTTATAAAAAATGCTTCTTACACCCCCCAAACGTTTGACTCTTCAAGGTTCCCCCGCCCCCATTCTCACCCTAACCCAGGCCCCCCCCCCCCCCCCCCCCACGCGGGCTCCCACTTCATGCTTCTCTATGCACTAGCATGTTTCATGTGCAGAAGTTACTGGAATCAATTTTTATAATCAGAAGTAACGCTTTAATTTAAATGTTTCTTCCAATTTTGCAAATTTTTTTAAGCAAATTTTCATATATTTAAAAAAATTTCTTTCAAATTTTTAAGTATCTTTCAATATTTCAATTTCTTTTCAAAATCAAAAGCTGTAACCCTTTCAGTCAAAAGTTTCTTACAATTTTACAATTTTTGCAACTATTTTAAAGCAACATTTCATAATTTGAATTGCTTTTGAATTTTCAAGTATCTTTCTCTATTTCAGTTCTTTTCAAAATCAAAATCTGCTTTTGGCTTTAAAAGTTACTTTCAATTCTCATCATTTTACTCATACACGTATGGTACCATGACAAGCCCTGGTGCACATCTACAAAAGGCAACTATGGCGAGAACCGTATAGAATCCATTCCCTATATTGACATCCAAACAAGGAGTTGAATTTCTAAAAACCCACTTGCTCAACACATTTTTTGTACATACAAGAACATAGTAAGATTTGAACCCTAGACCTACACCAACCCCAACCTTACACCTTTACAACTTGAGCCAAGGTCCAAGGGCAACTTAGCACAATTTATTGATCAGATGAACATACTCTAATATTTTGTAGAGCATGAAATTCAAATCCCTTGGTACTAAAATCATCTGGGTTCCACATCACTTACTCTCTTCTTTAACCCTTTGATCTCACCAGCACCACAAATGGCCTCTTTGAACATGCCCAAACCACATTAATCTATTGTTCCTCATTTCATCCATATATCAAGGCTTCTAGTTTTTCCAGAGTACACTCATTTCTCACTTATAACTTCTAATCTTTTCTATTATCCATCAATTAATCGTGAACATGTTATCTCTTGGACACCCACAATCCTGCCCCATAAAGGCAGCTTTCCCAATATAATAATAAATAATAAATAAAAAAAATCCCCCCTTAGGGAAGCAATGGATTAGCAAATAAGCTCGCCTCGTTAGAATATACTTCAGAATAATATCACATGCTCTATAATTCCAATGTCAGACAAGGAAAACAGCAGTTGAATAACGAAAACAAAAGACAACTTGCAGTGCTATAAAGGATAGCATATGAAAAAAGCACTTTTGAGGAGACCAGTGTATTACATTAAAAAAAATGGGGATTAAACATAGGGTAGCAGATACTACTGAATAAAATAGTTCTCCAATACTTGTGCATACATAATATCTACAAAGAATGCTTCACTTCTTACCTCGAATAAAAACATCAAATGAGTTGCTATAAGTCTGATCATCATAGCAAGGCATCGTGTAGAATGGTCTAACAGCCAGCGGATAGCGATGAAGCATATAAAACTCCGTACCATACCTATGTTCACATGTAAATAAACCATTCAGTGACTCATGATACTAAAACAAAATTTCCAAGTTTGCAAATTTGAACTTCAGAGGGAGAGAATATCTGAAAAAATTGAATTACTTCTCCAAAACAAGCTGGCCCAATTTTCTCTCAGCTTCCGTGTTTAGGTCCCCAAGAGGATCCACATTTACACCAGCATCCTGTACAAAAATGTCAAACCATGTGCTAGAGTCAGATATCAGCACCATTAAGCTTCAAGTAAAGTTTGAAACTGATGTAAGTTTTAGGTTCTGCTTGGGAAAACCCAAAACCTAGTCAGGTGGTGTGCCTGACTGGTTTTACATTAGCCAGTTAAAGTAATTCCACTACTCAATTGAAAACAAGCCTGTTTAGTAGAAAAGAAAAATGGAGCAAAAGCAAGCCAGCAATAAGCTGGTTAGCATTTAGACCAAAATATATATATATATATATATAGAAATAGAATTTTCAAACTAGGCATGCCCATCTTTTAAACACATTAACTAGTCCCTTATATCAGCTCCTTGAAATCACCTGTTTTGCGTTATTTTTGGTACATATACCCATTGTAATCTTTACTGCCAATAAATGAGAAAGCAAGGCTCCACCAATAATCCAAAGGCCCATGAAAACAATAATAGGAACACTAAGAAATCCTCTAATGCCGAATTCTTCGTGGAGCTAGAATTTGGGCATAACCAAACAACCTGATGACATCTAATATCATCAGAAACACCATTGTCATTTCCAGAATTAATACTTGCATCACCATCCTGAGAGACAGTCTCTGGAAGCCTGTTTTCTTTATTAGTTGGTGGTATCAGTTTATTAAGAAATCAAAAACAACTTGCCACAATATTGTTCTTATGGTTTTCTATCATTTATGCATGGTGCAAACATCTTAGTCAAATTTTAAAGTTTTCAATTTATTTAGAGGCTATATTCTCAGGGAAACACACACACACACACACAGATGAGAAGTGGACAAAAGAATCCTTTACACCTGACCTGCAGCATTTTAACCCCCTCTTCAAATGTAAGCCGCAGAGTCTTTCGCAAGTACTGCACATTGAATCACATGTGTATTATCAAAATCAACTGTTATTCAATTTCTCTTCACTTGGAAGGCACATAAGAACATTTGAATACTATTTGATCATACAGGCAGGTAAAGCAACAAATATCAACATTATTGTATCATTAACAGTATTTTAGTTTTGTGAAACTCATCATGAAATATGACCTTCAAAGGTTCAAATGGGTACTGCTTCCCAATAGCTTCAAGCTCCTTCTTGAAATTCTCATTCAAACTATCAAACATTGCAACAAATAAGCGATCCACAACATCCATGACCTGCATAAAGAAGTTCATTCATCACCAACACAGTAAAGCACTACATCGGGGTGCTCAAGCTAGATGAGCCCAGCAATCCTACTCTACCTCAAAATAATGCTCCTCAATCTCCATTTCAACATCAAGACCTGTAAACTCACAGAGATGTCTATGAGTATAAGAGTCCTCCGCTCTAAAAACAGGACCAATCTCAAACACTCGGTCAAAATCACCACAGATTGCAATTTGCTTGTGAAGCTGAGGTGACTGTGCCAGACATGCAGCCTGCCCTTTGTAGTCCAGTTTAAAAACAGCTGAACCACCTTCACTAGAGCCAGCTATCAATTTTGGGGTATGGATTCCAACAAAGCCTTCAGATAACAAAAATTGCCTGAATATCTGCAAATCAATGCAACCTAGTTGAGAAACAGGATTTTCAACTTAGCTATAATTCTATTAGTAAATTTAACAACTACTTACACTAAATCTACAAAAAGTTGTAGGGAAAAAACAACAATAAAAACATACATATATGGGGGAAAAAAAAAAGAAAAAAAAGAAATAGAAGACATAAATATAAACATGCATGTTTGTTTGTTTGCGCACACATGAGTGAGAGAACGTGAGACAGACAGACAGACACACACAAACACACACACAGAGACAGACAGAGGGGGAGAGAGAGAGAGAGAGGAACACAGCATAAAAACAGACTATCCCAAGACATGACAAATGATGTGGCAGAATTTGCTGCTGTCCAGCAGGATTATAACTAGATATTCACATTTGGAATTGTTTCTAGAAGATTAAAAAGATTCTATAGTCAGTTACCTAGTTGTATAGGGGTATTTCAGTCTTTTCAGCAATAAAAACTCTACAAATAGGGGCTGTTTGAGTTGTTTTCGTTAGTTTTCAGATTTGAAAAAAAAACTTTGTAACAGAAGAATTTTCTGTTTGGGTTGTTTTAGTTAGTTTTCAGATTTGTCAAAAAAAACTTTGTAACAGAAGAATCTTCTCTAGAGAGCTTTATGGCTCCTCTCTAGAATTTAAAGGCAGCTTATATTTTCCTTCAATTTCTTTCATTTTGTCTCTTTTTCTTGCATGCAACATTGATTTTCTAGTGAGATCTTCATCAAAAAACCAAGTTTTGACCAAGCAATTTGTTTGTTCTTTTTCCTTCTTTTTTCCCTTCTGAAAAAATGTAAAACAGTATATATTGAGACCAAAAAGAATTGACACGTATAAGTAACTTCCACAAGATTACCAATTCTCTAGAACCATAAGGGCTCAAAATCATCTTAATTTAAAAAATATATTATAATTCTATAAATATATATATGTATATATATATATAGAAAGGCCTGCTGATTGATTCGTTTTACTAGGAATAAGTTTCAAACTTACAAATGCAAAACTTTTTGGTAATTTTTAATCAATACAATAATGTAAATGAAAAGAGTAAATGAACCAAATTTCAAAACATGCAAAATGATTCACTTGTAAAAAGAGTAAATGAACCTAATTAGGATTGAAGTAGTAAAACTTCACAATGATATACACAGTAAACAATTAGCCATTAAACCTTCTTTTACAATAAATATAGTATTCATCCACGGCGCCCACCTAATGAGGAAAATGGGACTCATATAAATTAATATTATAGAAAGTATTTCCCATGACAAAAACATGCACTTTAAACACATTTTTGGGATTTCTCTTCTTATTTTTGAACTTTTATCTTACATTTTTCCTCTTGATCAAGTAAAGCCTTTAATTGAAGACCTCCATTATGTGTGTGTGTGTGTGTGTGTGTGCATCCCCTTTTTATAAGGTTAACCTAACCTAACTTTGCGTTAGGTCACCCTCCAAAACTATACATATGATTCATATTTTACGAAACCAACCGTTGGATTAAATAACCTTATCATGTAGGTGATGCAAACCAAAAATCAAGTTGATCCGAGATTGATTGCTATTCGATACAAAAACTACATTTTTTCGTTAATGACAATTGCTCATTTTAGACATTTATGAATGAAGTAGTTCTTAATCTGATCAACTTGATTTTTGGTATGCATGACCTTCACATGAAGTAGAGCTAATCCAATGGTTGGTTTTGAAAAATGAAAATAAAAGTTTTGGAAGGTGACTTAACGTAAAAGTTAGGTTAGTTTAACCTCAAAGGGGACTCATATATATGTGTATATATTTCCTAATCAGGTCAACACGTGTTAATATAAGTTATATCAGCACCATGCATTGGGGTTGTACCCTATGCATTGGCCCAATGTACCCCATAACCTACTAATGCACGAGGTACAACCTCCAATACAGGTGTTGATATAGGCTATATCAGCATGTGCTTACTTGATCATCATATATATATATATATATAAAGTCCCCTTCTTATGAGGTTAACCCAATCAAACTTTACGTTAGGTCACCTTCCAAAACTCTATCTCTAATTTTTATTTTTCAAAACCAACCATTGGATTAGGTCTACTTCATGTGAAGGTCACACATACCAAAAATCAAGTTGATCCGAGATTAAAAACTACTTTATTCATAAATATCCAAAATGAGCAATTGTAATTGATTAAAAAATATAATTTTTGGATCGAATAGCAATCAATCTCGAATCAACTTGATTTTTGGTATGCATCACCTACATGAAGGTTATCTAATCCAACGGTTGGTTTCGTAAAATATGAATCACATGTATAGTTTTGGAAGGTGACCTAACGCAAAGTTAAGTTAGATTAACCTAATAAGAAGGCACTCTATATATATATGGGGAGGGATCCGTTTACACCCAGTGTAAAACTTTTTACTCTTACACCCCTCAATATTTTTTTTGTGTGAATGATATTTCGTCAATCCAACCGTTGGTTTAAGTTCTCTATTCATGCACATCATGCATGCCAAATTTTAAGCAAATCGGATATCAGAAAGTTTGTTGTTCATAAAGTGTCCCAAATTATAATTTTATTTATAAAAAGAAAAGTAAGTTTACAGATCAAATGTTTTCCCATGTCTGATTTATTTGAAATTCGACATGCACGACATGCATGAATAGAGTACTTAATCTAACAATTGGATTGGTAAAATATTATTCATACAAAAAGATATTAAGGGGTGTAAGAGTAAAAAGTTATATATATATATATATATATGATGGGGACTTGGACCTAGGCCTAAAATAGATCAGCCCTATTGCTTGGTGACCAAGGCTACTAGTTGACTTTCCTATTTAATTTTAGCTTATTTATGGAATAAATGCTTTGTTGCCTTTGTCTTTTTTTTTTTTTTCTTTTTTTTTTTTCTTTTTTTTTGAAGTAAAATGCTTTGTTGCCTTTTTGAATTTTAAAGTTAAATATTACCGATTTTGATCTAATTGGAGTCTATATAAAGGCTCCAATATATCATTAAGAAGACAGAATGATGGAATAAAATAAAATTTAAGTTTCTTTCATTTGGTGCAAAGCCAAACCCTTTAAGTCGAAGCCTAGGGTTTTCTCCTCCTCCTCTATCATTTGGTGTGAAGCCAAACACCTTAGGTATGAATCCTAGGGTTCTTTACCTCCCTATCTTTCTTCTTCTCCTCCCTCTTCTTTCTTAGCTTATCCTACATCAAGTTTAATTGCAATTTGTGTGTTGCCCTGAATTAGTTTTGGTATCAAAGCAATCCTCAATCCCTCGTTTCGCAAAATTAAATCTCTGACTTCTCAAAGCGTTTTCTCGCACCATGTAAACATTGAGAAACCAATCGCACAACAACCATCACTAACAAAACCATAATTTCACTATGCCGCCATGACTAGGATCTTTGACAAGCGCTAGCCAACTACCCCTCTTTTAGTCAAACCCATCTCAAGAACCCTCACACCCTCGAGCAACAATATCACAGGCCTTCACACCAGCAAAACCAAGCCCTAGTTGAGCCAGTTTCTCAAATCTCACCCAATCACATAAAGCCCTACCTCAATCCATTGTGCCTTCTATTAGAGTCAAGCCACTTTGAACTAGTGTTTCATATATCTGACAAATATGGCCATATCGGCCAATACGTAACAAAACTTAAAGGTACCGTTACACCTTTAAGGGGTGATATGCATGTGTACAGGTATTCATATCCTATTGGCCAATACGGCACGGTATCAATGTGTAATGGACCTTAATGCACTGATATTATGCTATATCAGTCAATACGGACCAATTCGCTATAAAAGTCGCTTGTACTCATCTTTTTTACCACTTTTCTAGCTATTCCACCCATTCCTACACAAGAAAAATCACAAAAGAAACCAGTTGAGCATTAAAAAAAAAACACCAAATCTACAAGTTTGGAGCTATTTTTCCAAAGATTGGAAGCCAAATTCAAGCATTAAAGCCATTTGTGAGTTCTTTTCTAATTTTCTCTATATTTCAACTTTTTTCCCTTTGATGTTATATCTATGATGTTTAATCCTTAATATAGGGCTAGACACCACAGATCTATGGTTTGAAAACCAGGGACTTAAATACCATCGATTATATCGACGATATATCGCCGTATCGACGGGTAGCGATACGATATCTAGCTACAATATCGTTTTCCTCATTTTCTCAATCGATATATTGTCACTTTTACTGTCACTTTTTAGCAACTTATCACGACGAGTAGAACAATCTATTAATGATATTAAGTCAATATATTGGTCAGGTACTTTTTTTCCTACTTTGCTTTCCACACTCTACAGCTTTAGCTCTTAGCCTTTTGTAGAGTTGTTTTTTTTTTTTTTTTTTTAATTTTATTTTATTTTATTTTGATAGGCTAGCCTTTTGTAGAGTTGCAGGCTGCTTTTGCAGCTAGTCCCTAAGGATTTACGTCAATCCACGGTCTATTTGACTTTGCTACATTCTTTTTCTCTTTAAAAGCTGCATTCATTTCCAATACTCCAATCAATGTCTTTTGCTCTAACATCCAATTAAAAGAGTTTATTAAACAAGTATATGATGTGAATAAAGCTTGGTCATGGCTTCAGCTTTCACGTGAACTGCTTTAACTTACTGCTTATTTATCCTTCTGTATTTTTTTTTTTTTTTTTTTTTTTTTTTTTTTTGGCAGCAAACCAAAACAGCTTTTAGCCACCTTCATGGTTTATTATTATTAGTAGTATCATTATTTTATGCAGTAGATCACTTTAGGCCAACTTCAATGACATTTATGGATAGCTACATTGGGAAGCATTTAAGATTCACAATTGATGTTTTTATTAAAACATGACTGGTTGGCTGTTTGTAGTTAGCTTCACAGCACTTTTTGTTCTGTTTTAGCCATTACACTTTCTTGCATTTTGGTGGACTTCTCGTCCCCTCCTTTCTACCTCTTTCTCTCTATTAATAAATGGTACATTTGTTGTTGATCAAAAAAAAAAAAAAAAAAATACAATTGATGTTTTAATTATTTTAAATATTTAATATGCATTCAAGATTCACAATTGATGTGTTTATGATATGTATTTTAAATATATAATATAATGTGGCATATAAGTATTGAATCTGTATAAATTTCTATTATTTATGGACTCAAAAGGACATATTTTTTTATACCCTACACAACACATACTTGTATTCTACACATTTAAATTGCAATATTTTGATTCTAAATTGTTTAGTCTAAATTATTGTTTTGCAGAGTTTCAATGAAAATATCCATGTTTAACTAATAATATCCGTCATATCTCTAAATCGATATCGATATTTTCGATATATCCATGTGTTTGGACCCTCGATATATCCATCAATATCGATACTTAAGTCCTCGTTGATAACCATGAATCATGATTTTCTATATTTATTTTTTTTAATTCTTTGATTATCTTTCGTGATTTGTTTATTGTTATATAATAAATATTGATTACGTAATACTTATTGCATCATCATCCTTAATATAAGATCAACAAAATTTCAAGATTATATACTTTAATGTTCTGTTTTTTTATTATTTAATTTCTGAATTTTAAAAAAATTATTTTATTATAATTTGTAATTTATTATTAATAAATACTATATAATACAAGTATTTATGATGCGGGAATAATTAAGAGGGAGAAAACACGCAAGTGTTATTTACAAGATTATTAGCTCTTAATTTCTTTTATTTTTCAGATTTATATTTATTAGGTAGTGTGGGTATTTTAGAAATTTTGTTGTAATTAGGTAATGGGCCAGCCTTATGGGATTTATGTTTTTTGCAATGGGTTGGGCTTAATTACTTATTGGAGTCATAATTAGAAGTTTAATTATATTAGAAAGCTAGTGGAATTAGAACTTGATGGAATAGGAAATTTAGTTAACTTGAGGAGCAAGCATATTAGAACTCTATAAATAATATTATAATAGCTCTAAAAAGAGTGGAGTTTATGGAATAAAAGTTATTTTAAGTTGAGTGTGGACTCTTCTTTTGAGTGTGGATCTCAAACAAACCTTGGTGGTTTAGGGTTATATCTTCTTTTTTTCTTTCTTCTCTGTCTTCACTTTTTGTCTAATTTCTTTTCTAAAGTTACTACTCACAACTACTGTTCACAGCGCCTTAAAACCTTAAAAAATCTCATTTCCTGGGGCCTTTATTGTAGTCTAGGTAAAGGTTTAACCTTGTACTGCATCAATTTCTTTAATTTTTTTAAATTTCTTTTATTATCATTTGCAATTCGTTCATTACCTTATCAAAAAAAAATTTGTAATTCGTTCATTACAATTGAACATCATTGAATGTTAAGGTTTAACTTAAACAGTTTAACTCTAATCCTTCTTCACTTGTTATAATCATGTTTATTATCTCGAAGCTAGCAAAATGGTGTAATTATAAGCAAGAATGACTCGAAAGACTTCATAAAATGCTTTACTCAAACCTAAAAAAGTTGCTATTTTAAATAAAATTCATTAAAACTCCTTAAAATCAGTAATATATAGGATTCTAGAGTGAAAACATGAGGATCAACAAGTTTGGGGCATGTTGTGCAAGCTCTAAAAAAAATTCATGACCACACAGTCAACGATTCCCGTTACATATCGCTTTTATACCTGATTCCCTTTACACCTTCACCGTTACCATTACAGCACCAACACCCTGTTTTTAAAACCATGCTTCGAACCCAAACTCAGTCGATTCGCACCATCGTTGAACTGTTGCAAGTCACAACCATTCTTTTCCATCAACCTGTCAAATCCTCACACCATCAAATCCAGCACCTTTGTTACACACGACCATTGATCCATCTCAGACTGTCCCTGTCGCAGCCTTTGAGCCAGACAATGCAAACCTTTACTGGAAGTTGAGCCAGTCTTATTGCAGCACCGTTGATTCTCTTTGACAGCAATCAACCTCTCTGCGTCAACACCTCCACCGCAGCATCACCAAATTGAGCGCACAGGTATTGTGCCCAGATTTGAATCGCACTGTGTCACTCCACTTCCTTCGCAAATAACCAAAAACTATTTTTGGGTTTTGTTTGGGAGCATAGCTATTTTGATGTAAGAGTTTAGTGTTGTTTGGACCCTTGGACATGTCTGTTCCCAAAGCAAATTTGAAGTATGTCCTTCAAAGAGCAAGCCAAGGCTATTTGGATACATTCTTTTTCATATCCCAACATTAGTCAGTGTTCAAGACCATTTGGTTACAACCACTAGCTATTCCAGTCTAGAACCAAGGATGGATAAATTCAAATTGTAGGATTATTTGAACGCCGCTCATATTCAAACTCAACAGGGTCAAGTTTCTCTTACCCGGGGAGAGTTGATGGTGACAAACTTGGATCTTCCTTATTCTCTACTGCTGCAAACTTTTGATTATGGCAAAAAAACTAACCTCCATTGTATCGGTAGTAGAACTGAGGGGAAAAAGAATGAATTCATGGCAGACTTTAACATTTATGGCAAAAAAAAAACGAACTTCTATTGCATCGGTAGTAGAATTTAGGGGAAAACGATTGAATTCGTGGCAGACATTAACATTCACAGGAAACAAAACTATGCTCTAATACCAAACGATGAAATCTCACAAAGAATTTTAGCAACAAAATAAGAGAAAGTGAGAGAAATTGAAAGAAAATGCAAGCTGCTTTTAAATTCTAGAAAGGAGCTGTAAAGCTCTCAACAGAAGATTCTTCTGTTAAATTCTGCCTTTAAATTCCTCTCCTTATGGAAGGAGAGGAATTTGAGAATTTTTGAGGGGCTAGAGAAATCTGTACAGCATCTACAGAACACCTTTTTAAGTTTCCTTTTTGATTGGGCGCGATTGCATTTTTTGGATGGGCAATTGCTATATGCTGAGTTTTTACGCTCTCTAAAGCTTTAGCTTTACTTTTCTTTCTTCACTTTTTGGTTTTTTAGTCTTTTCCTTGTATACAGCCAGTGTACATGTGCTTTGCACCTTTTTTATTATATAAGAGTATCTTACCTTATCAAAAACAAAAAAAAAGTTTGTTACAACTCTGAAAACTGACTCTAAAAGCTGAGATTCCATCTATTTATAACTACCAAAGCAAATAAATTGACTAAAATACCCTTCTAACCAACAAACTATAGAATCTATTAGTTACTTCTTAAAGCTTTTAGAAAAAAGGATAAAAGTTAGAATATGATGTAGCACAACATTAGAATAATGTTGTATGTGGCTGTTATGGTGGCGTAAGGCTTGTGATTTTAGGTTTTGAAGGGTGGAAGGCTTTGTAGGTGAACGAGGGTTAAGGTAGATAAAGATTTAAGGGTAATTGTGGCTGGAATTTAGTAAAAAGGATGCTGAAGTTTCTAGACAGAAGCTAGTTTGAGGTTTAGGATGTTAGGGTAAAGGCTTATGGTCTGGCGATAGAGTTAGGGGTGTGGGAGTAGCGTTTTAGGCTGAGAAGACAATGAAATTAGAAGCTGGTTGTGGTTTAATTAGAAAACACAGCACTATAGAGAATTAAGGAAAAGAGAAGAAGAAGAAGAAGAAGAAGAAGTAAAAGAAGAAGAGAGAATCTAGGGAAGCATGCCTTCAATAACCAAATCAAAATACTCAATATTTCATTAATCAAAGTCTAAATTCGTTTTGATACAATAGCCCTTATTTATAGAATCTAGAAAACTTGCTAGGCAAGTAGAAACCTTCTAAAAACAACATTAATTAATATGGAAACCAATTAGGACTCAAATTATACTAAAATAAAATTTTTCTAAACTTTTAATGGACTCAAACTACGGAACAACGAAAATAAGAACTTTGAGAAAATAGAAAGGTTAACCAAATTAGAAAGCATATAAAATAGGAAATATCTAAAAGTACTCAAATACCTCTAAGCATAAAATTATTAGTATATAATGAATATCCCAAATAAACCCTAATCGTCCATTTATTAACACACTTTTCATCAGAATAGCTACTAAAGTGCTACTGGACAACACATGTATCTTCCCACATCAAAACATCTTTCCAAAATTTTACTCTATCCCCTCCTCCCACTTTAAAACTAATCTCCTTCACAAAATCTTTAAATCCTTGCATGATTGCCTTCCAAAGCCCCATTGGCCATAGCATGGGAGCCCCATAGCACGGGGGCCCTAACGACTCCCCCACCCCACGTGCGAGGCCACCAACCCCACTACTTACTCCATACTTTCAAGCAAACACATCCCTCCATAAGCCGTGATCCCCCTTTCCAAATCTCCCCAATCATTTACCAAGGACTAGGTTCATAATCGTGATAGGTCGAATCCTCAAACCACCCTCCATTTTTATAAACACACCATTTGCCAATCAACCAGATGCCACCTAAATTCGCCCTCCATCACAAACCACAAAAAATCTCTATTAAGCTTTTCAATACTTAAACCTATCGATCTAGGATTCTTGAATATGCACATAAAATAAATCGAAATACTCACAAGAGTACTCTAAATCAACGTAAACTTTCCTCCTTTTGAAAGGTATCCTTTTTTCCATCAACCAAGTCTTCTTTCAATCCCTTCCACCACTAGATCCCACATCCTTTTGTTTTGAAGTGAGAGCCTAAGGGGAGCCCAAGATAAGACACAAGCCAACTTCCAACCTTACAACTAAAATTGACAAAGAGATCATCAATATTATCAACCTTTCCAACCGGTATTAACTCACTTTTACCAAGATTTACTTCTAATCCCAACATTCCTAAACAAATAAGAACCGCCCAGAGATATCTAATTAATTTGCCCTCCCCCCAGTCCACAAAAGAACAAGGCATGTCGGCTAAAAGAAAATGAGAAACCACACCTTCCTTCACACCACCCTCCATTTACCACAAAACCTTCCAACAAGTTCTCCCCTAAAGTCTTTGAATTAACTTGCTCAAAGCTTCCATAGCCAAGATGAAGAGGAGAGGAGAAAGTGGGTCACCTTGTCGAAGTCCTCTAAAACTACGAATTTAGTCGTATAGAGTTCCATTTATCAAAACAAAGGAGGGAGTTGAAATACATCAAGCAATCCATCTTTGCCATTTTGCTCCAAAACCCATTCTACCTAGCAAGTATATGAGGAAGATCAAATTCACATGGACGGTCATACGCTTTTCGATATCAATTTTAAAAAGAATTCCCAAATTTCCTCTTCTATGTCTAGAGTCCATCCATTCATTTGCAACTAGCACCACATCAATCATTTGCCTCCCTCCAACAAAAGCAAATTGGGAAGAAGACACAAGGTTCCCAACCACCTTTTATCTTCCAACTAGCACCTTCACAATAGTTTTAGACACTACCAACAAACAAGATAGGGCGAAAATCCCACACATCCAACTCCTCCCCTTTCTCAATGGAAAGTTGAATGAGACATATGCCTGGTGAGCTAAAGCATAGAAGTCCACAAAAAGCACAAGCTTGACTATTGATGTGGCACATTTAGCTGCTGTCCAACAACATTCTAAGTAGCTATTGCCAATTGTATTTTCTTTCTAGAAGCTTCAAGATGTACCTAATAGATTCTATAGTCAGTTTGCATTAGTTAATAAGATTATATAGTTAGTTAAGGTTAGTTAGAAGAGGTAATAGTTACAGGTTTGTTAGTTTGTTAGATTCTTGTAGGACTTGCTAGAGCTGTTAGACTAGCTATTTCTGATTTTTCTATTTCAAAACAGAATTGTTTCTTTGTACAGAGCATTTTCCTGGTCCTTCTAGGCTCCAAACAGCCTACTCTGCTCTATTTCTTCCTATTTCTCTTCTGTAATCATGTTTGCTTGATGAATAGAAGCAATATTCTGTTGTTTGTTAGTTTCATCTCCCATCAATTATGCCTCAACTGGTGAGGCAAATGCCTAACGAGACCCTTGCTTAAATTTTTAGGCCTTGATGCATTTTTGAACTGTCTTACCCTAAGGCAAGCCTCAAAAAGGCTTTTCATAACAATTTTGATATCCATACATTCCATGTCAAGGGAAAAACCAAGTTGCCCACCAAAATGGATTTAATAACTCTCCTTGAAGGTAGTAAACCAGTGCTAAAAGGATAAGAGCTAGGGATGAAAGGAAAACCGCCCAAACTGAGAAACTGGCCCGAGCCGACCAGTTTCGGCTGGTTTTCATATTATTTTGGTCAGTCCGACCAGTTTGATTTGCTTAAAAAATTCGGTTTTCAGTTAGGTCACCCATATATTTATACCGAAACCGACCAAACGGACCGATATATTACAATAATTGTTTAATAAAACACTTTCCTCCCAGCCGTCAGATCAAATCTAACGGTCTAAGTCAAGTAGGAAGTTAACAAATAAACATTTACTTTATCTCTGCAGGCCTTTTAACCTTACATCCCAACACTTGCCTTGGGACGGTGCAAGTCACTACCCCATTTAATATTGTTATATTTTTTTAAACCTCCTATGCACTATTGACTACCAAACCCATCATCAAAGAAAAAGACTACCAAACCCATCATCAAAGAAAAAGACTACCAAACAAAAGCTACAAAGCAGAAACAAGAGAGCAGAGAGACTGCCGGCAGACAGCCATACATTCTTGATTTGTCACCAATTGGAACAGGTAAGTTTTACCCCTCTCTCCTCTTCGCACTCTTCTTTTGAAATCACTCTCTCTCTCTCTCTCTCTCTCTCTCTCTCTCTCTCTCTCTCTCTCTCTATATATATATATATATAAAAAGCTTTGATCATGTGCGGGATATCCTAGATATCCCATCCGATCACGGCCGTTCGTGAGCAACACACGCGGGCGTGTGAATGCGCGCGTGCCGCTCACAAACGGCCATGATCAAACGGGATACTCCGGGATATCCCGCACATGATCAGCCCTCTATATATATATATATATACACTTTGCAATAGTATACTGTATAATCTTTATATATTATTCCTTTGGTAAAAAACCGAATATTGACCGAACCAAAACGTTTTTGAACAAAACCAAATCACACTGTTTTTACAAATGTACAGTCGGTGTTGGTTGCAACTTGCAAGAATAGCAAAACCAATCACTTCAGATCGGCTTGAAAACCCCCTCCACACCAACAAAAACCGAACTGATTACATCCTTAATAAGAGCACATATGGCAACAACAATCCATATTTTCTTCAACATAAATGACAATATTTTCTTTTTCAAGCATAAATCAGTTATACTTTCCTTTTATTTTCAATAAATAGGGTTGGATGTTGATAATAAAACTAAATAAAAATCCATCCAACAATCACAGAGATGGAAAGAGTAAATGTAAACTTAGTAACTTACATTTTCAACTTGACACTGAATGCGGAAAATTCCTTGATTAGCAGCTGTTCGAATGTCAAGAACTCTATAATTTAGACGTGTATCCTGATTAACACGAACAAGCTGTTCTCCAGCCTGCATTCGTAAAAAGATAATACTAAAATAGTGCAACAAGCATAAACTTGATCCAAGATCATTCAAACCGACCACTGACATGAATTTACTAATTGATTAAAGAAAGAATGAACTGAATTAGATTGCTTAAATATAAAATAATAAATAAGAACATTTTGTAAATATACCTGCAAAGCTTTTTCAATCTCAATTTCGCTTCGAGCAGCATCCTCAATATTAATAGGCAAGTTTGGTACGGCCTTGCTGACGCAATAAATTTTCCTCACTTGAACTTCCACCTACAAGAAAGAACACAAACTCCCTTACTCTCCCTTTGGTGGTTGAGAAAATAGAAAAATAATAATAATAATTATTACAAATTTTCAGTCTTGTGGTCTTTTAAAGAAAAAAAATAAACTCAAAAGTTCAACTCCACTACACAAACAGTCGTATTCGGCTCCATTGATTAGAGTAATCTGTTTTCTTAGGACACAACTAAAAAATAACTTAAGATTAAAATCTATCAATTTCTTTTGTTCTGCATTTTCTCAACCACTAAACACAGCCTTAAGCATTAGAATTGTAGAACATTCAACTCACTGAAGCCACATAGCTTTTCATTTTCTCAGGACATAAAAAAATCCATTCCTTTCTGACAATTCTCTCATTATACCTCAAAGTCTTAAACATTTTCAACAAGTGCAGAAAACCCCTTTTTTTTTCTTTTGCTGATTTTGATACGCAGAAAAAACTAAAATTTTCCCACAAATTTTTAATAAAATCTTAAAATTTTCCAAATATTCCAAATGCTATATTCCCAAACTATGGAGTGCCGAATACCTCCCAAATCAAAAAGCCACTAAGAATTAAAAAACCCAAAACATTTTAAAACAAAAAAATTTGAAAGTCTTTAACCTTCCATTTTGTTGCAGAGATAATTTGAGAAATCTAAGAAACTAATGTTGTATCTGGTTCACAACATAAAAGTGGATTTCTGAAAACTGTTATCATTTCCAATAAAGAAAATGATGAAATTTTTTGAAACTTCCCGTCTTTAGTGGTTAAACCTTTTCTGTAAGGCACCAAAAATTGGCCTATATTTTCATTTAAACAGTGTTTCGTTTGATTATTTGACTAATTAAATCAATAAATCTGTCTTTTGTTTTGACTTTTGAAAGTGACATTTAGGACATGTTTAGTTTCAATTATTTTTCTTATTTAATCAATAAAACTGTTTAAAATCAATTTTGAATATGAAATTAACATTTAGTTAATCTTGAGGAAAATGATTAATTTGTAAGCTCAAGAGAATCGGATCAGAGGTTTATTAATTTTTAAGCAGGAGCACGACTCACACTCATTGCCCACTATACCATAATATCAAGTTCAATGCTCACCACACCCAGCAAAAGGTTAGAAGAACAAATTCCAGAAGGCACAAAGCTGTGTATGTGTTTGAGAGAGAGAGAGAGAGAGAGAGAGAGAGAGAGAGAGAGGATGACCACCAAGAGAAGGCACAAAGCACGAAGCTTTTCTCTCTTTTAGATGACTAAGCTAAGGGTCTGTTCGTTTCACAAGAAACGAAACTCTCGAGACTTTGAAATTCTTGAGAGTTGAAACTCTCAAGAGTTACAATCCTGAGAGTTAGAATTTTGGTTGTTCGGTTTACAAAAGGATTTTCCAAAGGAATGTATGCTTTTTTTTTTTCTTTAACAAAAAAAAAAAAAAAAAATGAAATCAGATCCAAGGGGTTACAGTCGTGAGGCAATATGACCTAGAGTTAATTGAAGTTTACCAAAGAAGAAGAAAGTGGGTGATGTGGGTAATTGTCAGCAAAACATTGCTTGGGTATTAAAAAGTAAAAAAAAAAAAATCTGAGTTCAAAATCAAAGACCGTGACATAATTTTATAAAAACACACACATATAGATATAAATATATAAATCTGAATTCATGATCTGAGTTCAAGTTGAGAGTGTGAGCCAAGATTAGAGTCTAACCCATTGATGTGCATTATTTTCTCACAGCATTCCTACTTTGGGTGGCTTACTACCATAGTTGGAGCAAGTCCGCTCGCAATTCCGATTCATTTGAACAAGCATTCCTACCCATTCCATTTGGTGGGGTAGCAATAGATCTTGTCAATTAACTCAATCCAACAGATCACCAATCAACACTAGTAGACCTCCAATCCAACTGATTGGAGGGCTGTTTGTCTTTAAATTTGTGGTTTTCTTTGGCTTTTGTTGGTCGGTTTTCTGTTTATCTTGGCGGACTCCTTGTCCTCCTTTTGTAATTTCTTTGTTTTCTTGTTCAACCATGGTTATTGGATCGAGGCAGAACAAGAGAAGATCTTTTTTTTTTAATAGGCAAAAGGATTTAGGCAGAACAAGAGAAGATTTGTGGGGGTGATTTAGAGGCGTCCATGCCAGACTTCTTATCGGCATTCGACGTTACTTTGCCAATATTCTTACACCCTTTGTTTTGTAAAGAGAAAAGAAGAGGATGCGGAGTGAAGTTCTAGAAAATGAGTTTGGGTTGCAGAGAATAACGTGTGGAAGTTTCTAATTCCTACGTATTTCAATAGGATTTTCATCTCCCATGAATTACGAGAATTGAGATTTCACAGGAAATTAAAATCCCATGATTTAAGCGAAACGAACAACCCACTTTTTATTAATTCCTGAGAATCTGCAACTCCCACCCCCAATTCCCGTCAAACGAACAAACCCTAAGTGATTTGACCAACTACCACTCTTATATTTAAGATTTTTCCCTAATTTTCTTCATATCATAATTTTTCCACAAGGCCAGCCCAAGGAGGAGAATCATGAGGTTTGGCTAAGAAATCAAGAGGTTGTTTTTAGATTTCAACTCATAAGCACAACTAAACCATGTTATGAACTGGGGAGAAAAGAACATAGAATGAGTTGAGAATTTTCCTCACCTACAGATTTGTACCCTTTTTCTTGATTTCCTTTCAGAAAGAACCTCATCAATTATTATTTTTTTTCTTGGACAATATAAAATAAATGAAAATATTTATTAACAACACATAATATTCACCAAGTTATTTATGTTTTAATAGCTTATTTAATAAACATATATTGTAATTATCACGAAATCAGTAACACTTTGAATAATCTAAACCAAACGCAACCTTAGTTAACCCTAAGATAGTAAGATGAGATTAAATCCTTTAAGGCAAAAAAAAAAAAAAAAAAAAAAAAAGAATAAATCCTAATCAAGTCAGAAGTTGTATTATTTTAAAAAGGCATAGGCTTGAATGAAAACAGCATACAGTTCCATTTTGAAAGGCAAAGTTGCAAGAACATGGATTTTAAAGCAAAACTCAACAGTGGAGGTCGCTCCGTTTCCTTCAAGTCCTCAACTATTGTCTGCCTCCTTCAAGTCATGGGGCTTGACAATAAGATACTTCCATTCTTTATCTCTCTCATTAGATAACTAAAACCAGTTCATTAGATGTAGATTATCCTTCATGAATAGTGGAGAGATTGGGCTTATGTAATGATTACCAAGAACTTAGGAAAAATCATCATGGGTCCTCCAATTCAACTTTACCTTCATCATTTTCACTATGGATACGTTCATGGAGAGAGAGAGAGAGAGAGAGAGATGGGTTTTCTTTTGAGGGGCTTTGAAAAGATGGAACTATGGAAGGGATGGATTTACCAAAATAAATTAATATTTGTAATGTTTTGACCAAACATGAGTATTTAATAAAGTGTTTAAAGTTAATAACTTATTTCATAATTGTTTATTCAATAATCAAAAGCAATTTAAATAACTAATTCAAAATGCAACTTAAGTTATTAGAGAAACAATACCAAACACATTTTCCACTACGGCAACACCATCTTCCTCCTGCATTTTCAAAATCAAAAAACAGTTTCCAAATCGCAAACCAACCACCCTAAATTTACCATTCATATATCCATATTATATATACTAGAATCCAAAGCACATGCAATAAGTGTGCAAAGAAAAAACATAAAAAATAATTTATAAAAAATAGAGCAAATTGCTGAAAAAGTTCAATGTAAAATTTTAACTTTGAAAAGGTGGTTACAATTAGAGAGAAACATGAGAGGGTGGCTGTTATAAAGAAAGAGAAAATAAAATCTGTTCTTATCCATTCAAATCGTAGTTTAAATTACTATTTTGCCCGAAAAAATATTAGAGATTGGAATTTAATAATGTTGTTAAGGGGTTATTTTTAGAAAATTCCATGAATAGAGACAATATCAATGGAAGTTTTTCATTTACAAATCTATACTATTATAGAAGGGAGAACTTTGTTTGGTTCCACTCTATTTCCCCTTAAGTACATGTGAATGAGTTTCATAAAAAAAACATATATATATATATATATATATATATATATATGGTTGGATCAAATAACACTTGGAGTAAAACTTTTTACTTTTACACCTCTCAACATCTGTATGTAGAATGTGCATTTTACCAAGCCCACCATTGGATTATGTGCAACCCCCTTTTTTGTTAAGTATGTGCAACTCCCTTACTCCAAATTCTCACAAATATTCAAATACTCAGAGATTAAGAACCATTCCATCCATAAAGCGACCTAAATTATGGTTTTATTTATTGAAAGAAATGTGAATTTATAGATGAAGCGCTTATCAATATCTAATTAATGTGAAATTTGGCATGCATAATTGAACTGAGCTAGTTACTGACCAAATATTAAGTTAATTGGAAATTAAGAACTATTCCTTCCAAAAAGTGCCCTAAATTATGGTTTTATTTATTGAAAGAAATGCGAATTTGTAGATGAAGCACTTATCAATATCCAATTAATATGGAATGTGGCAAGCATTATCTCTACAAGAAGAGCATTTAATCCCATGGTGGGCTTGACAAAATATGCATTCTACATAAAGATATTGAAAGGTACAAAAGTAAAACTTCTACACCAAGTGTAGCCCAATCCCTCCCCTATATATACATAGGACCAAAAAAAACAAAATAGTCATTTCAAATACAGAATGTAGGCGGATAAGGTAGTTAATTTATCTTTTGTAACCACCTATCTCATGTCTTTCTCCCATAACCCCATTTTCAAACTTAAAATTAAATATCAGCATTTTTATTTTAAAAATTATAATTATGATATAGTTGTATATATATATAATCCCATCCCAGTCAGGTAGGGATGTGTTCATATAAGTTATATCAATACCATGCATTGGAGGCATTGGGGCTTCTACCCCGTGCATTGGCCCAATGTACCCCATAACCCACCAATGCACAAGGTACAACACCCAATGTGCGTGATAATATAACTTATATCTACACGTCCCTACCCGACTATATATTTGACACATACACATACCATGTGTGCCATGAAAGCCAGTATACTAGAAGGCAACATGAAGTAAGTGTGGGTGGAGCAGTGTTTTCCTCTTTAATTTAAAAATGCAATATTGCAATTAAGCACTTCTTGATCTTTAAAGCTATCAGGTAATGTCATAATGATAGGAGTGATTTGAGGCACCAGAAACATCCCAGCCACTACTATAATGGTAGAGATAGATATAGATGAAAGATTTACATCAACTAAGTCACATATTAGGCTCGCTCTTCTTATAATTTTAAAAATTCGAACATCTTCATTTTCATCCGACACATTTTCTTACCAACCAAACATCGCATACTTACACACACACACATATATTTCTACATTTTAAAAATAAATAAATAAATAAATAACCGTATACATATATACGTATGTGTGCACGTGCGCGTGTATAGATGTATATTACCTGCTGAGAAGCACCCTTGATCGGAGTATCGGGGACCGAGACAATCCCTTCGATATCGACATGCGATTCGCGGCTCAACCCGGTCGCAAACTTCACCATCTGCCGGCTGACCACATCATTCTGTACGGTCAAGACGCACTGGACCGTAAACCCCTTCTTTCTTACCACCAAGAACGCTATGTTCTTCCCCACAGCCCTGATCGTCTGTGCCCGCCCCCGTATGAGGACCTGCTGGTCCTTCAGCTCCTCAGTAAGCGCACCGATATCAGTCCATTTACGGCCCGTCACGGCTTTCGATTGCAAGTCGTTCAGAGGGACGTCGCCGTAGTTCGCGGCGAGTGGATCCGCTGAGTCGATAGAGAGGGATGCGGCGGCGGCGGCAGCGGCTGCTTCGGCTTCGCGGCGGCGCTGCTTCTCCAACTTTGCGGCTTCTTTCTTGGCAGCTTTCTTGCCGGGAGCCTGTCCTTCTTCTGGTGTTTGTCGGTTTTCATCCTCCATGGGAGCAGATTGAGAAGACAACAAAGAGTTGCAGAATTGCGATTAGGGTTTTAGAAGAAAGGGTAAGGCAGTTAGTGGACTTCTCTCGGTATTAGGGCTTTTACAGAGAGGACTAACTCAAGTTGGCGAGATACGCGTAGGCTTAACGCGTGCAGGTTAAAATCTCGGCTGAAAAACCCGATTTCACATTTTTATCCCTCCACCTCTTCCCCCGGTCCCCCGTTCCAAATGGTTTAACTTTTTTTTATATGATTTTGACTGAAAAATGGAAAGAAATCCATCACGCACGAAGAAAATGGTGCCACGTGGTAGACACGCCCACCTATTCACCTCCCTCAACTGCCTAACGGATGCTTGGGTTATAAGGAAAATTTGGGGAAAAAACAAAAAAACACAAAAATAAAAAAATGAGGAGGTATGGTCAGACTTGAACAAGTGAGAGACCGAGACCTTTCATTGTTCCAATCTTTGACCCACGATTCCTTCAACCTCTTCCAACGGCTCTTACCACCGGTTTACCACCCACTGCATTCTCCAAACAGTGTTCCCCAAGAAATTTGGTTATTTCCTTCTTTTTTTTTTTTTTTTTTTTTTTTTTTTTTTGTCTCTTCCTCCATTTCGATGAAGGCAATGACTAAGTGAACATCTTGACTCGGTATGTTTTGGTGTTGAGACTTTTCCTAATTGATGATGAATCCTTCTGGCTTCCAAAATGATGAAATTAATGCCCCATTAATTGTCAAACATGATATGCATGGATTTGGCATTAGTTTCTTATATTTATCTTTTTATTTTGCCCATGGCTCTTGGGTCTAATAGTATGCTTTGTTACAATGAAAACATAAAGTTTTAAAAAAGTCTTGATTTCAACTTACATGGGTACGTATGGATATAAGTATTCTCCTATCATTTGGTAAAATGAAAAATATATTTATCCTTTGTATTTAGGACTAGTATAGTAATTTTTGTGCTTATTTTATTTTGGGCCCATAATAAGATTGACTAACCCTATTGTATACATGTCAATAGTCATCAGGTCTAGTAGCATGTCACATCCTAATTAGGGCGTAGGGTTTACGGAGATTTTTGTTTCGACTTTACATGAGTGCATATGTGGGTGTATGTGTCCTACTACCATTTGGCAAAAAACTAAAAATAAAAAACGCTATGTTGTATACATGAGGAAGCCCTTTTTCTCACATTATACAAACAGCAATTGACATGTTAAATTGTCATTATCAAATTGTAGAATAAGGGTTAGAAAATAGTTTTTTTTTTTTTACCCAAAACATGCATTCTCTAATCTTATAGTTGCAATGGCTATGCTAACTAAGGTTTCAAACTTTCAGCGGAAGTAGCATCATCAAATCTTAGAGGTATATTCTTAACTTAATATATTATACATGTCAACCCAAAATTAATAAATCGAGTTGATTTTAAAATAATATTTTGAGTTTAACAGGTAGAAAACATGTAATTTTATAAAAATTTCAACATGACCCAATCATAAATGGGACATACCATGATAAACCTCTCTAAACTTATCATCATAAATCCTATCATCCATTCTGGTATTATAACATGCATCATAATCCACATAAAATAAAATATTGTATAATTAAATATAAAATCCTAAATAAATATTACATGGCCAGTGCTCATTGGTTGAATGTAAAATTTAGTTAATACAATCTATTAAACTAAATTGTCTCCAACATAATATAACTACTGGGTGCCACATAATTCCATATTAAGATCATCCAAGCATTGCAACAATATTAGGCAAGTCATGGTGAAGTCTTTCCCACTCAGACATTATCTTAAATGAGTTGGATAAAATATAGAGGTGAGTAAAACTTAATAGATACAATTTTCATAAATAATTAACCATAACATGATAATAATGAAACCAATAAATCATGCTAATTAAACAGATAAATATATGTCAAGCTATGGAATGCAAATGAGACTCCATGAACTATTTATTACAATCTCATAATTACTCAGCTTCTACTGAAGGATTCATTGCGTGCGGGGAATGTGGAGAATAAAACTCAATTCCTAAGAGGACAACATAGCAGTAGCCTTTAATTTGGGACAATACACCAGTAGCCCATGACTATCAAGAGGAAAACATAGAATTACACCCATAAGCCACAAGTAGTCCAATTCCACAACCCCTTACCTTTACCAAATATTTAAATAATTTCATTTCATGCATTATTATGCCAATAATGATATATATGAACATAAATTTGATATTCCCATCCACCAAAACACATCCAACAATTCAAATAAATAAATTTTTACAATACATATTGTAGTTGAGCTATACGAAATATTAAATATACATACCAACAACAATTACTTCAACATGTATAAGGTAAAAATTAACTAATCTTATACATATACATCAATTATATACTCCTAACCCCAATAAACTTAACATTTGAATATGTATATTAGACCCCCCCCCCAATACATATACTGTAAGAAAATCACATAACCATACATAAAAGTTACACATAATCCATAAATAGCATAAAACACAACTTATATTTAACATGTAAGGGTTATATCACACCCTATTATCATATCAAGGTTAAAAACTACAAAAATTACACCTACCTTATGCATGAAAATGCAACAAAATGCGTTGTGAAGGTCCAAAACCAAGCAAAAATGCAAGAATTAGCTCCCCAACTCCTAGAATTAAGTTTCAATCCACGCAAAACATGTTAGCGAAGATGAATCCAACCCTCGAAGTGCTTCCCCAAGCTTCAAGATGAGCTAAGGAGCTTGCAATCCACACATGTTAAGCCAAAATCCCTTCCCTTTGGCTATACACACACTCTCTTTCTTTTTCTAACTCTATCTCACTAAAAAATGCAGATCCAAGGGGTATATGGTCGGGCTGTAGCAAATATACAAGAGGACAAGGGCACATACGTCATTTCACACGTTTTAAAAAAAGTTAACCGCACTCTGATCGATTGGGCAAAACAAAATTTCCAAGAACAATTCTACTTGATTTCTAGCCACCTCCGATTCATCAATCTCAAGGCCTGATCGATCTGCCTATGTTGAAAATACCCAAAAACGACAGAAAATGTGTATTATGCTACCTATGCACATTTAACACATATATCATGCAAATTTAACATATAATCATTATTACGCATGCCTAAATGCTTCGTAAATCACTACATGTACTACCCATGCATAATAAAATATGGAAAAATAACAAATAATGATGCAAATCATACATTAATTAATTAAATGACACAATTGTTACAACACATGCTATGAATGAAAAGAGCATATATAGAGTAGCATTTGAAAATTGTTATCATGATAAAGATTTCAACATGACCCATCCGTAAATAGGGTATACCATGATAAACTCTTTAACTTATTTGAAAATATCATAATAAAATCTTGTCATCAATTTTGGTATCATCACATGCATCAAAATCCACATGAAAATAAAAACCCTACTTAATAAGTATAACAATCATCCAAAATAAATTACATGTTTAATGCCCATTGGCCGAATACAAATTCATAGTTATTGCAACCCAAAATACTATAATTGTTCCATCATATCACATATAATCAATAAAAGTTCCAACATGGCATCAAAATCCACAACTCAAGGTGTGGTCTCCCCAACTCTAGAATTATCTAAAAAATGATAGATAATTATAAGTATGAGTAAAAATTAGTAGATCTAATTTTTATAAATAATTAACTATAATATGATAATAATAAAATTAATAAATCATGCTAAATGAAATTTAATACGTAAATGCTATATTATGAACCCAAAATGGGACTCTATGTCCAACTTACATAATTCTATCAATTACCTAGGTTCTCCCCAAGGAGCCATCACATGCAAAATAGGAGGAATGACCCATTCCCAAGATGATAACATTGTAGTAACCTTAAATTTGGGACAACACGGCAGTGGCTTAGGACTATAGGGGGAAAACATAACAAGACGTCCATATATAAACCATAAATAGCCCGAACTCCAATGTTCTTACTTTTATAAAGTATTTATGGTTAGACCTAAGGTTTTTAATCAAGGGCATATCCGAGATTTTGGTGATAACAAACGATCGATGTTAGTTCTAATAGTTTAATTGTCAAGAACATGATCAAAGCTAGGTAATCAAGCTTAAATCAATGCTTAAGGATCAAATGACTCAAGCACATGCACTCAATAGCACAACCAAGCAATGTAACTCAAGGCTCCTGTTCAAAACATCAAGGACAATTAAGCATGATGCAATAAGAGCATAAAAAGCTAGCAATGGACCTACAAGCACCTCAAGCCATGCAATCATCGTCAATGAAGACTCATTTAGGCTACAAGTGAGGTTTTAGGTTTCAAATGTACATAGTTGCTCATGACTTTGCTCTATTGACCTAGGACTTTAGGACCCTTAATTGAACTAAATTTATCATTCACAAGAGGCCTAAGTTGATATAAATTGGACCAAGTGTTGAAAACACATGATATGTAGGCTAAACCTTGAATTTTCAAGGTTTAGTTGACTACATCTATGATGTAGTCAACTAGATCATGAGAAATAGGCCATATTTGACTACTAATATTTCTAGTCGACTAAATGAGGATTTTTAGTTGACTAAATCAGGATTTTTAGTTGACTAAATCATGTGATTTTGCCCAAAAATGGCTACTGACATTTCTAGTCGACTACATGGGCACTTATAGTTGACTAAATCACTCAAATGGGCTATAATGGCTAGTTTTTTGAAAGCCTAATGGTGCATTAATTGCCACCAAACGGTTCTTTCTCGGCATTTGATGCTTGCAATGGCCATAATAGGCCAAATGGGTATTTATACAAGCCTAGCTTCAAACTCATTTATGGGTATCCATACAAGTGCAATCAATTCCCATCCTTTATGAAAGAGCTTTCATGCCTTAATTCTTAAAGAGCATTCAATTAAGCAATTATTAGAAGTTTGTTGAGCATTCAAGTGTTGTATTTACTTCAAGAGAGATTGTTTACAACAAATCAACTTCAATTTCAAGTGTTATAAGGGTTGTGTGAACCCTAGTGAAACAAGAGAGTTTTGTCTTGAAGAAAGCTTCTCTTTGTAAAAGGTTTGATCTCCACCCTTGAAGGAGATTATCATAATGGATTGTGAAATCCTCAAGCGGAGCTCTTGAGGCGAGGACGTAGGCGGGAAGGCCGAACCTCGTTAAAATCTTGTGTTTGCATTCTCTAACTCTTTCTCATTATTGCTTATTATTGAATTTTCTCTTATTTGCAATAATTTGATTTTAGTTTGTCATTATAGTTTTAATTGGCTATTAACCCTATTCACTCCCTTCTAGGGTTATACACTTGGGTTAACATTTATTAAGTCTAATTTCATGCACTATTATGCCAATAATGATATGACCATGAAATATGGTTATGCCAACCAACATTATATGCCCATAATTTAACAAAATAATTCTCCAAATAACAATCACAATTTATAACATAATTAATCAACATGAAATCAATTAATTCAACAATTATAAACTATAAAATATCTATCTCAACACATACCATAATTTGTACACCTATAATCATAAATAAATTCTACATTTGAGCATGTAAACTAGACCTGATTACATGTTGTCGCTACCCCAAAAAATCCTATGTGCACTCCTGACGAGGAGTGCTTCAGAAAGGTTTATGAGACGACCCTGATTGGCATAGAATAATGGTTGTGGTAATTAGATGGGTTTCAAGGGCACCTCAACTAATCTAAACACGCAAGCATATTTAGGATAATCAAGGCTATAGAGTCAACAACAATAAAGGGTTCGAGGATGTAACTAGTCATCCTAAGATTTATTTAAAAATAGGTCCATTTGAGTTCCAAAATAGGTCTACTTAAGGTCCTTTTGAATAATTGGTTCATTTGAGAAAAAAATTGGTCCATTTGAGGTCCATTTTGAAAATTTAATGATCCTTAAGGTTCACTTGGTTAGAGATGAGGGTAAAGGCGTTTAGTTATGAGTGGGAAAGGTGTTAGGCACTTTATGTTGCCCGTTAGAATCCAACAGTTCTCTATTTTGACAGTTCTTATTAGAATCCCTTATTTACATTAATTATTGATTTCCTACATAACCAATTTGATATAAAATATCCCTTTTGAAGGATAACGAATTAAGTGTTTTATTTGTGAAATGTAGGTTTTGAGAAAAGAGTCCTTAAGGGCACTCAACCAGAGTTTAGATTGAAAACACTTAAAAATGTGCCCTTAAGGTTTATTTGGGAAATGTCTGTACAAAAGTCCATTGAAAAAGACCATAAATTCACTTTCTTCTCAATAATGAATTATTTCATATTAAATTGGAATGATCCCAATTGATAAAATACCTCTATTCTTAGTAGTAAAAATTACGTTTGAAAAGATAGAAATGGGAACGATGTTATTCCACTTTCAATGAATTATTTTTAAGTGTACTTTAATCTTGGATTAAGGGAGTTTGTAACTTTAAAAATTCTTGGGAATGGATTGAAATAAATATTTTTGAAAATATCGATGGCAAAATTAAAGAATGCCCATTTGAGGACGTAAAATATCTTTTGAAGATAAAAATTCCTTTTGAACTCCTGACCGAGTGACCCAATTTCTTAATCAGGTTAATGTCTAGTCTGGGTTTAATAACTATGCTTGCAATGTGTAACACCTGTATCATTAAATTAGCTTAATTGCGTCATTAATTGATAATTTTTCCGGTTATAACCTACATGTGCATTTCACATGATGTTTGGGATGATATTTATAATGCATGACATGTAGTTTAATGTCATTTTGCATGATATGCATGTTAGATGTGTATGGGTTGCATTCATTATTGGGTATTTTTAGCATAGGCCGATCGATCGAGCCTTGAGGTCAATTGATTGGAGGTAGGTAGAAACTACTTTTTGTTTTCTCCACCCAGGCCGATCGATCGATCTCTTGGGCCCTGATTGATGGAGCTATGAAAATTCAATTTTTAAAAATGTGTCAAATGACACATGTGCCCTTGCTTCCTTCCAGAACCTTTGGTTCGAACCTTACATCCTCATTTCAGCCATTTAAGACCTAAAGAGAGAGAGATAAGGAAATAGAGTGAAGAGAAAGAGAAGGAGGTGTTTAGAGAGAGAGAGAGAATAGGTTTTTGGCTTACATGCAAAGGATTTTGACCCTCTAACCTCATTTGGACGCTTTGGAACACATTTTAGGAGTTGGATTCTTTATTATACGCATGGTGTTTGTTGATCAAGCCTGATCCATGGAGTTGGGTGCTCATTTCTCCATCCAAGGCTTGGATTCAACCCCCGATCAACACATTTTCTCTACACTTTGTGCATCATACTTAAGGAATGTGTATTTTTCATGGGATTTAACTATAGAAATGATAATGGGGTAGGGTATAACCCTTTATATGTTAAATATAAGATATAATTTACATTATTTATGATTTTTTTTTATGATTTTTGGATATATTATCATGCATATTTTGGAATGCATGTACTAGGAGGTCTAGTATACATAACCATATGTCAAGATTATTACACATAGGGTATATTAACTTATGTAAATGTTGGTTTGGATATGTTTTCAATGTATATGCTATGTAAATTATTGTTAGTCTATATTTTACATGTTCTACATAACTCAACCATGTTATATAATTGTAGAACAATTATATATTGGTGTTTTCTGTATATATTGACATGCATTAGAATTTATGTGCATATCCATGGCATTATTGGTATAATTGTACATAAAATGGAATTAATAAATATTTGGTAAAAGTATTAAAGGGTCATTGGAGTTAGACTGTTGCGGTTATGGGACATCTTGCTACGTTTTTCACTCCTTTGGTCCGGGGTATTGTGGTCCTAAGTAAAGATGTCATACTTTATTATCCTCTTTGAGGTTGGGTTTAAATATTTCATTTCCGCGCGAAGACTCTTGCGGGAGTGTGATTAGGTAATTGTGGAAACAATGTAAATAGACATAGTGTTGCGTTACATTAACAATATATCATAGATTTTTTTATTATTTTGTATGCATGATTTATTGGTTATATTATCATGCTTTAGTTAATTTCATATGAAAATTATATCTATTGACTTTTTTACTCATCTTTATATTTATAAACATTTTTCAGATGATTATAAAACAAGGAAGACCTCGCCTCAAAGTGCTTTTGCATGGACTGGACTAGTTGTTTTGATGTGTTATTTTGGGACAATATTATGGAACTAGACAATTTAATATTATAGTTTGTAGTATTTAAATACTTTTTATTCGGCCAAGGGGCACTAAACATGTAATAACTACATATTTGTAATATTTTAATTATGTAGGTTTCTTTTATATAGATTATGATGCATTTGATGATGCTAATTATGGATAATAGGGTATTTATGATGTGTAAAATAGGTTTTATTATAGTATGTCCTATTTATTAATAGGTCATGCCAAAATTTTTATTGAAATACCAAGTTTTCAAACACGTTCACATTCACGTTATTTCCAAATGATTTTCTCTAATTAAATTGGTTTAATTACTATTAATCGCGACTTAATATAATTAGGTCGTGACACAATGCCTGTCTATAGTTACTTCTGAATTTGCATTTGGCACAAAACGGTGTGTTCTTAATCCATTCCGCAATAGTTTGTCACATATACTTTTTTTTCTTCTTAGTAAGCAAAATTTATTAATAAGAAAGAAAATGGGAACAAGAAAAGAAGAATAAAAGAAAAGAAAAATAAGTCTATCTAGTCTTTGTGGCTTATAAATACTACAAACTAGCTCAAACAAGCATTAAACTACAAATCGATCTGTAGCGAGCCATCCCATTATAGTCTTGGGAAATATTAGTAGCAAGAAAATTCGGCGTAGATAACCACCAAGAAAAAGATTGGACCGTAACACCTTTATTAGCTAACTTGTTTGCTGAATAATTTCCTTCTCGGTAAATATGAGAGAATCGATAAATCATATGCCTTAGATGATGCAGACAATTAGACCAAAGAACTTGGAACAGGTATGGAATGGATGGATGGCCATCAGAAAGAAAATTTAGAATCAAAGAGGAGTCACACTCAATCCATAAAAAATGCCACCTTTTGTGCCAGACTACATCCACTACTTTAATAACGGCCATCAATTCAACTGCAACAGATGAACTAACACCAAGGTTATCACAAAAAGCTCCCAAAACAAACCCACGACAGTTACGAAAAACAACACCATAACCCAGATGTCCTTTAGCAACCCCACCTGTGTTAACTTTTGCCCAAGAATGCAAAGGTGTTTATCAAATGATTCTAATAAATTGCAGAGCTTTTTGAGGTCTACCAAAAACACCCAAATCATGCAAAGTACATAGATCTTGTAAGGAATTAAACATGCATCCCTTACCTACAAGAGAAACTTCTTTACAACTACGTCTGATGAATCTTAGTGAAGCCTAGAGACTTGGGGTTATATTATTAAATTTGACCTCATTACGCGCTATCCAAATAACCCAACAAGTAGTACTCACAGCAACCATCCATAATTCATAAATTTATGGACTAAATGATGATCGAAATAAGAGTAAATCCTTCACTGATTAAACATTAGAAAAGGGCCAGCGAAAGACAATATAAAGCCAAGGCCAAATCAATTAGCAAATTCATAATCCCAAAACAAGTGAGAAATCGTTTTAGCATGAGATGGAGATTTGCAAAGAGAACAACATGAAACTGTGATCATACCATGAGAAATTGGCTTATCATCAGTAAGAAGTGTGTCATTAAATAATCTCCATAGCAACAATGAAAATCAAGTCATGTATTAGCATTATTTTTTACTTAACTACATTTATAATACTATTTTTTTTAATTTCTAAAAATTATAACTCCTTGTTTTTTCTTTAGTTCTTATAGAAGCAGATACATTGGATATGATGCTATCCTTCTCGCATATACAACAACACTCTTTGGTGCATTCTTTGTTAATGAACTAGGTAGGACTGTTCTATATTGCGCTCTTTTGGCAAAAGTCAAGTCTATGAAACATGTTGCATTGGCTACTGCAACTTCTGGAGTTGCCGCATCAATATTACTAGGCCCTGTTTGGCTAAGCTTTTAGATGGTCCAAAATCACTTTTGAAGCTTAAAATCACTTTTGGTCCTGTTTGGTAATCTAAATCATAATCACTTTTAAACTCAAAAAGTGATTTTATAATAAGCAGACTGCCATCAACTTTTAGTCAAAAGCTGGTGTCAGCTTTTGCGGAGGATTTTAATAACTTTTGATATTTCCAAAACTACCCTTAATGGTTGAGTATGGAAACAATTTTTTCCACCCATATCTTTTTAACAAAACGATAATAACCCCACTTTAGACCCAAGTCCTTTTCTCTCTTGCGGCTGTGCTCTTCTTTCCTACCGGCATCAATGTCTTGGTAACTTCAACCAACTTGGACCCATGCAATCCTAATTTAAACTTCAAATCCTTTTTTTTTCTCCCTTCATACATTCAATGATTTATACTTATTGGAATTTTTTTTTTAAGCAAGGAAAAAATAAAATAAAATAAAATAAAAAACGTAAGCAAAATCTTTAATAATACACACCTTTGTGGGGTTGGACGAGAGGTCAAGTTTTGTGTGTGTTTTCTAAATGTTATTTTTTTGATGCATCACTGCTCTTGTTGTTTGTGTGGTTATGAGACGTTTTACCTAGGTTGTTAGGGGAATAGTGTAAACTCAAATTTTGATAAGAGTACGGCCTAGGGTACCCTCAATCATTAATATTTAAATAAAAAAAAAATCACTGCTAATACTAAACAGAGCAAAAAAAAAAAAATCATTTATTATAAGGGACAGTTCAGTCAATTTGGGGTTATAACAACTACAACAAATGTTCTTCCCAAACAGATAAAAAATCACTTTCAGCTCTAACAGCACTTTTGAATACAGTTTCCAAACAGAGATTGATTCTCTTTTGCTTCTCGTAACTTCTGATTCTCTTTTGCTTTTGCCTAAAAGCAAAAGCTACAGTTTTCCCAAACAAGGCCTAAGTGGTTGTACTACTCACTCACATTTTAGGATTCGTATAGATCTAACTGAACAACAAACCTGCAATGTTAGTAAACAAAGCACCCTTGCATGGCTACTTCATAGTAAAAAACTCATAGTCTAGGATGAATCATCTATGACTAAACGACAAGTTATCGAAGCATTTGATCATATGCTAGACGATCTGATAAGCTCTTTTCTTCTATTTGGAGGTAAAGTCGTCATATTTGATGGCAATTTTAGCCAAGTGTTGCCGATCGTCCCAAGTGCCACACAAGATGAGGCAAAATCCAGTTTTGTCTATTCAGCCTTGTAGTAACAACTTCAGACCCTTAAGTTGTTGCAGAATATGCGAGCACACCTTGACCCTTTTTTTACAGAAATATTTGCTCCACATTGGTAATGGTATAGAACCTGTTGTAAGTCACGACATTATTCAATTACCCCATGACATTCTATTTCATTTTAATAAAGAAAGTGTGGCTTCATTGAATCATCTCATTGATATAGTCTTTCCAAATATCTATTCATATAATCCAATAAAATACAATATTGTTGATCGCGCTATTTTGATACCTAAAAATGACTCAGTTCATAAAATAAATGAAATGTTAAGTCTCTAAATTCCCAAGCCAAGAAAAATTTTTTACCAAGCGCGATGAATGCATAAACTCTATAAAATACAACCTTAAAGAAGACTTCTTGAATACTTTAACTTCGAAAAATATCCTCCCCATCAACTCATTTTAAAGATTGGTGCGCCAATTATCCTATTGCGAGACATAAACCCTTCAAAAGGATTCTTTAATGGAACTAGATTAATATATCTTGTCTTTAATAGAAATCTTATAGATGCTGAGATTGTCGTTGGTCATCACAAAAGTGAGAGAGTCTTCATACCAAGAATCCCAATTCTACCAAACAAAGTTGACAAATATCATTTCCCATTCAAAAGAATCTAACTTCCAATTAGACCTTCTTTTGCAATTACTGTTAATAAAGCACAAAGTTAAACTTTGGAGAATGTTGGAGTCTACTTACCCTAACATGTGTTATCTCATTACCAGTTATACGTAACACTCTCTAGGGCAACGGATGCATGAAACATAAAAGTTTTAATAAAATCCATCTCTGACAATGCTATTGTTGCACAACAAACTGCAAATTTTCTTTGCAAAAATATTATTGAATTGGCACATCTTGAATAAGTCAACAAATTGTTTCATCAAAGTAAGCCTATTCAATTTATTCAATACATTCCTCATACAGTTTAACATCCTAACTAGGTGCCTTATTTTATATTATCGTACCTTACATGCTTCTTTATATTTATAACTTACTACAATATATACTTATGATAATCTTAACTGCAAAACATAGAATAATTCTATTACATCTTCTTATTATTTATTATGCTACATATACTTACTTCACATTCTTTCCTCCTTATGCTATAGGATGCCACCCACCAAAATGGTACAATTTAAAATGTTTATTAAAGAAATCAACCCTACTACGCATCATGGTTAGAGGGGTTAGGGTCAAGATCCTTCAAAAGCACAAAATAAGATCCTTTGCAAGTGGAAAAAGAATGCGTTACCTAAATCTGATAGATTCACAAGTTTATCAACCTTCTCTTATAATTTTATATACACTCTATGCTTACAAATATAACAAATAATCTGCTAATCCTTTTTTTTTTTTTTTTTTTTACCACATAAGGAATAGAAGCACAAGCAACCATTTGGGGACAGGATTTTGGATGGCTTGATGCTAGACTTTGTGAATATAAAGAATATTACATCTCAAATGCAGCTATAAAGGCTATATCGCTACAGTTTTGAGTTACAAACCATCCATTATATATTCTCAAATGCAGCTAATTTTTTGGGACCAAATTGCTAAAAAAGTCTGCCCACTCATTTGTGAAAAGTTTTAGAATAACCATGTTATCGTAGTTATGGGAGTAATATAATGGTAAATCCTTCAAGAGTGTTATGACATTTCATCAAACATACACTAAATTATATATTCTCCCCCTATTGTCTATAGGTCAATCGCTCTCAACAAAGCCATCATCCACTATCTTGTTGTTTCTAGATATCTCTCAAGCAACTGAATTGAAATTGTGGTATAGCTACATAAAAAAAAAATGCATTATTAATGTTCCACCTCATCCATTAAATTACTTTTCGCTCAACATTGTCACCATAATGTTATTTATCTTCTTGGAACAGGTACAACGAACACCAAACTAAGATTGTTGCCAGATTTAACTGTAACATCTATACTTTAATTTTGAGTTAATTATGTTGTTTTGGATCCAGTAACGATTGGTTTCAATCACTAATTCGTGATTATATAATTTTACTTTAACTTGGTGTTAAGTTTGTAATCATCTTGTTTATTTATTTATTTTTAGATGGGTCAATTTCAAAGTTTGATGACGTGTTCAAAATTTTATTTTATTTTATTTCTCGGGAAGGTCATAAAATTTATATTACCAGTGTTATTTATTCATTTGATGTTATCATGTGTTATACACGATAATCATTTGGAATGTCCTTATTTTATTTTTACGTTATAAATTATTTTGATGTGGGCCCTAAAGTTTTGAAACTTAGTTGGCCTCATATGTTCTTATAATCAGTGGAATTTATCCTTATGTTATATTTACGTCTTTGTTTTATATTGGACCCCATACAGTTTGGACTTAATGTTATATTAGTTGTAGTAGGGTGAGCTCAATTGGTAAAACACTTACCGAACCTATTTTTGCATGTAGGACACTTGTCCTAAGGGTATAAAACATATATAAATAATAGTTTAAGGAGGCCAATCAGCCCCATTACTCTCATTTTCCAGCATTTAGAAGTTTAGAAAGAAATAGAGAGAGGGAGAAAGAAGAGGAAGAAGAAGAATAAGGGGTGTACGGCTTTTGTACGGACACCATGGGGGAACTTCTCCTTTACCAATTCTTCTGCAATTTCTTCTATTCTCTCATCTTACCAAGGTAGGTGCATATTTCTTCTTGGTAGATTATGGGCATTTGTGAAATATGGATTTATTTTATCTATTATGAAGTTATTTTGCATGATTTGTGATTTCTTGAAAGAATTTAGTATTATGAGTATGAAACCCTCATGTATATTGGAAACTTCTATTGTATTCCTTGTATATAGGTTAGATTACAAGTGGAAAATCATTTTTACCATTGATTTCATACATGCAAGATTATATCCCTCAATTTTGAGTTGAAAATATATGATTTGTGAAAAAGGGGGATAATAAGTTAGGTTATTACTTACGTGCATGTATTTTAATTGAAACTTTATTCAATTTATTTTTTTGGAATGAGAGTATTATCATGGTTGAAGATAAAATTTCAGATCTTTGTAATTCATTTGTAATTCTTGGAACCTATAATGGATTTTTGTGTTGTTTGGGATGTTTATACGTATTTACCAGTTTGTTATGTATACTTAGTTCGAAATGCTTGGTTGAAGTTGTGAGTATATATGTTTTCTATATGAGTTTGGGGGAGTATTAAAGTTTAATTGGTACAATTAGGGATGCTTTTGTGACATTTGAACTATATTACATGTATGTTGTATTGTGATGATAGCATGAACCCATTTTACCATTTAATTCATAACTTTATTTCTAGTTATGATTTTGGTGTAATTATTCCGTAGTACACCTGAATCTGGAATTTCTGCTAGACAACATTAATACTATAATGTAAATTATTTTTGAATAGGTTTTCCTTGGTATTTCTCTACCAAACTTTGAGGTTACAAAGTACATTTGATATGCTTTTAAGTGATATAAACCCCAAAGCCCGTTTCTTTTTGAATTGAACCTGTAAAAAATTCATTTATACGTATCACGAATTGCTTTTACTAAAATTTCAAATTTGGTTGTTGAACTTGGAGCAGATTTTTAAATTATAGAAATATTGGATAATAGATTTTTACAAGTAATCATTGATTATATATTTCATGTTTGGAAGTACAATTTTTTAACTTTTGAGACAAAATTGGGTGATTTTGAAGAATGGTATTCTAGACTTGTCGATGTAAAAGTTTATATTTTAGGTAAAAAGATGCAATTGTGAACTATTTGGTTAGATTTATTAATTTTGATTTTACGAAGATATAAGAATCATAAATATGTTATGTATAGTTATTTCCCTTCTTATAATTGTTGGAACATTTATATGAGATTCTTTGCTTGATGTTTGCTATACATATAGATGTCGGTATGATACTTTATATTGTAAATAATGGGGATATTGTATTGATATGGAATTTACCATGTTAACTATGGGATTATTAGCATGATCGGCATAATCATGTTGCATTGGTATTCATGGCATCGCAATGTATTGGAAATAGACTTAATTTTATACTTGGTAAAAGTATTGAAAGGGGTCCCTAGATATGGATTATTTGCTATCAGAGGACTATTGAGCTGTATTTTTCACTCCTTTGATCCTAGTTTACTTGCGGTCCTAGAAAATGATGTTTTGTTGTGCTCTCAAATTGAGACAACTTATAGTCCTAGGTAGGGATGATAGTTGTGTTGTTCTTTTAGAGGTTGGGTTTAAATTCTCCATTTCCGCAAGAAAACTCCTGCAAGAGTGGTTTAGTAATTGAGAAATAATGTAATTTGACATAGAGTCGCATATTACATCACATCATGACATGGCATTCATTTACATTAAGCTATGGGTATATAACTTATATTTAATGGTTATTTATTCAATTAGCTTATGAACTCTATTGAGATATTTATATACAATTTTAAGGAAATACGATAATATGGAAATGAATTTAAGTTTATACTTTGATTTTATGGGTTGTCTCTGATATAGAATTGAACTTGAATATTTTCTATATCGTATATATGAGTATGTATATATCTTGTGATTTTAAATGGATTTTAAAATTTTGATAGACTTTGTAGAAATATGTAACCTATTGAACGTTAGCTCAACCCCTACAGTTTTGCAAGTTACATATAGAAAAAGAAGTTGTTTGAGTTGTGGTATTTTGATTAAATACTTGAAAATTGGTTCGTGAGGCATTTTACTAAAATAGATTATACGTTTTGTGATAGGCTATAAGTTATTGATATATTTGGTCAATTGTAATTTAATTCTTGGTGATTTGTATTTTATTATTTCAGAATTGTAATAATTAATTTTGGTTAGAAACCATGTGGAATTTGAGGCAAGCGATATTACCCTATATAGATGAATGTGTTGGATATAATGTTAGAAATTTCTATTAAAACAATTATAACACAATAATCATCAAAATGAATTTAGTCTATAATAATCAACAATAATAATATTACAAGAATTAGAGTTTAGAATAGCCTGTAATATGGATCAAGGTACGTTGTGAAGCGCTATCCTTAGAGAAAATACATCCCCATTCACACTAGGTTTGGTTGGCGTTTCTCTCGATTTTCCACAAATCTCGAATCACCCGTATGCTTCAAATACTCAAATTATAATTCATAGAAAATATGAAAAGAACTCAAAGTGTATAACAAACATGGAAATATAAGTGTTAAAAATTTCAGCATATACAAACCCTTCTCTACACCTCTTCATCTCCATACATAACACTTATATAAATAAATAACCAAAAGAAATAACCTCCAACAATAATGGTATGGTAAAGTGGTGGTGTGGGAGTTATCTCCACCCACTTATTCACCACCATAAAGAAATATAAAGAGGTAAATAAAAGGTCATTGTAGGTTACACCTATATTAATAAAATAGAATAAATAAAAAATAAAGACTATAAATAACAAAAAATAAATTGAATTAATTTTAAATCAAATATATATACAACAATCCCCCACATGATTTAAAATTAAAATATTATATATAAGGAGCATTTTTATTGTGTAATGGGTATAGGTACCTTCTGGGTTTGAACCTATACTTAATGTTATTGAGGACTTAACTTATTGTGTGGTAAGTAATCGATTCTTCCTTACTAATGTGAAACTTGTAAAGTTAATTTTGCTATCCCAATTTTACAAATCATTGTTGTTTTTTATTTTTCTCTTTTTCTCCCCCTAGAGAGAGCATCTTTACTTAAATAATTGGGCACACTAAAAAAACTTCATATTATCAGGACTGTTTCTAATAGTAATCATATAGAGGAGCCAATAAGCCTTCGTGGCTTCAAACATTTTCTTTGAGTTACAACGTTTGTTGTTATTTGTTTGGAAACTTTTTTATATTTTTCTTCTTCTTCTTTCTTTTTCTAGCTTTCATATTTATTTATGAATTTGTGAATTTCCCTTAAAGTACAATCCTCCATTGATGAAACTTCCAAAAGAGATCTTTTTTAAATCAACATTGGAATTCTATATAATCTATTTGGGTTGTGTTACACTCTTCAGTCCCAAATTATTAGATGGATAGATTGTCCTTCTTCATATTCCTTTGTTTAAAGGGCTTATTTCTTTATATGGGTGGCGTCAAGGGAAAGTTTGTATGTGGTTAAGCACTACCCATAAGCATTATGAACTAAACTAAATCAATTATGATCATTGTATACATAAAATATTTTATAGATGGTTGGCACAACTAAAATGATTTTTATTATCAAAACATCACATCTTCATATATACAACTATTAATAAGCAATTTACAGATTCACTTTTTGCCACATCCCCAACCTATACAACAAACCTATAAAAAAGAAATACTCCCCAATTGCAACACAATCAATACAACATATCCTATCTAGTTTACACACATAACCAACATAATAACTTAATGAACCCCTCCCCAGCATTTTGACTTACATGAACAAGGACAATCAACGCAAAGCATAGAAAAACACTTCACCCAATGATTCGCAAGCAAAAAAATTAGTTCATTTGCATCCTCCATAGTATTCAACCCACTCGATTCCAATAACCTAGCAAACAATTCTTTACAAGTTTGAAGGCTTCCACCACATGACAACCACAACAAAGCAACCACATACTCAAGCCTATGACTGTACATTTGATCACATCTTAACATCTCATGCTAAGTAGTCTACAACATACCAGATTCAACATTTGCAAACAAAAAATGACTCACATCAACTATGTAAATTGCACCTATATTATCACATGTAGCAGCTCCAAATGTATCTGATAGCCCTCAATTTCACCTTCAACTTCACTTTCACTAAAGTATAGTGCCATATTAAAATTGACCCATGTAAACAGATATTCTAGCCAATTTGCTATCTTAAACTGCTTACACTTGCTTCAATCACACCCAAATAAATCAAATACATAAATTACCATCAGAACACTGTCACACGCTATTTTTGCCACCTTAACTAGGGTTTGTTATTTTATGTGTCTTTTTGTTTCCTTTTTGAGTCTAGTCTTTTGCATTGAGTTTCTAGGGTCTTGAGGATGATGTGTATGAATTTTGATTTGATTTGGAGTTGATCTTGAGGGTCAATAAGAACTTTTGTGACTTGAGAGCATAATCGTCTTTTAGGTCACAAACTTTCCATTTGACGTTGAAATGATCTCCGAGTTGTCAATTGGAGTTCATATGGATGCATTTGAGGTATTTATGGATTCAATTTGATGAATTGATGGTTCGGGATTAAAATGGTTCAATATGGTTCAGATTAGTTAAGAGACCCACTTCGAGTTAGCTCGAATCGGCTCATGATTTTCACTTAATTCTCACTCAATGGACTTTAATTAGTCTTAATTTCATCCCCAAATGTATTTTAGAAGGTTGAATTTTGAATTGGAAGACATTCAGTGCGACCCTGTGTGCATACTTAAGCTAAGCGACGGTGGTGTATAGCGGTTAACTGCCTTTGTAAAACCTAACCATGCAGCCATGGCTGAGTTTTTTGCCCTAAAATGACTCAAATCATATTCCCTTTTGAAACACGGTCATTTTGGCTTCTTTTTTTTTTTGTCAAAATCGGAGTTGATTTGGGCCCTAAAACACATTTGGAAGCTGAAAGGGCTCATAATAAGCAAGAGGTAACAAGGCCTCGGGTGACCACGCAGGCCTGGGAGGCTAGCCGCCTGGCCCAGGCTGCTAACCGCCCAAGCCCAGGTGGTCACCTAAGCCTCTTTCCTTTTTTGTGTGCTGAAGCGGATCCCTTCCTATTTTCTCGAACTATTCCGCCTCCAACCGCCATTCCTTCTTATTTTCAACCCTAATTGACCTACTTGAGCCCCAAAGGAGCCTCTAAGGATCCTTGGATAAATATTTAGGGTTTTAATCCCAACCATTGATGGATTCCCCTCAAACCCTATAAATATCCCTCTATATTTCAGCATTAAGGGGAGGCACTTAGAGGCAATTACAGCCATCCTTAAGGCATTTGACCTAATTTCTGAGTGAGAGAGAGGGAGATAGAGTTTCAAGGAAAGCTAGAGCTTTGTGTGGAGGCTTGAAGGAGAGTGTTTCCAGTTGTTCATAAGAGGAGAAGAAGACTCTACAGCAGCAAGAGAACTCCACCATAGGTATACCTCTATTCCCTTTATGCTAAAATTAGGGTTTCACTTAGAATAGTTCTAATGCATGTTTAAGTTACTATTTTTATCATGTGTTGATGCTTTTAATGGTTAATATACATGGTTTAAATGTTATTCGTAATGAGTTATGCATGCAATAGGATTATTTACGTAATTTAGAGCATAGTTGTGATTTTAGGGTTTCTATTGTGCTGAAATAGGGTTTATGCTTAGAATAGCATTATTTCATGTTCAAGTTTAGATTTTTATCATATATTGGTACTTCTACTGGTTAATATATGTGATAAAAATGTTATTCATCATGAGTTATGCATGTCATAATGTTATTCTATGTGATTTTATGTGAGTTTGCAATTCTAGGGTTTCTCTTGTGTTGAAATTGAGTTTTGCTTAGAATAGCTATATTTCATGTTCAAACTTTCATTTTTATCATGTGTTGTTGATTCTATTGATTGATATGCATGATTAGAATGTTGTTCATGAGTAGTTTGGCATGATAGAGGATTATTTCATGTGATTTTATGCACGATTGTGATTCTAGGGTTGCTATTATCCTTGTTTTGGTTTAGTTGCATATAACATGGTAGCTTAGGATTTTTATTTGTTTTTCTTCATCGTTGTTGTATATGTACTGCATATAGGATAACTATGATATTTTCAGCATTCATACAGTAGATTTTAGGGTTTTTATGCATGCCATGGTTCTAGGATTGAATTAAGGTTTATAGTTGTTCACTATTTCTGTTGTTTGCATGTTTAGTGGATGAATATAGGCCTTATTTCAATTATGTTCGGATTTGTTTATTGTCTTTAATGTCATAATTTGAGCATGTGATAGCTTTTGTGTAAGCATGATAATTGCTTGGTTGGAAACTAGTTTGGTTTGTTCGTGTTTTTTGTGTATATTGCATGCAAATTGTAGGTGCTTGACAAGTACAAACCCATAAAAAGTGGGATATGACAAGTGCAATTACCCCACCAATATGGGTGATTATTTTGGCTAATGCAAGATGAAATCTTGCGAATAAAGTAATTACCTTATTAAATAGGGTGGTTATTTTGACAAGTTGCTTTTGCTCAAGGTAAGTAGGGTTTGAAGGTGCCCTAATTTACCTTTCCTTCCTTAAAACTTTCCTTTCTCCTTCCTAGGGTTCTTTCCTAATAGGGGGATATGGTAGGCCTCTATAGTTTCCTTTTATGAAAAAATCCTTTTTTAAATGAAAGTTTCTATCTTTACTTGAAATTCCATATTTTTTAAAGATCTTTTGGAAATCATTTATCTTTGGAAACTCTTTTATTTATGGAAGGAAACTTTGGGTTTACCATAAGCCTTTATTAGGTTATAATCCTATTCCCATTGAACTACATGGACTTTAATCCATGTATTTCCATACATGGTATGTAGGCACTCTTCGTGAGGTTGAAGTCCGCCCTAGGATACTAAGTATCCTAAGTTTTCTTTTCCCTCATTTTCTCTTTTTTTCTTTTATTTACTTGCTTATGTGGATGGATGAATGAATGATCTGCATGCTGTCTTATAATGATTACTATTGATTTATGTGTGTTTAAGACTTTGATTTAGCCCAATTAAATTAAGAAACCATTTAGGGCGATATGGGTGCCTATAGGCTTTGCCTAGAACCTTCCCATATCGTAACTTAGCCTCCGGATTCACAATCCTTGGTTTTCGAAAGATCTTTTGCTTTACCATTTTTAAACATGGAGTCATTTATTTTGGAAAGTAAAACATTTTAGGGTTTTCCTTGTTTCCTTTAAAAAACGAGGTGGCGACTCCTCCCTTTTTTTGAGTTCCCTTGTGGGCCATTTTTTAGGGTTCATAAACACCAATAAAAAACAAATAATAAATAAAACACAAACAATTTCTATATGAACATACATTGCCATTAGCCTCAGAATATACCTATATCCATCATCACCATGGACAACTTTAGAAAGAATACATCTTGACAAAAGATCGATTGAAATATCTATAAGGCCAACTATATCATAAAAAATATAAAAAAATCACAAGGTAATATAAAACTGTAAAAGTAGTGTTTGGTATCAACTACATAGTCACACAATTTAATCGAAGTAATATAAACAATATCACATGTGTTGTCACACCACAACCTTCATATCTTGAAACTTCCCGTCAAGTCTCTCAACTTGACTTCTTCTCCTCCTTCTCTACTTCTTCATTTATTCTTTTGTTTTTTCTTCACAATAAACCCATATCTCAGGCAATCTGTCAGACCTTATTTTTAAAATCTATCAGAGAAATAACTACAAAGATATATTATGAAAATACATCAGGCACGCGCTTCACATGTGTTTCTCCAATTAGTAGAAGAAAAAAGGCAAAGCAAAGATTTATGTGTAGAGCAAATATATGCCTGGGATTACAATAGACTGTAGTTGTGTAGACACTATCAACTTCTATACATTTTGTAAATGTAAAATTTTTCACATGTTTTTTTTCTTATGGGAAGAAGGGAGAAACCACGAAGATTAAATAAGCCGTATTTAAAAAGTAATGCAAAAATTCAGAGAAAACATAAGTTGAAATATTTATATTGATAGGAATTTTTATTCCAACGCATCCTCAGTATCCATAGGGTTAAGAGGACCCGTTTGTTGTAACGTAAAAGCCATTATAAAGATTATAGTATTTTTAGGGAAATGATATTCACACTCCCCTCGCCCCCAGCTTTGTGTTCTCTCATAGTAGCGAGTACAAGAAGCTCATGGGAGAGTGCAATTGTGAATTGAGGAGAATCTTTATAATGGAAACTTACATTCGAATTTATTTCATTTCCTTTATGTAACTGTTAAAAAATAGTAACAACTCATTTAGTTCAATATTTATATCCCCTTCCTTTCCTCCCTTCTTTCCTTCCTACAAAATAGTAACGGTTTGGATTTTAAAAGCAGTTGATTAAAAAATCATGATGATGGTAGATTTATTTTAGGATAAATTGCACTTTAAGATTGATGTCACGACCCAAAAATAATAGGCCATGATCAACTACAATAAAACCAGTTTAATTAGAGAAAATCATTTGGAAAACACATGAATGACATGTGTTAGAAAAACTGTTATTTCAATAGAAATTTTGACATGACTCATTCGTAAATGGGACATACCATGATAAAACCTATTTAAATAAACATAAAAATGCCCTATCATTCATCATTGGTATCATCAAATGCTAAATAAACTATTTTAAGAGACCTGCGAAAATAAAATATTACAAACCATAAGTTATTACATGTTTAATACCTATTGCCAAAAAAAAAAGTATTTAAATATTATAAATTCATAATATTAAGATTGTTCAAGTCCAGACTTATTTCATAATTAAATAGCATAAAAACTAAGCCAGTCCCAAGTCAAATAGCTCAAAGCGAGGTTTTTTTAGCTATGAAATCATCTAAAAGGGGGTTTATAAAAATAAGGGTGAGTATAAAACTCAGTAGATATAATTTTCATATAAAAATAACCAAAGCATGATAATATAACCAAAATAAATCATGCTTAAATACAATAAAATCTATATAATGCCATGAATGTTACGCGACTCATGTCCATTTAATTAATTTCATAATTACCAACCACTCCTACAGGAGTTTTTACTCGAAAACGGAAGATTTAAACCCAACCTCCAAGAGAACAACATAGCTATCATCCCTACTGGGGACCGTAAGTCGTTTCAATTTAGAAGCACATTGAAATATCATTTTCTAGGACCGCAAGCACCCCAGGACTAAAAGAATGGAAAACACAACTAAGTCCCTTGACCACAAATAGTCTAAATCCAATGACAACTTTTTATACTTTTACCAAGTATTTAATTAATTCTATTTCATGCATTATTATGCCAATAAATGCCATAAAAATGCATATAAATCCCAATGCATGCCAATATATCCAGAAATCAACAATATATAATTATTTCATAATTATATAACAAGTTGGGCTATGTAAAACATGTAAAATATAGACCAACAATAATTTATATAGCATGTACATTTAAAATAAGCGAAAATATAGCATGTATATAAACCCACATACTCCTAAATGCAATAAACTTAACATAGGGTTATGTAAACTAGACCTCTAGTACATGGATTACAAAATACACATAATAATATACCCATAAATCATGTAAAATCATGAATAACACAAATATCTATTTATATTCAATATATATGGGCAGACAGCCTTACCCATTAACATCCTTAAGGTTAAATCCCATGAAAATTACACCTATTCCAAGTATAATGAGCCAAATATAGAGAAAATGTGTTGAGAGGGTTGAATCCAAGCCTTGAATGCAAGAATAAGCTCTCAACTCCAAGAACTATGCTCAAACCTCCAAAAGATGTGTAGAGAATGAAGAATCTAGCCATAGAGAATGAAGATCTGGGCTCTTAAATCACAGGTAAGAGTAGGAAATAAATGTAAATGGTCCAAAACCACACTTTCTCTCTCTAGATACTCCCTTTCTCTCACCTCTTTCTCCTTCTCTTTAGGTGTTTCAAGTGAAAAATGCAGATTTGGGTGTGTAAGAGTCAGGTTTGAAGAGTTTAAGGGGAAAGAGGGCATTGGCATTTTTTGCCCTGTTAAAAAAATTTGCTGATGGGAGCATCCTGATCGATCAGGGTTTAAGGGCTTGATTGATCGGCTTTGGTTGAGAAACCAAGAATACTTTATGCCTAAAATGGATACCACCCCAATCAATCAGCTTTTGAGAGCGATTGGTCGGCCTATGCTGATTTTGCCTAATAACGAGCGCGAACGTGTATAAATGCTATTCATACTTATGTATCATGCATATGATGCAAAATGACAATAAATCACATGTCATGTATCATAAATATCAATCCTAATATGCGACGCACATGCAAAACACAATCCGACAAATTACCAATTAAAAATGTAATTAAACTAATTTAATGGGACGGGTGTTACAATTCGAATCACTCTATCGTCAGATTTGTGGTTTTGTAAATAGAAAATATAAATGTTTATTAGATGTTGATAAGGTTAATATAGAAAGAGAGAAGATAAAAGTGATTTAGATCTAGTCAAAATATAAACATTTATTAGATGTTCATGGGGGTAAAATAGGGTTTTCAAACCTATAAAAGAGGCAAAGTAAAGATAATACATAAAATTCTGACTGTAGATCCCAAATTACTACTCAACTAATAATCCAACTACTGAATTGACGTAATTTAAGTTTTGGACCCTAAAATGAAACTTGACCCAAACTTTGGACCCAAAGTTGCAATTTACCCTTTATTTTATAAAGACTATAAAAGTTGCTCTTGTCGATGCCCAAGCATAGAAAAACCTTTACTCCATATATAAGAACAACAATCAAGAAAAGTATAATTTTGGGTTGGAAAGTAATAGATTCTTGGCTCTTTAATTCCCATATATAGTAACGGTTGGTTTTTTAATGAATATAGGGAAAGATTCCTAGTGTAAAAATTTTTACTCTTATACCCTGTAGACACCCCAATTTTGCTAGGTACTTCACACACTACACAATATGTCCTCCACACATTACAATCCAATTACGATCCAACATTAGCTATCATCCAGCTAAAAGTGCTAAACAGTGATGCCAGTGTCCGACCAGTAGTGAGAATAAACCCATTTTCCAAGGTATAAAACCTAGAGAGAACCCCCTATGCTTGCAAAGTTATCAGTGTATTGATTCATCAAATGGATTGCAGTTTTGAAGTTAGAGCACCTTAAATACCCTAGAAAGACTTTTAGACTCGACCCTCGATCCCGTTCCCAGAACTTGTATTTTCTCATTCATAGCTTCTCACTGAGCAAATGATGCACTATTTTCATAAACGGACTGCATTTTCAAGCTTAGAGCACATCCTATTACCCTAGGGAGACCACTAGACTTAACCTCGGGTTTTGCTTGCTGGGATCCACCAGTTAGGCCTCCACTCCAACAATCGTCTGGAGAATAAGTCTTGTATATGAGCTGAGATTTTAGAGGTCTTGATGGGGTTGGATTTATCTTTTCAATGACTAGAAGAATTCCTAATTTTGAGTTCGAGAGCTCCATGTGGAGCGATTTCAAGTTTTAGGCCATTTTTAGTGATGTTGGAAAACGTGCAAAAAAGAGATTTCACAAAAAAAATGTGAGAATTTGGGAAAATGCCTAAAATCCAATTTTCAGCACTTTTTGTGAAATAGAAAAAATGCTGAAAAGGTCCGAAACTTGGAGAATCGTGACTAAATTTTTGCAGAAAAAGCTCATAGTCGACAATTTGAAATTTTAGAAAAATGTTTAGAATTGAATTTATACTTCGAGAAATCACAAAGTGAATATTTTTTGTAGCTCATCGAGAAATCGCTATTGTTGCGAAAAAACCAAAAGGAATCTTTTTCTTTGGAGCGCGCCGAAAAAGTCAAAATTGTAGGGAAAAAGTCAAATTGCAAAGGACATGTCAAAAGCTTTCCAATGCTTCTAGAATCACTTTAATTGGAGTTTCTGAGCCCAAGATACACAAGAAAACCTGAATGTTGCAAAAGGTCAACTTTGATAAAGAAAAGTCAACTCTAGTCAAAAAGATAATTTTGATTAAATTGTTGTCGTGCATCTCAAAAAAGAGTCAACTTCTGGTCCTATAGCATTTGGAGTTTCAGATCTCAAGATAATTGTAGTTGAAGTTTGAAGGGGAGCCTAGTGGGACACGTATGACTCAAAATCCACATATAAAAAAAAAAGGTTATAGTCACAAGCCAAGATCACAGTCAAATTGAAGAGCACATCGAAAGCTTTCTAACGCCTCATCATTTATCTCAATCAAACACCCAGATCATTTGTCTCATCAATTTCAAGTTCTACTTTACAATTAGACGTACCCCACTTTCCTTGAAATGTATGCAAAATTCAAGATGCAATCATCAGACAAGATCACTATTAAAATGAAGAACGTGTCACAAACTTTCCAATGCTTCTTTAATCACTTAAATCGGAGTTCGGGAGCTCAATTTATGATCGTTCAAAATTTACATCACGTACATGTAAAAGCAAGATGTATGGAGCTTACGATAGGCCGCACTACGATGGATCGTCTAACCCATGAAGTGGGCAGCATAGTTTTGCTTTTGCACTCCATTGTTCCTTCCATGGACCATTGCATATGGGATTATTCCACTTTAATTAGGTAGCAAAGCAAAGCCTTAGCCATTAAGGTTTCTCCTCCATAAATTGGACCTAAATCAATAGCAAAAAAAGGAGGTGAAAAAGGAGAGGACAAGAAAAGAAAGGAGAAAAAAAGAGGTGGCCGTTTGTGAACCGGGGAAAATGGCCTACAAGATCACATGTAAAAACAAAGGAGTCACCACCCCATTTTTAAGGAATGGGGGAAACCCTAAAAAATGTTTTATTTCCAAAACACACATAACTCCATTTTGAAAGAAAAGGCAAAGTCTTTAAAACCAGAAAATCAGATTCGGGGGCTAAGTTATGATGTGGGAAGGTTCTGGGCTAAGCCCATAGGCATCCATATTGCCCGAGTTGGTCTTTTAATTTAATTGGGTTAATTTAATGACTTAATCACATGCACATCAATATCAATCAATAAAATATAGTATGCTAATCAGTCACAAATCCATCCTACTCCACTAGCAATTATATGTGATGGATAAATTCATCCTACTCCACTAAAAATCACATGAGATAGATAAAAGAATAAAAGAAAAAAGAAAACGAGGATACTTAGTATCTTAGGGCAGACTTGAACATCAATTGAGTGCCTACGTACCTTGTATTGAATGTACAAGGATCAAAGTCCACGTAATTCGATAAGAATAGGGTTATTTTCTTTTAAAAGAATTATAGTAAACCCTTGATTTCCATTTATAAGAATAAAATTTTCCAAAAATGCTTCCAAGATAGGAATAAAGAAGAATTTGAATTTGAATGGAAAAATAGAGTTTAAGAAACCAAGAGATTATCATGATCCTTTACCAAAGAAATAACCCAAGAGGGAGAAGGGATCAAGAGAAAGAAGTATATAATACCCGAACTTACCTTATGCAAATCACTTTCAAATTATTGCCAATTTAGCAAATAAATACCCTACTACTGCAATAGGGTAATTACCATGCTCAAATCACTTACCAATATGCTCAAATCATCACTATAAAGCAATAATAAAATTTGGACAGAATACTAAAAGTCCTAAAATTATCCTGATAATCATGTAAAAACAATAATTAAAAGGAAACAAGAAACCCTAGTATGCTCCTATATACAATGACCTAATTTACATGCACAAAACTAAGAAAAATATACAAAAGACTATAATAATCATGAGAATATCAAATAATATCATTAAGTATGCAAACAAAGCTAACTCAAGACAAAAATATGATATTTTATGTAAAACATGCAATGATTTTATGCAAGCTTTCTTAAGCAAAATTATCCTAAGATATTTTTACGTGGAAACCACCTCGTATGAAGGATCTATCAACACATCCTAGGTAAAATATATACTTTAAAACATATTATAAATGATTTTATGCTTAAACACATTCACGATTACCCTCATGCAAAACCCTACTTTCTAAAAATGATAATTATCCTTAGAAAAGGATAATGTCTCCAAAAACCCTAGAAAATCTGCTATATGAATGCAAACCTAGCATGATTCAAATATATGTAACATATATAGACCCACTATGATGAGCAATGACTCAAAAAGTTAGGCTAAGTATGCTATATGAAACTTGCATGAAATAAAGATAACGAAAACCCTAATTTCACAACTATGCATTATAATAGATGAACCAACCCTAAGACATGCTCAAACTATCATGAATATCATATATATTAACTAATAGAAGTACTAACTCATGACAATTATCACTGCAAATAAGTCATATGAAACATGTATGAAAAAAAGATAATGCCTTCAAAACCCTAGTAAACTAAGAATTGTCAAGCATATCAAACCATGAACCATCCTAAAATCATACATATAACATCATAGAAGCATTAAATTTACTTAATATGCAGAGCTACTACATGCATTAGAACTATCATAGAAGAAGAAAGAGAAGAAGAAGAAGAAGAAACCCTAATTTCAGTAATTGAAAGGATAATTTACCTCTTGTATAACTTCTCTTGCCTTTGAAATACTTCTTCTCTTGCTTGTTTAGGTTTAGAGAACCTCTCTTTGATGTTCTTTAACTCTCAATTTCGTAGCTTCCTCTCTCTTTAAGTGTAAAATGCTCAAGTAGCCTCCCTATGTGCTGAATATCATATTCTTTATATAGGAGACTGACCTAATAAACCAATGGCTAAAGATTAATTCATTAAATAATGTTCCTAGGGCTATTGGAGACTCTCTTGGTGCTTAAACAACTCAAAATTACTCCATTTTAGAAGGAACCAACTCACATGGGCAGAAAAATCCATCAAAAGAAGGAGAGAGATGTGAAATCCTAAGTAATGACAGGGACCCCGGGTAACCGTCTAGGCCTGGACAGTTAACCATTTGGGCCCATACGGTTAACCATCCAGCCCTGGACGGTTACGTGAAAGGTCCCATCAGCCTGCCTCGATTTAGATTCCTTCGTTTTTCGGAAGTCTTTTAGGGGTCAAATTAAGTCTGATTTTGATAAAATAAAAGCCAAAACGACCACGATTTGAAAAGGAACACATTTTTAGACATTTTAGGACAAAAACTCTTAACCATAGGTGCATGGTTAGGTTTTATAAAGGTGGTTAACCGTTGTACTCCACCGTCGCAAAGTTAGGGTTTGCACACAAGGTTAAGCTAAATGCTTTCTAAACCAAAATCCAACCTTTTAAAACATGTTTAGGGATAAAATCAAGACCAATTAAGGTTTAATGAAGGAAAATTGAGTAGGAATTATGAGCCGATTTGAGTAATCCGAGAGAGGGACTTTTAGCTAACTTGAACCATTATGAGGCAAATTAATTCTAAACCATAAAGTCATCAAATTGAACCTATAAATACCTCCTATGTATCAATATGAACTTCAATTGACAACTTGGAGATCATTTCAAAGTCAAACAGAAAAAATACAACTTAAAAGACACTAATACCCTTAAAGTCACAAAATCTCTAATTGACAATTGAAACCTCCTCCAAATCAAACCAAAATTCATATACATAATCCTTAACGCCTTAAAAACCTAATGCAAATGCCTAGACTTAAAAATAAAATAAAAACTTACATGAAATGATGACCTCTAACTAGGGTGACAAAAATAGGGTGTGACACCGGCCATAAGGGGAAGAGCTTGCACTTTCACCACCACTACTCCACCATTACACCACCACACCTGTACCACCTCTACCACTTTTACCACCATTAAACCACCATCATCACCACTCAAAAACCCCTCCATAATTGCTGTCCAAAATCTTCCAACCACCAAAAACCTCTTATTTGGTTTTAGGTAGCATAGAAAATCAAGAAAGTAGCATAGAAAGTCAAGAAAGTGGTGGTTTCGACCACCAGCACCACCACTTCTCACTTCCACCACTGCCACTCAAACCCTACCATATATCCTCTCATGAGAATATCTTACACAATATTAGGGACTTATTTTGAAGGAAAATTAGTGGGTGAACTTTCACCTTTGCCTTGGGTAGCGTAGGAAGAACACACAAAAATCTGTTGCTGTTTTACTACAGATTGACTGTTAGCTACACCTCTGTTGTCAGTCAACTTCTCTCAAATTGACTGGTAACTTTATTGTGTTAACAAGTTTTCACTCTTAATCTATTCCTAACTTTGTTAAAGTAAAGCTATACTAAGAATGGATAGTAGCAGATTAAGAGTGAAAACTAGTTAACACAGTGAAGTTACCAGTCAGTTTGAGAGAAGTTGACTGATAACAGGGTGAAGTTGATAGTCAATTTGTAGTGAAACAGCAACATATTTTTGTGTGTTCTTCCTATGCTACCTAAAGCTAAAGTGAAGGTTCACCTATTGATTTTCCCTTAAAATTAGTTCCTAATTTTGTGAGAGAGATGCTTATGAGAAGATATATTGTAGGGTTTGAGTGGAGGAGACAGTTTTGTGGTGGTGGAAGTGAGGAGTAGTAGTGGTGGTGGTGGTGGTGGAAACCACACTTTCTTGACTTTCTATGCTACCCAAAACCAAGGAAGAGATTTTTAGTGGTTGGATGATCTTGGACAGCAACTATGGAAAGGTTTTTGAGTGGTTGTGATGGTGGTTTAATGGTAGTGGAAGTGGCAGAGGTGGTGGAGGTGTGGTGGTGTAGTGGTAGGGTACTAGTGATGAAAGTGGGAACTCCTCTCCTTATGGCCGGCCACTTTTTTATTTTATTTTATTTTATTTTCTTTTCATCTCCTGTTTCTCCTCCTATTTTTCTTCTTTTTTTGCTGCTAATTTGGGTCCAATTTATAGGAGAGAAACCTTAATGGCTAAGGCTTTGCTTTGTCGCCCAATTAAAGTGGAATAATCCCATATGCAATAGTCCATGGAAGGAACAATAGATTGCAAAAGCAAAACCGTGCTGCCCACTTCATGGGCTAGATGATCCAGCGTGGTGCTGGCTATAGTAAGGTCTATGCACCTTGCTTTTACATGTACATGATGTAAACTTTGAACAACTATAAATTGAGCTTCCGAACTCCGATTTGGGTAATTCAAGAAGCATTAGAAAGTTTGCGACACGCTTTTCAATTTAACAGTGATCTTATTCAATGATTGCGGCTTGAATTTTGCATGCATTTTAAGGAAAGCGGGGTACATCCAATTGTAAAGTAGAACTTGAAATATTTGTATCTTATGATCTAGGTGTCTGATTGAGATGAATCAAGAAGCGTTGGAAAGCTCTCGACATGTTCTTCAGTTTGATTGTGGTCTTGGCTTGTGATTGCAAATTTTTTTCTTAAGTGGATTTTGAGTCATGCGGGTCCCGCTAGGCTCTCTTTCAAACTTCAACCACAATTATCTTGAGATTTGAAATTCCAAATGCTGTAGGACCAGAGGTTGACTCTTTCTGAGATGTTTAGCAAGTTGAATTGAAACTTTGACTTTTCTTAACACAATTTGATCAAAGTTGACTTTTTTTACTAGAGTTGACTTTTCTTGATCAAAATTGACTTTTTGCAGCATTCGGGGCTTTTTTGTGTATCTTGGGTTTGGGAACTCCGATTGAAACGATTCTAGAGGCATTGGAAAGCTTTTGACATGTCTTTTGCAATTTGACTTTTTCCTGCAATTTTGACTTTTTTGGCGCGCTCCTAAGAAAAAGATTTTTTTTTGATTTTTCGCAACAACGATGATTCCAAGTGATTTGCAACAAATATGCGCTTTTGTTATTTCATGAAAAGTATTTTAAATTCAAATCCAAACATTTTTCCAAAATTTCAAAATTTTGACCGGGAGCCTTTGTATAAAAAGTTGTGCACTATTCTCCAGGTTTTGGACCTTTTCAGAATTTGTATTTCACAAAAAGTGCTTAAAATTGGATTTTAGGCATTTTCCCAGATACTCACATTTTTTTGTGACATTTCTTTTTCGCCTGTTTTCCAACATTGCCCAAAATGGCCTAAAACTTGAAATGGCTCCACTTAGAGCTCCCAAATTCAATATTAGGCATGCTTCCAATCCTTGCAAAGATAAATGCAACCCTATCAAGATCGTTGAGGTCTCAACTTCTGTGTAAGACTCATTCTCCGGACGAGTTTTTGGAGTGGGGGCCTGACTAGCAAGTGCAACAAGCGGAACTCAAGGTTAAGTCTGGTGGTCTCCCTAAGGTAATACGGGTGCTTTGAGCTTAAAAATAATATCCATTTATGAAAATAATTCATCGTTTTCTCTATGAGAGATCGTGAATGTGAAAGTTCAGGACCCATGGTCAAGTCTGAAAGTCTTTTTAGGGTATTTAAGGTGCTTTGAGTTAAAAAATGTAGTCCATGTGATGAAACAACGCATCGATAACTTTGCGAGCATAAGGGGTTCTCTTTAGGTTTTATACCATGGAGAAGGGATTGATTCTCATTGCCGACACTTCTGGTTAGAAAGTGGCATCACCATTTGGCACTTCTAATATTGGACCGTGATTGGATTGTGAGGTGTGTAGAGGACATGTTGTGTAGTGTGTGAAGTATTTCTATAAAATTGGGGTGTCCACACACCCCTTGATAACTTTTTGTAAGATCAATATTTTTCCAAACCAACCGTTGGATTAAATACTCCTTTTATGGAGATCATACACATCAAATTTTACACTGATCAAATACTCGTAATCATCTCATCTATAAATTTATTTTTCTTTACTATAATTTAGGCTGATTTATTGATGGGATAGTTCCTAATCTTCAAACAATGTGAAATTTGGCATGCATGATCTCCATAAGAGAAGTCTCTAATCCAATAGTTGGTTTGGAAAAATATTGATCCTACAAAAGTTATTGAGGGGTGTAAAAGTAAAAAGTTTTACACCGGGTGTAAACGGATTCTTTCCTATATATATATATACACAGTTATGTTCCCATTAGTACGTGTTGATATAAGTTATATCAGCACCATGCATTAGGGGTTGTACCCATTGCATTGGTCTAATGTACCTCATATCCCACTAATGCACATGGTACAACTTTCAATACGGGTGTTGATATAAGTTATATCGATCAACATGTGCTTACTTGATCATCATCCTCTCTCTCTCTCTCTCTATATATATATATATATATATATATATATATTGATATATATTGATAATGTTTCTTAATGAATACTTTATGAATATTTTGGTTGTTAAATTCCTCATGAATCTCTATGATGATGCAGCTTAAGTAAGAACTCTAAACTTAAAGAACTCGTCCACCTCAGCGCCACATGGAGGCTAGGAGTGAGAAATAGCCTTGAACATTGCATATATATATATATATAGATATACTAGATATGGGCACACGCGAGTTGCACTTGAATAATATTTAAATAATTAATGATATATAAAAATTAATAAATTCTCAAAGATATATATCTATAAAACATAGAAATCTAACTATTTGTTACTTTTTGTTGATTTAAATCATTAGAATAGATGCTTAACACAATAGGTAAAAATTCCTTCCATGGCGAGGAGACATGTATAGTAGTAGAAGCTGTGTAAAATTCATGAAATGAACGTCATTATCTTTTTTTCTCCCTTTTTTTTCCTTTTTTTTTTTGCTAGAAAATAAACATTCTTAATTATTTAAATATGAGGGTAAATAAGTATTTAAAATTAAATTAAAGGTGTATTAGTCAACCAAAAGTTTTCTAAGTTATAGACTTTTATAAGTAGTATATATATATAGAGGATGATGATCAGGTAGGCATGTGCTGATATAACTTATATCAACACCTGCAGTGGGGTTTCTACCTTGTGCATTAATGGGTTACGGTGTTCATTAGGCCAATGCACAAGGTACGTACAACCTCCTGTCACACCCTATTTTTGCACCACCTTACTAGGGCTCATCATTTCATGCATATTTTTGTGTTTGTTTTTTAGTCTAGTCACTTGCATTAGGTTTTTAGAGTCACAAGGACAATGGATATGAATTTTGGTTCAATTCGGAGTTGATCTTGAGGGATAATAAGAGCTTTTGTGACTTGACGGGCATAATTGTCTTTTAAGTCACAAACATTTTATTTGACCTTGAAATGATCTCCAAATTATCAATTGGAGTTCATATTGATGCATATGAAGTATTTCTAAGTTCAATCTGATGAATCAATGGTTCAGGATTAAAATGGCTCGATGTAGTTCAAGATTGGTTAATCCTTTGGGTTAGCTCTAATTGACTCATAATTACCAACCAAATCTTTTCAAATTGACTTTAATTAGTTATCATTTTATCCCTAAAAGTGTTTTAGAAAGTTTAATTTTGATATGGAAAGCATTTGGTTTGATCTTATGTGCATACCTATGCTTTGTAAAGGTAGAGCATAGCGGTTAACTGCCTTTGTCAAATCTAACCATGCCCCCATGGTTAGTGGTTTCCCTCCCCCCCCCCCCTAAAATGTTCAAAAATGTATTCCTCATCGAAACACGATCGTTTTGGCTTTTGTTTCATCAAAATCAGAGTTGATTCGACCCTTGAAACATTTCTAGAAGGAGAAGGAGTCCAAAAAAAGCAAAAAGCTGAAGTGGGCTCGGGTGACCACTCAGCCCCGGGCGGCTAGCCGCCTAGGCCCAGGTGGCTAGCTGCCCAGGCCTTGATGGTCACCTAAGGCCACTTTCCTATTTTCTCTCTACTTCATTGCTGAAGCGGACTTTTACCTATTTTGACGTACTTGGGCTCTTTTAGATGTGTTTCCTTCTAGTTTTTGGTAACTTTTGAGTTACTTAAGCACCAAGGGGGTCTCTAATAACCCTTGAATTAAATTCTAGGATTTTAATCCCATCCAATGGTTTATCCTAATGAAACTCTATAAATACCCCCTATGCTCCAACAAAAGGGAGGCAATTAGAGGTTCCTAGAGGCTAATTTATGCATTAAAATTGAGTGTTTGAGAGAGAATAAGAGAGAGAGAGTTGAAGGAGAGCTGGAGCTCCTACTGTAACCTTGAAGAAGCTTAATTCAAGTCATCCACAAGTCAAGAGAAGAGTCCCCACAACAGCAAGGAAGCTCTTCTTAAGGTAAAGTCCCCTTCTATTCATGTTGAATATGAGTTTTCTTATAAAATAGGCTTATTGTATGTTAAAGATAGCTTTTTTATCATGTATTTATACTTTGGTTAGTTAATATACATGAAATATTTGCTATTCATGATGAGTTTAGCATGTTTTAGGACTGTTTCAGAGGATTTAAAGCATGATGTGAGTTTAGGGCTTCCATTGTCCTTGTTTTAGAATAGTGTTATTGAATGTTAAAGTTAGGATTTTTATTATGTTTTATAGCTTTAGTTGGTTAATATGCATGATTTAAGTTCTGTTTATCATGAGTTTAGTATGTTTTAGGGTTGTTATATGTGTTTTTAAGTATGTTTGTGAGTTTAGGGCTTCCACTGTCCTTGTTTTAGGTTAGTTTTATATAGCATGTTAAAGTAGAGTTTTTTAGTGGTTTTTCTTCATGGTTACTGTATATGTTTTGCATATAGAGTAATTATGACTTTTTCCTTGCATTCATATAGTGGATTTCTAGAGATTTTTATGCATGATATGGTATTAGGATTGCATTAGGGCTTATGAAAGTTTGCTGTTTCTGTTGTTAGTATGATTAGTGGATGAATTTAGGCCATAATACTATTCTATCCAGATTTGCATGTTGTTGCTTTTTGCATGGTTTTGAGCACGTGTAAGGTTGCAAACAGGTGTGATAATCGTCCTATTGCAAATAGGGCTGTTATTGCTTGAAATTGCTAATGCTTGAAGTTATTGCGCTCAGGTAAGTAGGTATGGAAGTGTCCCAATTCACTTCTCTCTTTCTTATTCTTCTTCTTCTCCCTCCTAGGGTTATTTCTTAATATGGACATATGGTATAATTAGAGGTTTCCTTGTTAAATAAAATTTTGGTTTTTTTTTTATCAAAGTTTCCATTCTGTAGAAGTTTTCTTTAATTCAAACTTGGTTTATCTATCATATTCAATTCTCTTTCAAATAATAAAACCTAGGGTTTTTACCATAGGTTTATATTAGGATTTAACCCTAATTCTAATCGAACTACGTGGACTTTGATCCATGTATTTCGTTGTATGGTATGTAGGCACTCGTTTTGAGGCTCAAGTCCGTTCTAAGATCCAAGTATCCTAGGTTTTTATATATATATATATATATTTTTTTTTTCTGTTTTTGCATATTTTGCATGGATGAATGAATGAAATACATGATTTGCATGCTGTCTTGTGATGATATACTTGCTGATTTTTGTATGATAAGACTTTAATTTAGCCCAAATAAACTAAGAAACCGAAAGGGTGACATGGGTGCCTATAGGCTTTACCTAGAACCTTCCCATGTCATAACTTAGCTTCCGAATCCCTAGTTTTCTTTGGTTTCTAAAAGACTTGTTTTTGCCTTTCCTTTTTAAAATATAGAGTCATTCAAATTGTTTTTTTAAAACAAATTGTTTTTAGGGTTTTCCTTGTTTCCTTTAAAAAATAAAGTGGCGACTCCTTATCTTTTTTCAAACCCTATTTTATTTCTTTTCAATCCCTGTGGGCCACTTTCCGAGGTTCACACCCCCAATATATGGTGCTGATACAACTTATATTAACACGTGCTAACCTGATCAGGATTGTGTGTGTGTGTATATATATATATATATATATACAGAAGTGTTCTTATCAGCCGCAGCTGATATAGGGCAGCTGATATACCCTTATATTAGCTGTAGCCAACCTAGCCATTTAATCACTTTAAAACCAATCCAACGGCTTAGATGGGGATTTGAGAAAACAAATCAGCTTGACCCGATTTTGACCCACGATCCATGTGCTTCTTCTTTCTCTTATCTTATTCTTATTCTCGATCCAAACACCAAGATTTGGCTTCCTCATCCCCTCACCAAGCTCACCAGCCATACTTCCATGAATTGAAGTTGCTTTCTGAAGAAAAAAATGCGCCCCAGCTAGCATATATATATATATATATATATATATATATATATATATATATCACATCACTGGATATACTAGAAAAAGAAAAAAGAGTGAGGGCTTCCTTAGCTAGCTTCCTAGGTTTCTTATTCTATATATAGATATGAAAAATTACAAACATTTAGTTGCAAAAGGAAGGGGAAAAAGTGTTTCGTCAGGTCCTTCCCTTTGGAAAGATTAATTAAAACTAAAATTAAAAAAGATTAAAAAAGAAAAGAAAAGAAAAAAAAATGAATCCCCATTGCAGCAAGTCTCACCGCCGCAAACACAATGGGAAGCCATTTTAGTTCACTGGCGGTGAGTTCATGGAGAGGGAGCTTAATTGGGATTTGCTGCGAGGGCTTTTCAAATCTAAAACAGGGGTTTGCTGCGGTGAAGCTTCGTGTGGTTTGCGGTGAATGCGAGCAGCTTGGCGATGAGAGGAGGAGGGGTGATGAGCTTCGAGCGGCGATGGTAGTAAGCGAGCGCAGCATCATGGTGAAGCTGTGGTGTTTTAGATCCAAACTCAGGTGAGAATGCAAGCTTGCTACGATACACCCTCGCTTTGTGTTTTCAGATCTATCGAGTCGCCGATGAGAGGAGGGTCAGTGAGCGGAGTCGGAGAGCTTGGTGAGAGGATAAGGGTTTTGAGGATGAGGTAGCTAGATCTGGGTGTTTGGATCGAGAATGAGAATGAGATGAGAGAAGGAAGAAGCACATGGATCGTGGGTCAAAATCGGGTCAAGCTGATTTGTTTTCTTAGATCTCCATCTAAGCCGTTGGATTGGTTTTAAATTGATTGAATGGCTGGGATGGCTACAGCTGATATACCCCTATATCAACTGTAGCTGATAGGAACACTTCTCTCTCTCTCTATATATATATATATATATCAAGACCATGCATTGGGGGTTGTACCCCTTATATTGGTCCAATATTCTCATATCCCACTTATGCACAAGGTACAACTCCCAATGCGGATATTGATATAAGTTATATCAGAACGTGCTTACCTAATCATCATCCTTTCTCTCTCTCTCTCTATATATAGTCCTTTTATTGTTAGGTGCACTTCAAAACTCTTACGTGTGACTCGTATTTAGCCAAACCAACCGTTGGATAAAATTTTATTCATATCTTAGTCATACATGCCAAAAATCAAGTTGACCTAAGATTAAGAGCTGTTTCATTCAAAATATCCTTAAATGAGCGATTGTTTTTTTAATTAAAAAATGCACATTTTGGATTGAATAGCAATCAATCAAAGATCAACTTTATTTTTTGCATGGAACGCTTACATAAGAAGACTATATAATCCAACGGTTGGATTCACAAATACGAATTACCAGATAGGCTTTTAGAGTGTATTTGATGCAACTGGTGCACCTGATAATAGGACTATATATATATATATATATATATATATATATATATATATATATATATACTAGATATAAGCACATGTGCGTTGCAAATGAATATTATTTAAATAAAAAAATTTATATTTAAAATTTAAAATAAGGATGTAATGGTCAGTCAAAAGTGTTTCTAAAGTATAAACTTTTATAGGTAGTATAGATATAATATAATTTAATATGTGATACAAGAGCATCCTTGAGGGAGGTAGCAAAAAAAAAAAAAAAAAAAAGGTTAACAAATCTGTCTTTTGCTACCTTACGGGGGGGGCTGTGGCAATTTGCTACTTCAATTTGAGATGTGCATTCCAAAGGGAAGTAGCAAACATAATTATGTTATTTTTATTTTCTATATTTTATATTTTTTATGCTTTTAAATATTATTTAATTTATTTTTTTAATAAGTGAAATTGATCCCTCATAATATAGTTTTCTTACTTTTTCTAAAAAAAAATTATCAATTTTATTTTTATATGGTATCATCATCTACATTTTTTTTTGTTCACTTAGAGATTGAAAAGAGAGTGGAGATCGAGATTTTGATTTTGATTTTATTTTCTTCCTTTTTCTTTTTCCCCTTCCCTTCCCATCAACTACCAAATTCAAGCAAAATAATAATAATAATTATCATATATCATATACATATATGACCCATTCCAACAATTTCCACGTCACAATCAAAACACATTCAAGGGTTTTCTTAGTCTACCCAAAATCCTCGAAAACAATCACCCCTAACCACAAACAAATTCAGCATTATATGAATTCTCACAAAATTTCAAGAAATACATAATAAAAGTATAAAACACTCACGCAACAGTCCCTTGAGATCCGGTATCGTCTTCATATATCGTCTCCATGATGTGAATATTTGGTTTGTGACTGCGCTAGGAAATAGGTGTGCCTCTAACAAGTCATTATCGTTTGCTAGAGAATGAGAGGAAGAGGGAGATATGTAGTCAACGTGTTTTAGGATTATATGTATAGTATTAAATGGAGTATTTGATTTAGGGTTTCCTTTGAATTCCTATTTGTGTTTTACATATTAAGGTATGTGTTTTAGAATATATTAAGGTTTGTGTTTTAGAATTATAGTTTCCATATTGCTATATTTCCAATATATGCAGAAGGGTGGGTAGTTGTGTATTTAAAAATTAAAATAAAGGTATATTAGTCAATTAAAAGTTTTCTTACATTCATCTTTTTATAGGTAGTATAGAAGTATAGATATATACAACTCCCATTGCGGGGGTTGATATAAATCATCAGATATATATATATATATCTGATGATTTATATCAACCCCCGCAATGGGAGTTGTATCTTGTGTATTAGTGGGATATAAAGTGTATTGGATCAATGCAAAAGGCACAACCCCAATGTATGATGCTGATGGGAAGATAACTGTCTATATATATATATATATATATATATAGATTAGAAGTGTTGTTGACGTATTGTTTTGATTTTTATAGGCTGGTGGTGCTGATTTTTGAAGGCTGGTGGCTAGGGTTGTAACTCGTAGGTCTTTTAAGGTAGTGTTGATGATTTGTGAAGGATGGTGCTTTGTGCTGCTGATTTTTTAAGGCTGGTTCTTGGAATTTTAGGAAAGCTTTTTTAAAAAAGGAAAAAAAAAAAAAAAAAAAAAACTTTCGAAGTTGTAATTAACATATTGTCATTCTTCTCTCTCTCTCTCTCTCTCTTGATTGATGCCCTGAACAATTTTTTTTTCTTTGGTGATTGCGTTGAACGCTTCAGAGAAACTGAGAAAGTACCACTTGATCGATACTTAGTTTTTGGTTTAATTAAATTTATTGCCCTTGTGCTAGATTACAGATTGCATCGAGTGGTGGAGCTTTCAGACAGTGCATTTATGTTGATATGCCTAGAATGATATTCAAGATTTGTTTAGAAATTTAGAATGATAGATTGCATTATTATTGTCTGGCATATTTAGTTTTTAGGAATTTTTTTATACTAACAGGTCTGTTTATCAGTGTTTGTGAATCTTTCATATGGTAAACTGTTTTCCAGACATTTAAGTGAAGAACTGCCGAACTTGGAAAGGGAACTCTCAAAAAATTTGAGCCCAAATTCTAGTCAAGTGGTCATAGTTGGCCCAAAAAAATGAGCCCAATATCAATTTTAATTCAGATTTTTTGTTATAACTAGTTGGTACACACATACGTTGCACGTGAATATTTTTGTATTGTAAAATAAATATTCCATCAATGGTATATGAATTTATGTTGAAATGGACCATATAAATTGTCTTTTAAAAAGGAGATTTTTGTGATGGAAAAAAAAAAATCAGTGTGAAAACTAATAAATTAATTAAATGTTTCATCAATAACTTAAATAAATACCAAAAATATATGTAAATTTCAGTTGTACACTTTCCTATTAAAAGGATGTTTTCTCATGGCTATGTCAGTGTGTGTGTGTATATATATATATATATATATAGATTTATTTATTTATTTATTTCTTTTTGTAAGGAAAAAGCTAAATAGTTTAACCCTTTTTTTCGAACTTGTTTGGCAACTAACCTAGTTATGTACTTATTTCAAAGAGTAATAATATATCTAAAAAAATTATTTCATAAATAAATTGAACAAATTAATAACATTTTGTTTAAATTCAAAAAATAAGAAATAAATTAAAATAAATGTCATCTAACTTATTGAAAATATTATTCTGAGTGGGAAAGTTGGGTTTATTTTTATTTTTATTTTTATAAAATAAAAAATTAAATGAAATTATGATAAATACACTTATTTTTACAATTTTCTTAATGAAAAATGTGCTTACTAAAACATGGGAATCCTCCTGGGTTTTATTTTGTTGAGATGATGTACTAACTATCGATTAGATAAAATAGAATTTTTAACATTATTACATATAGGATTTGGTTTTCTTAATGCTAATTTATGATAATTTAGGAACCTCATTCGATTTTATTATATTATATTTTAATAAAAGGTTCTATGTGAGAAAACAAACTAGCTCCAAAAATAAATAATTAAATAAAAAGAAAGGTATCCTCATAAAAAATTTGTGAATCACAATTCATCAAAAACTTACACCACAAACATAAAATAAAAAAATACTCAAAAGTAATAATATCTAACATAATTAGAATAGAACCCAACTGCATTCACAAGAAATCTTGTAGGTAGGGCATTCAACAAGAATAAATGTAGGAGAACCAAAATCTACAGAAATATATGAAATACTTGACCCATATGGAAAACAGTATTTTCTATAGCAATTAGAACAAACCCTAAAACCTTATATTTCGAAAAAGAAAAGAAGATGAGGGCACTATTAAAATAGGTTGAAGCTACTGTTAATAGAGAAAGTAGAATTTAAAATCCTGCAGTTAATGGAGAGATGATATATGTTATGAAATAGAGTTTACTCACAATTCTAGGTTTTATTTATTTATACGAATTATACTTTCCTTAAAATTTTTATTTATATATGTGTTTTCTATTCCTATATTTCTTATATATGCAAAAAGGTAGTTGTATATTTAAAATTTAAAATAAGGGTATATTAGTCAATCAAAATTTTTTCTCACATTAAGCTTTTTATAGGTAGTATAGATTGGGACAAAAAAACAAGAGCTCAAAATCAATTTGATGGGATCCAAAAATCAACGAAACCGCACCACTTGGTAGTTTGGTTAGTGTAGCACCTATCTATACTAATATAAAAAACGTTTGCAATTCTGGTTGAATGTATAGGGTGAAATACTAAAAAACCCTCTTAAGTTTTTAAGATGAAAGAAAAAAAAAAGAAGGTTAAATTGTCACTTAAGATAATGGAGAGATTATAACTACCTCCTATTCTCTCTCCTCAACCACTTAGTAGCTTTGTTTTAAATTTGAATTCAAATTTTTATTTCTTTTACCACTTTTGTCGGTATTAGTTTTTGGGAGATCTTTATTTTGTTTTGTTTTTGTTTTTGGTTTTTTTTTTTTTTTTTTTTTTTTTTCATGTGCTCTGGAATCTAGTGTGTTCTAAGGAGTTGTTTGGAAAACCTAAAAAAAATGGTTCGTTGAGGATAAATCTGACCAGTTTTGATTTTATATTGTTTAGTAAGTCTTTTTTTTCTTACTAAACATTTTAGTTTTGTTCTGAAAATAAGGCATAAATACAGTTTTTTCAAACCAACTGTGAATTAGTTTATTTAAAAATCAAATGACAGTTATGGTGTTTGGGTGATATTAGTCTCAAAATTAACTAAAAACTGATCAAATTTTTAGGTTTGTCAAACAGTCTCTAAGCCTCTTAGCCCATTTGGTTTTTTTTCTTCGTTCTCCTTCTTTCTGACACGCGGGCCACTTCCTTCACCATTTCCTTCCCTCACTTAATCAGCTGCCAATCACGTGAGTTTCTTCTTTTTCAGTTTTTCGTCCGCAAGACGAAATCTGGATAAATCACGCTTTCTCAGTCTGTCAATAAAACTGTATTTCCTCTTGGCTTGGGCTCTTAACTGCCGTCTTGAATTTGGCCCATCTTGTGGACCGGAGCTAAGCTTTTCCATTTAGATTTGGCCCTATACCCAAAAATTAACCCTGCAAACAGTTGGTTGTTTTAAGATTTGGCTTTGTTGTGATCTTCATGATACAAGACCAACTGTTTTTTTAAACAAATATATGAAGAACAGGATTACAGAAGAAATCATGGAAGGGTTTAAGAATTACAATTACTTTTACAACATTAATTGCAAGTAAAATGTGTAAAAGAGATCACACGTTTTTGAATCTAACTGATACTTAAGAAATAATAGTCTGACGTCACATTTCCCTAATGACCGTGATTGACCCAACAAAAAAAAAAAAAGACGTCAAGATTGATCACTGTTGGTATAGAAAAAAAAATAAAAATAAAAAACCATGATTTTAAAGAATTTAGATCCTCTGTAAGTGTTTTTCTTATAGGAATCCTATAAGGCTTTTCATGGTCATCGGATTAGTTGATTTGTACATGAATAAAAAAATAAAAAGCCAAATGATCAAATCTTTTGAGGCATGAAAAACTCTACAAGATCCCTACAAAAAAAAAAAAAGCTCACAAGGTTCCAAGTCCCATTTTAAAGGCCTTTGACTTTAACCGTTATCATAGGCTATGTTTTTCTATTTTCTTTGGCCAAGTCATAGGCTGTGTTTATAGTAGTGGTTCTGCTCTTGTTGTGATCCAAAGGATGTGTTAAAAAACCTTGCCACTTGCAAATTAGTTTCATTTGCTAATAGAGTGACACTATATGCACTAATTTTTTAGACCAACTCTCTGTATCTACTCATATGACAGATGATGTGGCAAAGTAGATAATGTGGTTCTATTACGTCAGCCAATAAAATATATTTTATATCATTTGTTATGTAAGTTGGTACAAAGAATTGGTGTAGACTATAGAGAATTAGTGCAAGTAGTATTTTCCAACCTACCACATGATAAATCTAAACAAAACAAATGTCAAAAAAACAATACATGGAATCTGTTTTAACCATATAATTTTTCACATTTTTGAAACCTTAAGATCATTGAAATTAAGTACTCTACATTTTCGAATCAAAACCAGATAATTTGAATGTAGGACAAGGAGTCCAGGTAAATCAAAGGCGGTGGAAATTTTTATTATTTTGTTTACATTTTTTTTCTAGGTTCATATATATATCTATATCTATATTTTACTTATAAAAAGATGAATGTGAGAAAAACTTTTAATTGACTAATATACCCTTATTTTAATTTTTAAATACACAACTACCCTTCTGTATATATAGGAATATAGCAATATAAAACACATACCTTAATAAGAATTTTAAGAAAACTATAATTCGTATAATAATTAAATAAAACCAAACCCAAATAGGAATTTTAAGGAAACGGAAACTATAATTCATAAAACCTTAACAATGTTAACATATAAATACAAATAGAAACACAATATAAAAATCATAAAACCCTAACACAGAAAGAACAACTACTACTTCCTTCTTTTGCGTCTTTTATGCGCCTTCATTGTATCTCATTTATTCTGGTGCTTTGTTTGGTATGTAGTTTTCAATAAACTTGATTCATATATACAAATTATGTTTAAACATTTAAATCTTTGCCTGCATAAACATTTAAATCTTTGCATGCATTGCATGATTGGGTTTTTAAATCTCTATTTGAATTGCAAAATTAGCAAGAAAAAGAAGAGAATCAAAGACAAATTAGTTGAATGAAAATAAAAAGACGCATGTTTGAGCAAAAACAAATGAAAATCCAGATTAAGAGGCCAAAAAAAAAAAAAAAAAAAACTTGAATTGCATAAGTAAAGTTTTGAATAGCACATATAATCTTTGATTATTTTCTAAGGATTTGCACATCAGAAAAAACTTGGATTGCATTATTGAATTTTTAAATTGCTACTATTGCATAATTTTCATATTTTGTTGAGAATTCATATATAATATATGATTTTTAAAAATAATCAAGTCAAATTACCAAGAAAAAGAAAAGAATCAAAGTCGATTCAATTGAAGGAAAATTAAAAAAGAAGTAAACTTGAGCAAAAACAAAACAAAAGGTCATATTCTCATCACAGCCATCCAGATTCAACTAGGTAGCAACTGTCAGAAAAATTTAATATCATGGAGTAAAGTCATGATGCCAACTTGCCAAAGGCAATACATAAAAACGAGTACTCCCTTCGTTTCAATAAGGTACGCCAAATTTTTAACTTTTTTTGTCTCAAAATATTTGGCCACTTTAAAAAATCAAATCATATTTTTTTAAAATTTCTTATACCCTTCGTTATTTCAATATTTACTTTCAACACAAAACCCAATACAAAAAAGATAAGGGTATTTTTGGAAAGATGGAACTTAATCAATGATAAGTCAATATAATGATTACATTTTCTTAAACTCCGTGTTTTGTCAAATGTAGCCTATCTTTACGGGACGGAGGGAGTATTATTTTTTAATGAAAAATTAATGGTCCTTGAGTTTATTAATTTGTCACTTTAAGGTTTGCAAAAGTTTTTGGTGTTAGACCCTACGTAAGTTGTGTGCTCTCCTATCATTTCCCAAATAAAAAAAAAATCATCAAAAATTAATTTACTCATAAATAAAATGAGAACATCCTGATCCCATAAATACCAGATTTTTGAAAGAAAAAAAAAATCCTAAACATGTACATATTAGGAATATTATTATTTTAATCAAAGACCAATAGAAGTTCTGGATTTGCGTAAGTTTTAGTTTCGATCCTGCGTGGAGTATTTGTTTTCTCCTATGTTTTTCCAATATATATATATTAAAAACTACTTTACTCATAAATAAAATGAGAACCTCCCAATCTCATAAATACTAGATTTTTTAAAGATGGTAGTGTAGGCCTTATTAGAAATTTGATTTAGCTTATGTGGTATGAATCTACGGAAGGGGTGTAGATTGTAATACATCATAAAAAAAAGAAGGATGGTATGTCCATAGGGTTTGCAAAGCCGCGCAAGTCTCGGTTTTGATTTTTGTAAGACTAATGTACTAATAATTTGCTATTAAATCTTTCAACTATGGCGTAAATATGTTTTGATTGGAGAAAGAGACAAAGAGTGAAAGAGAGAACCTTTTGTTTCAGCATTGAAAGTTTCACAAAACCTTCAAATAACCTATGTATAATGAAGTTTCAAAGATAATTTTAAGCACTATGATTTGGGAAAGATAATGAAAAAAAAAATAGTAATTATATCAAAAGAAGTAAAGGATTGAGTGATCAAAGTGCTTTCATCTTATGTAAAGGCACGATAAAATCATTAAATTAAAAAAATTATTATCATTATTGAAAAAAATAATTTAACTCAAAAAAATTCACGTGCAACGCATGTGTGCACCATCTAGTATATATATATATATATTGGGGTGGGGGGTGGAATTTAGTCATTTTTTGATAAATTTTATCTTTGGTAATAAATTTATTTACAAAAGTTAGAATCACTGTTGAGATTTTGCCTTTATTCTAAGGTCAATTATTTGTAGTTCCGTTGTTAGTTTTTTCCATTTTGGATACTTTACCTTTTCTCCTATCTATATTATTATTATCTATACTCTATACTACTTATAAAAAGATGAATGTGAGAAAAACTTTTGATTGACTAATATACTCTTATTTTAATTTTTAAATACACAACTACCCTTCTGCATATATAGGAAATATAGCAATATAAAACACATGCTTTAATAAGAATTTTAAGAAAACTATAATTCATATAATAATTAAATAAAACCAAACCCAAATAGGAATTATAAGGAAACGGAAACTATAATTTGTAAAACCCTAACAATGTTAACATATAAATATAAATAGAAACACATTATAAAAATCATAAAGCCCTAATATAGGATTAATTAATATATATATATATATATATATATAGACATCCAATGATAACCACTTAATGCCCTAATTGTGGGAGTTTAAGTTTCCATCCTGATTGGGTCTGACATTCAACTATGGTGGTGAGCCGGCGATACCAGTGTGCTATAATGTGGGCTATCCATTGAATCGAAGTTTTAGTGGGCCTGGGCTCAAGGGTTGATAACACTGAGTCGGGAGCTGACTTCATTCAATCGAACTCCAAGCCCATAACCTGGGCCGGCCTTTTTATCAACCATATCCCTACAATTCACTTCCACCTTACAGGACAGGTTGTATTGTCTGCAATCTTAGTCACCGACTCATTTGACCTTTTAAAATTGATATACAACTTTTTTAGTCTGCTGTTGCATAATTTTCATATTTTGTTGAGAATTCATATATAATCTCTGATTTTTAAAAATAATCAAGTCACATTACCAAGGAAAAGAAGAGAATCAAAACGATTCAATTGAAGGAAAATTAAAAAAGAAGCAGGCTTGAACAAAAACAAAAAAAAACCCCAAAAAAATAAAATCACAAGTAGTGATTCACCACGCATCGACGAAAAAAAAAAAAATATATATATATATATATATATATATATATATATATATCGAAATCAAATCATAGTTTATTTTATTTTATTTTAAATAATGGTAATTTGAAAAAAATGTACAGGACATACCTTAAATAAAAACCTATAGATTGTTGACATCTATTGGTGCAACATTGATCGGTGGCGATCAAGACCTATAGATCTTGCAATTTTCAACCCGGACCATCAAGGAAACCAACCGACGAGGATCCAAACCATATAGGCAGGCCATTAAGGAAACCAATCGACAATCATCGAAAGCGTAGACCCAAACATGTAATTCACGGCTAGATGATGGAGAGAGAGAGAGAGAGAGAGAGAGAGAGAGAGAGAGAGAGAGAGAGAGAGAGAATAAAAATGGGTGAGAGACTAATAAAAAAATAGAGATGAGAGAAAGTTAGAGAGAATGGATTGCAAATTTGCAATCAAAACAAATATATAGAGAATGAGGTAAAAGAAAAAAAAGGAAAGAGAGACAGAGAATGAGTGGGAAACTAGCTAAAGAAAGAAACATACCGTTTGATAAGGGTGTGTGCGAGAGAGATAGAAATAATGGATTTACCCAAATGGATTATTGTAGCAAATGGAGATGATGTAGAGAGAGAGGGGGGGGGGTGTAAGTGATAACAGAGCTATGATCATCTTATCTGATCTGGATCCGTGATAACGTGGGGAAGAGAGAGAGAGAGATAGAAAATGGTTCTGAACTTCTGATGTGCGAAAAAGTTGCTGGGAAAAAACAAATAATGGGATATGAGGGGCAAGACAGAAAAGAGAACTAGCTAAATGATGTTTTAGTTATCACTTCCAAATGTAGTACTAAATAGAAGATATTGGCAGTCAATTTGTACCATGTTGACAGTTAATATTTAATAAGTTGACAAACAAACTTTATTTGGCATTATATTTGGAGGCGATTACCAAAAAGTCATCTTCTTATCACAACCATCCAGATTCAACTAGATAGCAACTGTCTGAAAAATTTAACATCATGGAGTAAAGTCATGATACCAACTTACCAAGGCAATACATAAAAACGAGTACTCCCTTCATCCCAATAAGGTACGCCAAATTTTTGACTTTTTTTGTTCCAAAATATTTGACCACTTAAAAAAATTAAATCATATATATTTTTTTAAAATTTCTTATACCCTTCATTATTTCAATATTCTTTCAACACAAAACCCAGTACAAAAAAGATAAGGGTATTTTTTGAAAGATGGAACTTAATCAATAACAAGTCAATATAATGATTACATTTTCTTAAACACCATGTTTTGTCAAACGTAGCCTATCTTTACGAGATAGAGGGAGTATTATTTTCTAATGAAAAATCAATGGTCTTTGAGTTTATTAATATGTCACTTTAATGTTTACAGAAATCTTTGGTTTCAGACCCTACATAAGCTATGACTGTTCTCCTATCGTTTTCCAAATAAAAATCCATCAAAAACTAATTTACTCATAAATAAAATGAGAACATCCTGATCCCATAAATACCAAATTTTTAAAAGAAAAAAAAAATCATAAACATGTACATATTAGGAATATTATTATTTTAATCAAAGACCAATAGAAGTTTTGGATTTGCGTAAGTCTTGGTTTCGATCCTGCATGGAGTATCTGTTTTCTCCTATGTTTTTCCAATACATATATATCAAAGACTACTTTACTCATAAATAAAATGAGAACCTCCTAAACCCATAAATACTAGATTTTTTAAAGGTGGTAGTGTAGGCCTTATTAGGAACTTGAGTTAGCTTCTGTGGCATGAATCTACGGGAGGGGTGTTGATTGTAGTGCATCATAAAAAAAAAGGATGGCATGTCCGTAGGGTTTGCAAAGCCGCGCAAGTCTTGGTTTTGATTTTTGTAAGACTAATGTACTAATAATTTGCTATTAAATCTTTTAACTATGGCATAAATATGTTTTGATTAGAGAAAGAGACAAAGAGTGAAAGAGAGAGCCTTTTGTTTTAACATTGAAAGTTTCACAAAACCTTTAAAGAACCTATGTATAATGAAGTTTCAAAGATAATTTTAAGTATTATGATTTAGGAAAGATAATGGAAAAAAAAAAAAATTAATCATATCAAAAGAAGTCAAAGATTGAGTGATCAAAGTGCTTTCATCTTATGCAAAGGTACGATAAAATTATTAAATTAAAAAAATTATTATCATTATTGAAAAAAATAATTTAACTCAAAAAAATTCACGTGCAACGCACGTGTGCACCAACTAGTTACCTATAAAAGTCTGTATTTTAAAAAAACTTTTGATTGACCATTATACCTTTATTTTAAATTTTAAATACTTATTTGCCACTCATATTTAAACAATTAAGAATGCTTATTTTCCAACAAAAAAGAAGGAAAAAATAATGGGAAAGAAAGATAATGATGTCCTCTTCATAAATTCTACACAACCTCTACTACTATGTATGTTTCCAAGCTAATTTCATATTTTTATCATGACTCCTAATCATAGAAAGAAGTTTGACTTATTGTGTTGAGCGTTTATTCAAATGACCTTAATGAGATATATATATTAAGAACATTATATATGTACATATCTCTCAAATGGGATTTGTGTTTTCAACAAAAAGTACTAAATAATTAAATTTCAATGTTATATATATATATATATATATATATATATATATATATATAGTCCCATTTTTATGAGGTTAACCTAACTTAACTTTAGATTAGGTCACCTTCCAAAACTCTATCTTTGATTTTTATTTTTCAAAACCAACCGCTGGATTAGATTTACTTCATGTGAAGATAATGCATACCAAAAATTAAGTTGATCTGAGATTAAGAACTACTTCATTCATAACTGTCCAAAATGAGCGATTCTCATTGATTAAAAAAATGTAAGTTTTGGATCAAATAGAAATCAATTTCGGATCAACTTGATTTTCAACATGCATCACTTATATGATAAGTTTATCTAATCCAACGGTTGATTTCGTAAAATACGAATCATAGGTAGAGTTTTAGAAGGGAACTCCATATATATATATATGTGTGTGTGTGTGAGAGAGAGAGAGAATTTATGAATTATACAATTAATAGGGTTAGTACCCTATAAATATTGATGTAATATATTAGCTGTAAGGCAAACCTTGGTTGATTATTGATAAAATTTGAGAATTCTTTAATTTGTTTCTCCTTGTGGATTGAAGGTTTATCCCGATGGATTCTATGTATCAATCGGACTGAAGGATTTCTCTTCTTCTTTCGTCTTTCTAGTCGTTTTCGCTACGTCACTGAATTGCACTATCTTAGTTTTTCGGGACAATTTTATCGAACATGGGACCATTAGTTTTTTAACATGAGATCCATCAAATGAAACCCCTTTAGAGGTTGAATGTGGATTAATTTTATGGGTTTTTAGGCTCCTTTTGGACTATGTCGTGTACTTGAACTTATTCATCTTGTATTTATTTGTGTTAGCAAAAACAAAAATAATATATATAGGTTGGTGATCAAGTGGGAACGTGCATATTGATATAAGTTATATGAGTACCTGTGTTGGGGGTTGTCTATCGTGCATTAGTGGGGACGTAATACAACCCCTAAAGCATGGTGTTGACATAATATTTTATATCAACACGTCCTTAGCTCACCAAAACTATATGTATAGTCAATCTATTATTAGGTGCACATGATATTAATTAGTATTAATTGCACTAAAAAACTCTACCTAATGATTGTATTTTTGCGAAACTAACTGGTGGATTAGATTTGTTTTATAAGTAGGTGATACGTGATCTATACTAAAAATCAAGTTAATTCGAGATCAAGAACTTCTTGATCCAAAATATTTATAAATGAGCAATTGTTAGTATTGTTTAGAAAAATGAAAGTTTTGGATCGTATAATAATTAATTTCGGATCAATTTGATTTTTGAGATAAATTGTCTATATGAGAAGGCTATCAAATTTAACGATTGGATTCACAAAATACAGATTATTAGGTAAAGTTTTAAAGGACACCTTATACTAATTAAAGTTTTAGAGTGCACCTATAATAATAGAAGGACCATGTGCATATATATTAAAAATGAGACCCATCAAATGATAGTTCTTAACTTCCTACTCTTCTCATGGATCCGGTGTAGTGGCAGAAAGATTTGCATGGCCGCACGAGTTTATTATGGGGACCAAAACTCAACCCGTAAAAGTAACATAAACATTTTGTAATAATTGATTACATGGCATGATGCATGCCACGTTTTCCAGTGAGGTTTCTTGTGCACATTACGGCATTGCCGTCTAATCTCTGTCAACAACTAAAAACTTAAATTAATAAGTAATAATACAGGAAGGTAGTGACTTAATTTTTCTAGCTTAGCCCATTCCCTCGTCATCTTCTTTCTTCTTGGTTTAACACACAAATATATATAGGATTCCCTTCATCAAACCTTCAAATTAATGATCATTTGCAGTGTTCGTAAAGGCAACGGCACCACTTGTGATGAGAAGTAATAAGGGTAAGTCAGTAATTTAAATAAGCCGTATCGTGTCTCATCTCCGTGTTTGACCAGGAATCAGTGGAGAGTTACTGTCTGTGTCTAAACAGCGAGAGAGAGAGAGAGAGAGAGAGAGAGATGTTGCGTGGGAATCCCTTCGGGTGTGAAATCATAAGATAAAGAAGAGGCATCCCCCCTCTTGCAATAGTTTAAGAGAACCGAGACCTTGGATTTTGTACACTCTGTTGGAAGAGCACGTGTAAAAGCCACGGACTTTCAGGGGTCTTGCTTACCCTGCATTCTCATCTGGAAAAAAACCCTGCCCACTTGCAAGAACCCGCCCCACAGCCCACCAACTCGGTGTATTATCAGTCCCGTCGGAGGAATCCGATTCGGTACGTTCATGGGTGTGACGTCTCATAATAAATCCCGTATATAATAATTCACTCTCAAATCTCAATCGTATATTCATACCGCCTTTAGCATTGGCTTTCATTATTATTTTTTCATTTATGATTAATGGCCTTTATGAGTCCCAACCTAATGAAACATATGTTTGATACTATTAATTAACATCAGCATTATTAGTTGAGGAATATATTCTCTTACCAACCTTGTCATTGGCTTTCATCATTATTATTTATTTATGATTAATGGCCTTTATGAGTCTCTGGCTTATGAAACATGAGTTGGTACTTTTAACATTAGTAATATTCATTGAAAAATATACCTCATACACGTGTGGATTATATGGTATAACTTATCTATGCACAATGTACAATTCCCTGATGTTTGTGTTGATATAAAAAAATCACACATGTTTATGAAATTTGATTTATATATACATTTATATATGTAGGATGACAGTCAAGTGAACATATGTAGATATGACTTATATCAATCTTAGCATTATATAAGGTTGTACTTCATGCATTAGTGGGTTATGAGATACATTAAACAAGTACACTGGATGTAACCTTTAATGCATAATACTAATTTATTTTATTATTATTATTATTTTTTTTCCAAGGTGTCCCCAGACTTCGTCTAAGATTAATCTTTCGAGGTACTGTTGAATGCCAAAGTAGGGACCTTTTCTAAAAAAGTCATAATATTGATATTTTATATCAATATGTGTTTATCTGATAAGAACCATATATATATAACTATATATATAATATATATATATATATATATATATATATTGATTGGCAGAAAGATGTTATTATTAAAAATTATTATTATTAAAAAAAAAAAAAATCCTTTTTTAGCTGTTGTGGTTGTTTGATCGGGTGTCTCTCCCCAAGTGTTACTTTTCTGCTGTTGCTTTTTGTTAGTTGAAGTCTCTCGGTGCTCTTTTGGGATCTTTTATTGTTTTCCTCTCTTTGTTTTTGTTTCTGCTTTTTTTTTTTTTTTTTTTTTTTGGGAGTCTGTTGGCGGGTTTGTTTTCCGGGGGTTTTAGTGGTGTTTCTATAGTTTATGAATCTTAATAATATTTGCTTTTTGCTATTAAAAAATAAATAATTACACCCAAATACACAAAAACAGCCCCAATGCACACCACAACACACCAAAGCAGTTCGCGCAAGGTTATTCCGACAAATCATATCATTATTTTTTTTTAATAGTATTGGGCCCTCATTGGTTGAGACCATCTTTAATTTGGTGGTTCACGTTCTACCTGACTTTTAAGCCCCGGGGCAAGGACCCGATATCCAGTACACCGCACCATTCATGGCTACCCCATCGCAGCTCCAACAATGTAGTGGGCAGTCAATTCATTAAAAAACAAGGTGTCCACATCACATCGGGGCTAATAAATTTTATGCATGAAATTTCAGATAACGTTTTACATTATTTCTCTTCTAGTTTCTTATCAAATAGAAGAGCGTACACGAAACTTTGCTAAGCTGTAACCTGATGTAATTTCATAAACACCATTTTGAATATGATTTAGGGCACAGATCATTCTTCCTACAGTTGACCTTTAACACAATTTACATACACACATATACGTGGATATAATATTTGATCATATCTAGCATGTCTGGCATCCATCATAGCTATTTTTGTATGACACACAATGACTTCCTGGACTTGATAAGAAAAACTTATATATAACTTTGATATGGGTTGACGTACGTGGTATCATGATGAACCAGTGAGAGTGAAGTAAAGTAAGATTGTTAGAATATTTTTTGACCCTACAACTCTCCTTGTTCACTTTCATTAGCTTGTGACAGCACGTGATTGTGTCACAGTTACATTAAAGACTTATGCAGACTTGATAATATATATATATAGGTTCTAAAAGAATGAAAATATCAAAAAACCTACTTCATATGTTAACTTACGTGATATTTTTTTAATTAACTAACATGCATATCATAGCTACCACATTAATCAAGTGTGGACAATATATATTGCTCTCAAGAGAAATGCTTGTTTAAAAGATTGGAGTCATTAGCCATCAAAATGCATTAATTGTATTAGGTCTCATTTTCCGGAATTGTGAATATGACCAAAACGGCAGTGTGTCGCCAATTTGATTTAAACCAGCTGGGGCAAATATGTTATTAAGAAGAGAATATACAAATAAATAAATAAATAAGAAAGAGCTAGGCAATAAAATAGGTGGTGGAAATGGAATAATGGAATGAAAGGAAAATTCTTTTATTCTTATCTGACTCTGACCGTGAAAATGATTATAGACGGTTCGATTTATGAAAAAACAAAATATGATTTAAAACTTTATTCATTCATTTACTAATTGACAGTTACGCAGATTTTCTTCATTCTAATGAGGCGATTTTCGGGACAAGGTCTCCCATTCAACGGACATTTTCCAAGTCTCATAGTACCCTCATGAGAGGAGACATAACCTCCTCATACGGCTACGCCTTCCTTCCCTTTCCTATTTTTTTAAATATTATTTTTTCTTTATTTCTGTTCCCACCCTCGATCGGTTCAAAGTCCCTCATATCTTTTCCCACTTACCCACTCTCTCTCTCTCTCTACCTCTGTGCAAGCGAAGAAATTTTCAATCCTCAGCTGCTTGCCTGTGTGGGTTGTCTTTTTTCCTTTCACTAAGAGAGAAATATTTCCCAGATCGAAGGTCTGTCCATTTTTCTTCTTCATTCATTTTTGCTCTCTTCGTTTTTTCCCTAAGTGGAAACCTATGGGCTTTGGCTTGTTGAGACCCTGAGATGTTTTATTTTTTTTTCCCGAGTGAAATATTTTTATTTTTATTTTTTAGGTATGATCTATACAGCTCTTTGGGTTGAACTGAAGTAAGGCAATATGAGGAAAGAAGCCTCTTCGCCCTCTTATGTCTTTCAGAATTATTGTTATTTGGTTTTCTTAGGGGAAAAAAAGAAGAGTTTTTTCCTTATTTCTGAGGTGGTATTCAGCTTGAGTAATAGAGTAAGTATGGTGTGTTAGGGTTCTCTATTTTCTCCCTCTCCATATAAACAAAGGTGTAGGATTTGGTAAAACTGATTCCACTGGAAAGGATGCTTCTTTCTATATATATATATATGGTGGTTTGAGTCTCTTCTTTTCTGTCTGAGTAATCATTATTATTAATTTTATGGAAGTTGAGATTCTTGTTGTGAAGAACAGAATTTCTGTATAAAAAAATCATTAATTCTTCCGAGTCTTTTCTCGATCTATCGCTGAGGAATGTATTAGGTAGCTTTAGATCGTCGTTCCTTCTTGGAATTCCACAAGAACACCATCTTTTGGGAATAAAAGTACACGTTCCTCTAGCTTGTACTATGTACGTTATTTCAATTAAAGAAGTTTTTATTTGTTCTGTTTGTCATATGTTTTAGCATTTTGCTCGGGGTGTTTGCTTGGGGTGTTTGTTTTATTGTGGATTCTCTGCTAGGAGGAGTCTGCTGGAGTTGGCCTGTAATAGTTTTTTTCTTTCTTGGCATGCCGGATCTAGCTGGAGGTGGTCTGGGTGTTTTTGCTGTTGGTGAGGCTGATTGAGTTTTGGGTGTAATCTCCTTCCTTCTTAATATATAATATCTTTTTGCCGATCAAAAAAGGAAATCAGCCAAGTAATGGCATGGCTGCTGAGAATTCACCTTATAAATACTGGGTTTTCTAGGGATCAACTCTTCAATTTCTGATGCCTGAATGGCAAAGACATCTCGAGGTTCTAAATATATAGTACATCAATTTTGGTGTTCTAAAGTGTATGCATGTTTTTCAGCTTTTCATCGCCAATCTTACTTTCGCTAAAGAAAGAAGAACTAAAACCCTTAGCATTGATCGAATAAAATGAAGCGGACTGATCTCGCAATCTCTTGTTTGATTAGGCCTGGTGCCCCATTTTTTCGGTTCTTTCAATTTAGGAAAAGACTGCTAGCTTCCTTTTTCATTTCCTTTACTTCTCCATGATCTCCATCAATTTTGGTTATGGTCTGGTTGCTAGGGCTTCCGTAAGATCCAATTCAAAGATTAAATGTCTCACCTTGTCAATCTTCTGGGCTTTAAACTAAATCCAGTTGGGATGCATTCAATTCAAAGAAGGCTTCGAGCCTCCTTTAGTATCCAAATTAAGCTTAAATGAGTCAACTTGTAGTACGGAGTATTACCTATTTAGAAGGCTTTTCAACTTAAGCCCTGTTGAATCTAGGTCGGTGCATGTATTTTGTTTTCTTATTATCATGCTCCTCTTTTCAGGATAGCAGATTATACAGTAGAGGATGATGGCAGGAAATGGACAGCTGTCAGTTCCTCCAGGCTTCCGATTTCATCCCACGGATGAGGAGCTTCTTTATTACTATTTAAGGAAAAAGGTGTCTTATGAAGCCATAGACCTCGATGTTATCAGGGAAGTGGATCTCAACAAACTCGAGCCTTGGGACCTCAAAGGTGAGATGACTTCTTCTTCTTCTTCTACTTGGATCTTCTTCTTCTGCAATGGGTAGAATTGTCCAAATTTTTTCAGTACTGGCATAATTCTGTAGTTACATACCTATGCTAGGATAGATCTAGCTAGAGTCATGTAACTTTGTTCAGTCAAACAGCACATCATTTTTATGGTGGAAAAAAAAATTTCGTTTCCCACCCATGTATTCATTGATGACTGGCGCGTCGTCATTGAATTTTGCATGGAAATGAAGTTGATCGCTTGGATTTAATGCAGTTGGACTACCCAAATTGTAACCACCCAAAAATCACGCATATGCATGCAGCAGCTGGTAGCGCGCAGGCATGTAAGAAAAGTATAGTCTCACTTCTAAAGGAAGGGAGGAAGCCATCCCACGTTAGAGGGAAGATTGGCCGTTAACTCTGAATCCAATCGATAGCTAGGGTCCTATCAATGCCAAAGGGCAGGAATCTTAGCCTTAACTTAAGCAAATTGGTCCAATGAATTTAGGCATTCTTGCTAGTACTTCATCACTCCGTGTACCATTTTGAACGGGTATGGTTTATATATTTTCTCTATGCAGTCATGCCAGATGATTCTGGACCAGATAGTTGAATGTAACTGTCGCCGGTGCAAGAACTGATAAAGATAAATTATTTTGGTTGAATGCAGATAAATGTAGAATTGGTCCGGTCCTCAGAACGAGTGGTATTTCTTCAGCCACAAGGATAAAAAATATCCGATGGAACGCGAACAAATCGAGCGACCACAGCTGGTTTTTGGAAGGCAAAGGGAGGGACAAGGCCATCCCCTCAGCAGTTCCAAGAGGATTGGCATGAGGAAAACCTAGTATTCTACACAGGACGTGCTCCTCACGGCCAAAAGACTGACTGGATCATGAGTATCGCCTCGACGATGACAATGCCGATGTTCAGGTACCAATAATGCCAACTCCTCGATTTTTGAGCCTCGTGATCTGCACGACGAATTTTTTTAACTCTTAAAGTTGAGATGAGAACACAGAGAGTGAGAAAGAAAGGGTTTTATATTGTTTTAAAAAGCATCTTAAAAAAGCATTCTTCCCTCACAAGTCAAACCCTTTTTCTTCAATTACCCAAATTTTGTGCTCAACGGACTATATATATACATTGATTGAAAGCTTTTTCCTCTCATAAGAGGAAAACGAGTGATATTGGACAGCTTTTTATATTTTTTTATATATTATTTACCAAGAAAGAATTTTTATACAAGTAATTTGGATAGTTAACAGATTAACAGTTCATGAAAATGTAAGTTTCATCACATGGAATAGCATCATATAGGGATTTGAACCTAGATGTGGGGGTAAAATACTCACATTTTATCATCTAAGTAAATAGCATCTTTAGTATATTGATCATTAAATCAAACACCTTCCATCTCACAAAATAGGTTGTTTTTGTTATTTATTGTTTCAAAATGTTTTGGTCTATCTTGAAAAGTCAAATTATAAATTTTTTTATATTACCTTTGTTATAATTTCTAATTTACTTTCAATAAAAGATTAAATCCCAAGTAGAAAAAGAGTACTTTTGAAAAGAAAACGTTTAATGGGTAAGAGGTCAAAAGTACCTATCTTTGTGTGATGCATGTAGAAAGTAAAAATCTCAAAATTTTAAGTTTCTAAGGTGGAACTCTCTTAAGGTCAATAGGATCCTTGATTCTTTCCATTGAACTAGGGGTGGTATACCCTACTAGGTATACTCCATAAATCTTTAAATTCACATTATTGACATGAAATATGCTATCTTCTTGTCTTCAAAGAAATAAAAAAAAAATTTGAAAAAAGAAAATTAGGACCGTTTGGTTGTCCAATTCGAAATTAAACAATTCGAGAAATTTTACATAGGGTTGAAGGCATAAATCTATCACATTGAATTAGAATATTTTAAATGTTAGTTATCACTATATGATGTTGTAAAATCAATTCTAAGGAATTCATGAAATCCCACTATTTTGAATTTCTACTCTATTTGTGATGAGCGACTATCATTTTCTTAATTGTTAATCAATATGATGGATTGTGCCTTTCATACTATATAAAATTCTAAGTTGTTAATTTCAAATGGACAACCAAACAGGCCTAGTGTTACGTTTCAAAGCCTATACCTTGCTTTACCATTTTTTCTTAAACTCATTCTCTCTTGTCACTGTTTCAGCAGGAAGATGGTTGGGTGTCGCAGGGTATTCAAAAAGAAGAACCTTACCAGAGGTTTCCAACAAGAAGTTACTCAAGAAGAACACTACGCTCACATGAAGGCAACTGAATCTGCTCCACTGGAGCAAAAGCAGAATCATATGCAAGCACTATACGATTACACTCAGCTGGATGGCTCTATGCATCTCCCACAGTTGTTCAGTCCAGAGTCAGTCGTTGCCCCATCTTTCATATCACCCGTCCCCTTGAACCCCATGGACATCGAGTGCTCTCAAAACTTGTTGAGGTTAACATCGAACGGTTGTGGGTTCATTCAACAACAGGAGAGGTTCCATGGTGACTGGTCATTCTTGGACAAGCTTCTCGCATCTCATCATCACAGCCTGGACCAAACCAAATGCCACCCTTCGTCCCACGTTCTTGATGTTGGTACTGCAGGCCAGAAATTCCCATTCCATTACCTTGGATGTGAGACAGACATTACGAAATATTCCAAGTAGGGTCGCCATTGAGTCTCTCAGAAATTTCATTTTACAATCTTTTAGCTGTGTGCCACGCATTTTTTTAACTATCGCTATGGTCGCGCAAGACATTTTAAATATTTATGGAACCTAGTTTATTTTTATTCAAGCATTTGCTTTCAAGTATCAAATTGTATTATAAGTACTGGAGTACGTACGTCATAATAATTGAGACAAGATTATTCACGAACGATGCTTGGATTTATTTTTTGCGTGTGCTGTGTGTGTGATTTATTGGTATAATGTTAAGTTGTTTTGTTCTTTGTCATTTTTGTCTAGGTATACATTATATAATTAAGGTGCCATGGCAAACGTTGCTAGCTGGTTATATAGAATCTCTCAATGCTGCTAGCTGGTTACGAGGTCCCTATCTACGCACACCCTACCCCCAGGCTACAATTAAGATACACGAATTGATTCTTTACAAGCAAATACTTCCATTGATGTTGAAAAATCGTGAACGTGTCAAATTGTTTTTAAAAAATAATGTTGAGGAAAATTTCTGGATTTTGTAAAATATTTTTGTTTCATTTAATCACAAATTACTATAATATAAATAATAAATGAAAATACTTTTATTTCTGGATTAAACATATATTGGAACAATAATATAAATAATAAATAAAAATTGAATAATTTATATATATATGAAATGATAATCAGGGGATATAATTTTTGACATGATTGAGTTCATTTTTTGCATAGTATGTACGTGGAGCTTAGCCAATGTCATTTTTTAAAAAACTTTTTTGAAATTTGTTAAATCTTGTGAATCCAACAGCTTAGGATTGAATTGCATAAAAAATTGTGTAGAAAAAAAGTGTTCATTGATCTTGTCCCACATTCTTTTAAATATGGATAGGATCAAGCTAGCCACACATTCTTTTACACAAATCTTAAACCATCACACTGTGACTTCGGGAGCATAACAGAATTATAATTTAATTATTTATTTTGTCAAATTAAATACATAAAGTAACTAATTATAAAGATTAGTGTAGGGGTTTAGGCTTCAAATTGATTTAGTAGCATCACATGAAGTTCACATAGCTTATTTCCGTCAAATTATCCAACAAACAGATAGAAGGCAGCAAAGTGTATAAAAGGAGTTGATAAAGGTATTGATATTCTTGATAAAATTACCTAAGGGTATAAAAGTAATATGAATTTTTATTAAAATATGGGGGTACTGGGTAGAGAACAAATTGGGGTGGCAATACCCCTCCTCTAATTCTGTGAGGTGGGTGGTTAGAAATTACTTGGGTTTTTTGACAATGGCTTAAAAACTGTAGGCCATGGGCCTTGGCACAGGTGGCAGAGCGGGGTGCCGTTGGCCGTGGGCTAGGGTAGGCCTCGTTTTTGATTGGGAGCAGCTATTGCAACCCCCCTAAATGTTATGCCATCCCCACTGATATCCCCACCCCCCAAAATATATACCCACCCCTTTAAAAGTCTAAAATACCCTTCTCCCATATAACCTTAACCCTCCCACCCCACTCCCTACCCCTCCACACACGAGAACCCGAGATCTGGAAGAACAGCCCACGACCCCACAGCAGACCGGTGAGCAACAGCGACGACAGCGATGGTGACCAACTGCACGAGCACCTCTCTTACTCACCCCTCTCACCCACCCGACACCCCATGACTGGAAACCCACCCCACCCACTATAGCAGTGACGGCTAGCGAGTTCTTCTCGGCGATGGCGACGGTGACGATGAGCACCTGTCTTTCTTCCCTCCCAAACCTGTCACTCATAACCCTCTCTCGTACCCCCTTTCCCACACACCATGATTGGAAGTTGAAGGGTTCTCCCATCCCACCCCCCATATTAGTGGCCACGGGCGACGGAGAAGACGACCAAGAAAACCCTCTTTTAGTAGAAGGTGCGTATTATATATAAATGTGTATACATTGTGTGTGTAGAGATTTACAGTTGATATTCTGCCATTGTTGTCTCTGGTGCACCTGCATTCTATTCTTATTGTGTTTAAATCCATTGAAAGCTTTCAAATTTTCGCGGGTATGTTCGGATATGTAAATCTGAACGTATGGCTATGTTTGGTCAATTGGGACCGAACATCAGGGCTACGCTTGGATCCCGTAAACCAAACAAAGGAATTATTTTTCAAAAATCAGCACCTAAGAAAAGGGAGGAATTAATTTTTTTTTTGGAGGTGGGATGAGGGGGATAAATCACATTTTCTTTTTAGTTTGATTTTAGTTATAATTTACTTTCAACAGAAGAATAATATTCTAGAAAAAGCCTTGATTTGAACTCTTGACAATTTTTTAGTAAGGGTAATGTTAGATGATCAATACACATCAAATCAAGTTTACTAAGGGGAACCCATCAAGTGGAATGTGTTAATTCTTTTGCTTATACTAATATGCCATTAATTGAATGTTAGATGATCAACACCCATCAAATCAAGTTTACTAAGGGGAACCCATCAAGTGGAATGTGTTAATTCTTTTTCTTTATACTAATATGCCATTAATTGAATTTTGTAAACCAGAGTTTGCTTGGCATGAGATGTTAGATGTATTATGGTCTAGTTTCTTAAAACTAGTGGTATCTTTTTTCTTTTATTTTTGAGATTTTATTTAAAGCTTCAATTTTTAGTTATGAAAAAATTCATTTGATGAAAGTATAAATCCAATGGGAAAAAAAAGTATAATCATTTGATTAATTCTATAGGTTTAGTGAAACTAAGCTTAATGGATGAAGAATATATTCACTGAATCAATAGTAGCAGGTAGAAGAAATTCAATCACTGATTCATAATTGATGTCCCTACATTCATAATCATTTTAAACATAGTTCTAAAAAATTGATACATTCAACCCCATCACTAGGATGGCCTCAACCCCATCATGACATAAAACTCCACACATTTTTCCAACAATACTTCATCCTAAAGTTTGGAAATACTTCAACTAGATTAGGAAAAAAAATCTTCTAGAGATGTACACTCTGTATGGTACACAATGGTTCCTTGAAATATATCTCAACTTGAGGATTTTTTTATCTTAAAAAGTTGCTATCGTTCATTGTTGACATTCACTTAAAGTTTGGACATTGTCGTTCATTGTTGAATAGCTATATGGGACACTAGTATTTGTGCCATTTAATTTCAAATGAAGTTTTAATCTTAGTAGTTTTGCTCACAATTATTTATTATTATTTATTAAAAAGGGTTAAAGTGACGGGGAAAATGTGGGTCTCATTAATGAAATGAACAGTTTGGAAAGAAGAGAGGGGTGGATCGGACAATCTAGGGGAAAAAAAAAAAGTAAGTCAAAAAAGAAGGTATGGAAGACCACCAGCATAGATTGTTTTAGTGATTAGAAATTCATGGTATGAGCAACTTCCTTAGTCTTTTAAACTAGCAGAAAAAAAAAAAAAAAAACAAAAACAAAAAACAAAAAACAAAAGAACAGAAAAAAAGAAAAAGAAAAAAGTCATGCTTGTAGGAAATTAACTGAGTAAGTAGAGATATTTAAGCATGATATGGAATCAAAGTCTTGAAATGCGCTCACCATAGATTCTGATGTAAGTAACTTGGTCATGTGTGATATATCATATATGTTACTTTTATGATTGAAGAGTTAGATGAATTATTAGAAAGTTCATTGAAATGAAGAGTCAGATGAATAACTAGAAAGTTCATTGAAATTTTCTGGCATAGAAAAGAAAAAAAGATAAACAATAAAAAAAGAACTTCAAGTGTTTCAAAATAGGAAAAATTTTCTAATTTGCAAAAAAGGTGAAGATAAATTTATTTTATTTTATTTTATTTTTTGTTTGGTAACATAGATAAAAAAAATTCATTATGTTATATTGTTATTTCTAACGACTCAATTCTAGACCTTCCCCCCACATAGGAGGGATAAATGCCACTAGATGAAAGGGCATTGGCACAAAATGAACTTCCATCTCTTTATTGCGCAACTAAAACCCTGCTGGGAGGACATCAGGTAATTCACCTAAGAAAATGGGCCTCAAATGTGGACAAAATACATATCAAATGGCTACTTGAAAGTTGGAATCACGACATATTAGATTACGGTTCAGAGCTCCCTTTTACTTTTTCTAAAGCATTGGTATTTTTGCAATCCCCTTTCTTTGCACCTTGGAAAGTTGCCCCCCCAAAAAAGAGTCTTGCATTAACTCACACGCGTCATTATTTTTCCCTTGCCTTTGCTTCATCGATTCTTTCTTAATCTAAGATCTTTTATAATTATCAGTTTTAAAAAAAAAAGATCTTTATAATTATCCTAAGTTGGATGTACATATGTATAAATTTTTTCAATTTCATACTTGGAAAGACGGAAACTTGATATTCTTTGGGTTGAGCATTATCCTATTTTTTCAGATGTACTATAGTAGATCATTTAGATCTTTTGGGACACGTAAGCAAGTTAGATCCAAGATTTGCTTTGTTTAACTTTACATCTTTGCATGCTACCATGTCTAATGTTAAATGCATTTCATGCATTATCATTTTGTTTGTTTCTGTCTAAATATTCTCAACTATTTCCGCATCTTGTGAGGGTATGCCTCCTTTTGTTACATCAATTGTGGTCACCTTCTATTTAAAGCCAATTAATCAAAGCATGCCCTAGTAAATTTACTTATATTTCATGAATTTCATTTAGTGTAATGCATTTCATGCAATTTCATTTATTGTATGTGTTTATATAGTAAAAACAAAAAGGCTTCCTTTCCATTTGTCTCTCCTTGTGGAACTTCAAGCCTTCCATCAACCAAATGAACACGTGAGAAGAAAAATTTTGATAGAATTGTTATCAAAGTGATGTCACCTAGTTTTCAATGCTGCAAGTGCTATTATTGTTAATTAAAGACTGTTATTCCTTTGAAAAAGAACATTTTAACCCTTTCACTTCTATAAGTAATAATTATTTCATTCCCAGGGGTTCTGTGTATTGTTAAAATAATGATGTCACATCATTCTAGAATTAGCTGACATTATGATACTTATTCAATTATGTGACGCATTATCAATTTTATATATTATATAAGATTTTTTGTTCATAAATCATATTTGTGTAACACCATTGACGGATTATTTATGATTTTATAAAAATTTCAAAAATTATTAAAATCTATCCCTCCGCTATTATTACACATAATTTATTAATAAGTATAACTGGTTGGGCTCCAACAATTCAACATACTTAATGTAAAGTGAACCGTAGAATGTAAGTGACATTGTAGTTGCCGTTGTTGAACCATAGAATGTAAGTGACATTGTAGATTTGGTTAAATGATGTTAATTATTGGGTTGGATGGTAGTGGTGCTCATGTCTGTTTTGCATCTTAAGTTCTGGTTATGATGAAATATTGTATTGTGGAATAATTGTGTCTAGAAAGCAAGGATTGATTTGTTTGTCATAAACTAATGGAAACCTTTCCATGGTTTGTGAAGGCCTGATTAACATGATTGGCATTTTACAGTCAAAATTGTTTCTAATATAGTTGCCTTTAGTAGCTGGTAGTAAATTTGACTGACAGTGTTTGCTACTTGGATGAGTAGATATATGGTATGCTCTAATGCGTAGATATACGTTTTGTATGTATGCCAGTTGCACTTAAAAATGATGTTATTATTGAAGTGGAAAAATATCATTTATTGGAGATCTAATGTTGATGCTTCCCTTGAATTTATTTTCTTTTATCCACTTAATTTTTTGTTTGCTTAATAAGACACTAATTGTTTACGACTGTTATATCATATATATATATATATATATATATATAGATACATATTTTATATCAATTGTTTATAATTTAATTCGTTTATTGTCTTTTATTCGGATATGGATGCAGTGGAAGGTGGTCGGGAGAGACCAACTGCATCCGCTAGGCGACGGTAATGTGCGGCGACTGAACAAACAGGAATAGGCAAACGACGTCGCTGGGGTGGGATTCAGCATGAGGTAGTAGCCCCTCCTCCACCTATTGCCCCACTAGTAGCCCCACCAGTAGATATCCCAACTGGTCACGTACCTGATGCAGAAGGTGCACATGTTGTTGATGCACCTGAAGATGCTCATGTTGTTGCTGTTTAGGATGGGTCTGGACCACTTCCTGGAGGTCCAACAAATGAGTCGCTCCTGATTAGCTTCACGACACACGTCGCAGCACAGATTTGGGTCAACCGAGATGTATGTCAAGTCACAATAGCATCTCATTTATGTCTGTTATTTTATTTTATTTTTTAAGTAGTCTTATTTATATGTATTACATTCATATTATGTTTGACATTATTAAAGTGTTCAACTTTTCTAATGCAGTACCAAGGTGTCATGCGACTACACTCTCATGTAAAAATTCTAGAGCCCCCCTTGTGTTGACACAAATCAATAAGAGGATGCGACTCACTCCACTTGTCACCTGCTCTTATTGATAGAGCCATAAAGCCTTAGTGACAGCTTTTGTGGAATGATGGCAGTTGGAGACGAACACTTTCCATCTGCTTTTTAGTGAGATGGTCATTACCCTAGATGATGTCGCCACATCTTAGGGATTCCTGTGATTGGGAAAGTGTCTCCTGCCCCAAATTAGATGATGCAGTTGCACGGGACTACTTGTGAGGCTTTGGGAGTTGAGGATAGTGATGCTAGTCTTGCATTACGAGATGTCCGAGGATAGTCTGTTAAGTTGTCATGGCTGAAGACAAA